>KZ344996.1:739169-755171 GCA_002352805.1 Teladorsagia circumcincta
AGAAGAAGAAGAAGAAGAAAAGAATGGGGATTTCGTGATTTGAAGGTCAGGTTCGTTCCGCTCGTCCTTCAGACCAACATTGTTATTTCCCGCGATCCCCCAAAGCTCAACAGTAAGCTGTAATTCTTTGGTACATATCAGTTCAGTGCACTGACAACCACTAAATGCCGCTATGCTCGCAAGAATGAGGTCCACTTCACAATTGGGCACTCGTAAGAATAGTAAGAGGATTACAACAACTCTGGTACAGAGGGACGCGAGCAGTTGTACCCACGAACAATCAAAGGAATCTTTCCTGGGAAATTATGATCCTCTTTCACCTATGAATCACTGGCTTGAAACCCACATCCCACGATAAGAATGAAAAGAGCAAAAGATTTGCATTGTTTTGGTGAGCAGTTCGAAAAAGCGAAAGGACTGGTACACGCTCAAGTTCCCGCCGGAAACCTGTTACAAATGCTGGGGGAGGGAACGTTTCCACTTGGTTCTCTGAATGCCGTCACTAGGAATTCTTTTTGATCTTTTGACTTTCTGTACTAACATCAAACATTTCTACTGCATCATATTCTATCGAATGTTTTGTCTCACTTCGTCAAAATCGAACGCTTTAATAATTCTTCTGCGTTTCTTGGGAGCGTGCAATAGGATCGTCCGGGAGTGGCGCTGTCGCGCGCGGTTACTTGCGAGGCGCCGTAATGCGGCACTTTTTCGATGGGCGCGGCAATAATTGACTTTGTTGATTGGGGCGACAGAGTTGCCACAGTCCACATTAACCTTTTCTTCCATCCCATCGACTTCGAAAGTCTGCAAAACAACATCATGTTTTGCTACCCCTAGTAGAGCTCGCTTCAGAAAACCTTCACTTTCGAATTTCTCTCTACACTCACTATGGCATTAACTGGAATGCTAAATGGATTAATTGGTTTAGCGTCGCTTTGTAATTCAAATCGAGTGACGCTCAACTCGTCCATTACAGTTGCGACGCCGCTGCCGCGACCACGAGCGCGGGTCTTCGGGCGATCCTGTTGCTACGCGGCCGCGATTCTTCCATTGCGCCGCCTGATACCTAGGCGCTCCAAGGCGCACCTCTTTCCATGCCCCTCTTTGGCTCCGCCCGAATTACTTTTAATTGTCCATAGTGCGTCTTCGTGAGTTTGTTTCTCTTCGGAAACCAAGCCTTCATGCGTGAAACTTTGTGTGTTGTCTGGAGTGATCACAACTGACAAATTAATGTTAGGAAAGAATGCAAGAGTTTTCCGGGACGGATTCCTTCAAGCGTTCGGGTGCAATAATCCCATCACCTAACATCAATTGCTATCATTAGTAAGAACCCTATGATCGTCAACTGAAGGAAAATTAGTGATAGCTCAGAGTTTTTCAACCTCTCAGGACACTCCACCCATCCCACTTGGCTTAGACCTTATTGGTTCTGAATGCGTGCCGAATGCGTGCGAACCTAGTAAGGAGCTGACAAGAATTCCGCCGTGCCACCATACCTAAATGAGAATCGCGTGGAGGTTAACAACTTCGGGGTTTGTAGGGGGGGGGGGGAATAGAAGACTGTCTGCTCCTCTCGACCACATTTGACAAAACTCATACGAGACGTGAGTGCTGGGAAACGTGAGGGTCATGCTCATTTTCTGTAAGTATTCATTAATTCGGCGACCATGCTTTTCGATAGTAGGGGATGTTCGATTCAGAACACATTAGTAAAAGAGCACTACTTCACAGTCATCAACACGAACAAACATGGGGACAAACGGTTTCCCAACGAGTTTGATTAAAAAATATTTGGGCAAGCATAATTGAAATACATTAAAAATCGCACACATAAAAAGGATGTATGACGACACTACTAGTTACCCACAATGGAAATGTTGCTCCTCCTGGCCGTACTCCCGTTCCTCTTGATGAATGTTGGCGCTCAAAGTAAGTACTGCCGAGGCGCTCTTACGGCACTTGAATTCAGCTACTTTCGCTTCAAATGCGACAAGTATACTGATATGTTTTTCAGTTCAAGAATGCCGTCTCGACAGGTCACTGCAGAAGTTGTATTTGAGGTTCATGCGTGACGCCAACCCGAAATTGGTCAGCCCTTTCTCTTCAGGATAGCACAGGAAGAGGGCAAAAATAGTGCCAGGGGTGAAAAGTACTGCTAAGACGGAAAACATGGTCTGGAGATCAAATCTCTGATCTAAGCCGGCCCGAGCTGGTGTTTGCCACCCTCCAAAGTCGGCTAGTTGGTGTTGTACACGTCGGGGGCGTAAATACACCAAAGAGTTACCTCAGAGCCCAATAACCAGACGGGCGTCGAGAGCAGACCACACACCACAGATGACGACGGCCTCCACAAAATTTGATTGTTCTCTACCAATGAAATAAATAACCAGTGCTATTCTATTAGGTTGAGTCATAAGTAATTGCCGATTTCTTCGTACCCGCACCATCTCTCCCAAACGATGTTTGTGTTGTTCCCCGCAGAGGAGTATGTAGCGACCTACGTGTCCTTTCATAATACGAAATTCCACCGTACGTACTCGTCTGCAAAGAGAAATAATGCCGTCCATTTCAACACATGTTCGTCACCGTCTACTTTGCGAGTTCCGTCTGGGGACCTCAGCGAGAGGAACCTGTCGGAATATTTGTGAATCAGAAGTACCAGGCTCGCCAAAAGAGAATACCTGTTGATATAGGATCGGGAAGCTTCCTCAAGACGACTACGGTCCTGAAGATTTGGACACCCAGTGACCGTAGATACTCGACGCAAGCGAGAGGTTCTTGGAGGCAACCCGGAATCAGCGATCGCCGAACTGAAGCAGACCTTCAGTCCTCCCAGTGCACCATATGTCGCTCCCTCTGAGCCATGGATAAATTGTATATGCTGGGAAGATGGAATTCTCACATATTGGACGAGGTGGCTTGGAGGGCACATCTGAACATCTCCCAAAACTCGCTGTCTAAATGTCGTAATTTCGAATGGCTTGGCAAGCGGCCACTGGGGTTAAGGAATGCGCAGTCTAGTCAAGCAACATACGAAGGCATCAGTGGGAACACGCAGCTCAGCAGCGGCAACCAGCCGCAATATGGGAGCCTCACCCGGAGTAGGTTCCGCTATCCGATTCTGAGAATGGTTCGTTGCAGACTTCAAGCAATACCACCACCGCAAGCGCAGACATCCACTGCTCACGCTGGGTAGACTTGTTCCGGATATCGCCAAATTGAGGCTTCCAATACATGAAAATGTCCCATCGCGCAACAGCTCGCAACCCACATGAAACGAGGGAATGTCAGAATACTGTACAGAATTCTGGCCTGGTGATGTTCTCCCGCTCTTCGTGATCCGCTAAGGTGTAGCAACTAACCACCAGTTGTTCCGCTTGCTTGCTCGCTTCCTCAACGAGAAAAACTACCAACATCGCGAACACCTCAGAACAGACATCCACTGATACTTGACGTCAAAGATTGCTTATTTTCGTGAGTAAGGTATCCTTTCACTCTCTTGTAGATAGAGGACACCTGTAGACAGTTGTGGTAAATATGGCACTCAATCAAGATGGTTCAAACGAAAGTTGTGTGCTTTTGAAATTTTTGGTCAAAACGGCAATTACTTATGACTCAACCTAATATTTCATCAGTTGCCTTTAACTACTACTACTACATTTATTAACTACCAGCTATCACCATGGGCTATTAGTTGTAATATTGCCGTAGAGGCCGTCGCCATTTGTGGTGTGTGGTCGGCGCTCGACGCGCACTTGGCTCTCGGAAGGAGAGGGTACATCGGTCGGCCCAGGCAATAGGATATGCGTTCAAATGTCACCACGATCCTGAGTAGAAGTTGAATGCCTGGCGATCTGGAAAGCTGACCAAAAACGTCAACAATAACATCTCCTGTCCTATTTGAAAGCATCCTTCTGCCTGCAGATATGGAATGACAACATGTCGAAAGAGGCTCTACAGGAACTGACTACGCCAGGAAGTGTGATGAACCTGGTGCACCTTACATTGCACTCAACGGCACAAGGTTTGTTTTAAGATTCGCCTGCTGCCTTGTTTACAAAATAATGATATCCGTTAAGAGCTTTCGATAAGAGGGACAAAAGATCAATGTGGGAAAAAGTGCATAGAACCCTTGGTCGGTTTGTGCGGTATTATAGGAGGGTAAGTAGTTGTAGTATTCAATTAAAAAAATGAATCAAAATCAAAAATTAATTAATCAGTTCGATACTTGATAAGAATTAATATAAGATGGAAAAAAGTCAGTGTCTGGTGCTCTACTGCTACTACGAAAAAATTCGACTGGGGGCTGTAGACGCCATTTTCTTTCCCTTGGACATTGAACCTTAATGAATACCACTATACAGGGTGGCTGAAAAGTTTAGGACGCCGGATTTTTGAGTGTGAAAGTCAAGAAGAGGATTCGATACACAAATCAAATTCGCAGTAAGATAGAGATGAGCTATGTGATCATTTAGGGCAAGAGATGCTCTGCGTCTGACGACTCTGCTTTGACAGAGGCTTCTGTCGTCCACCGACAGAATCAGCAGTGCGCAGCAGGTAGCCAACGGCGACGTCATCCCACGCCTTACGGAGCGCTCACTTCAGAGCATCCACCGCAACCCTCTGGGATCTGGCTCTCTAACATCCTCACATAGTAAAGATCATCCGCTCAAGTGCCTGGGAAGAAGGTCACCTTTTCTTGATCCACTTGCCGGGGAAGAGCGCGTCGAGAACGGCTTTGGTCGACTCGAAAGCGTACTAGGGAGGCAAATTTCAGTGAAGAGCAGACGTTCATTGAGCAGAATGCTCATGGATTTAGAACAACATATCGTAACCACATTTACAAGACCTACAAGTAATTTCAACGTTTCTGATGATGAGCACAAATGGTGTTTTACTTTTGAATGTGGTCCTTCCCGAACTGTCACACTTTAGGGGGAGAGTCTTTGATATACCAAACATCATCTCGGAGTCTTGCTCTCAGATTTTCTCAAAGCGCCTCCGGTTTTGGCAATTGCGAGTCTTTTGCAAAAAATCTGTATCAGTATGAATTGTAAGAGAGATGCCAGTAACAGAGATGTGTTCCTGAGCCTTCCGACAGCTGAGATGTTCCGAAGAGTAGAAGTGGGAATTCCGGGTCGCTCTGCGAAGTTGCAATCTTGGAAAAGCCGTTCTCGAGCGAGCTGTTGATAATGAGTCCACGCGAAAAATCTTGATAGCGAAAGTTCAGACAAATTTTGGACCAAACAACAACTTATGGAGCTCCTAACGCAGCTCTGAAACATCCAAGAATTCCGTAACATTCCGAAAGTACTCTACGGCTCAGCAGGCGTCCAAAGCCATGTCCTGTACTTTTTAGCCACCCTGTAGTTTCTATCAGTATTAGCAAACATTCTACATAATAGGAACAACGTCGGGGTGTTGCTACTGTGAAAAACGTGTGGCATGATGTCAGAGTTTTGGTCGCAAAGCCATCATCTCCTCTCACCCCCCCCCCTGCTCAATAGATGGATTCTAGCCTAATGTCCTCTCAAGCCAATCGTTTGACATGAAAGGGGAATGCTTTTATTTTCAAAGGAGTGTGAGGTGTGAATTTAGGATTGTGATAAATTCTGCTACAACAGCTTCTTTCAGGTTCGCGACCTTAGTGAAGGTGTGAACTTTGGATGCAACGGCGTGTACACAAGAAAAACGGAAGGAGACGTTCTGACCATTCTGTGCTTCTTCCTTAGAGAATAACTGAATTAAGACTTTTTGCTCAGAATGACGTTTTCTATTCTTCTGCAGTAAGTTCTATCTTCAAAGAAAGCTTCAACTCGTCCGTGAGGTGATCTTGAATAAAATTCGCTAAGCCAACATTCACAGACTGAATTAGAGATTTCAATGAAGCAGGGTGTCAAGAAAATTTGACTAGAACGACTCTCAGCCCCGCGAAGTCTTCTCACAAGGGGGCCTTTTAGGGCGAGCCGCGCTTTTTGGAGACGGTTTCTTGCATACATGGACGCTTATATGGACCGCAAAACCATGCTTCGTTTTCGCTGAACATGGTTTTGGGTCCCTAGTGCGTCCCTAGAATATGCAATGAACGGTTTTGAGATTGCGCGGCTTGCCCTGAAAGACCCCCTTGTCAGTCCAGAATTCCACAACACAGTCTCCAAACCAGTAAATGTGCCGCTTTCATAGCAGGCTGGGGTCGACAAGGGCGCAGTACACAGTGTAGCAACGTCGGATTTAAGGAGCCTTTTTTCGCGATACAGTGATCTACGCTGCGAAGTGCCTGCGTCTCCCTCGTCTACCATGCTATCTTTCCTGCTACCTAGTGACACAGCCTATTCGTCTCAGCACATTCCACTTCTCGAAAAAAGACGTCATGAATCTTTTCCCCATTTCCTATCATAAAACTTCGGCATTTTCTTTGACGTAGTGTTTCAGCTTTCTTTCCGAGGTTGTTAGGTGAATGCTATACTGACTGACGTCTCGACGGTATCATCGCTTTCTTATGCCCAAATATAGTCCTTCAAACTTGAGCACTACCTCATCAAACGCATCTCTATGCTGTGAAGTTTCTACTGTTCTTTCAGGAACACACTGCTAACACCCAGAACTCAAAAGACAAGCTTAACCAGATGTATCAAATATGTATGTACTGCAAGTATTGTATATAGAATGTGACCTCAACACACTCCGAAAATGATATTTCTGCATAACGAATGAGCAGTCATTGTACATTAGGCTCAGGGAGAGCTACGATCACGGTTAGGTACCTTACCATCATAGAATGAGATTGTCCAGAGCTAAGAAAACGTCTTGTTTCACGCGACACCTGCAGTTCCATCCGATGTTACGCGCTGTTATTAGGACCATGTATAGAATATGTAGATACGTGTACAGCGATGAGGCCGAACAAGAAGAACGAAGGTGATCACCTTTGAATATAGCTTGGTTAAGTGACTGTACGTACCACGTAACATTGGGAGATCCCTCGCTGGAAGCAGAAACATTCTGGCCGAAATGAGCACCCCCTACGCTTGCCGTTCATCTTTGACAGAGTACCTATCGCAGCACAGCGATGAGTTGTTTGGCACAAATAACCACTGATGTTATCAGTCTCAACATCTCGAATGATAAAATCGAACGCCAAATTGTGAGGAATAGGTTCTATGGCCACAAACGCTTGATAGAGAGTCGTGTTACATGTCCAAGAGGAAAAAATGGAGATTGAGCTTCCACAGGCTTCAGGCCTGTGTCCACCCCATTAAGGAAACACAGAGTAGAGCAACACGATGGCAATGAGTTTAACATCAGGGGTCAGGTGCAGCAAGCCCTGATTAGGGAATGGGTCCCCAAAACTCCGCATCTCTGGACTCTTACCCTATTTTTAACTACCGGCCCCAGATGCACTATATTAGCTCGCAAGAGGAGATTTCGTCGAGAAAAGCTTTAGAAGCGTCCTGGATACCAGGGCAAAGATTTAAGGAAGAACAACGAAATAAACGCGCGTTTACAAATGATATCTTGCTATTCGTGCTACACTGCAAGTTAAAAATGGAGGATAAAGCACTTGCCGTTGATCATCCTTTTTGAGATGCGGCACGCATTCTATGTACTTCCATTTGTTCATTTGAAGTGGCAAATTGAATGTGATTTGAAGTCTAGTACCAATTAACCGACCTCTTCACTGCTGATGTAGTACTGACTGTGGTAGCTTTCGAGTGCAGTAATTAGTCCACCGTGATCGTGAAGTGCTTCAAAGGCAGCACAACAATCTGTAAAAAAACCTGAGAAAAACCAAAGAAAAACTAATCCAGAATTGCTCTGTCCCAATGTCTCATGTAGATCACAATGTGTTACGAACAATGTGAGGCCCACCGCCAGATTTGAAACTGCTTACATACTCCAGACGGTATGAGGACAAATGTGTGAGGAATGCGCACATACTGTAAGTCCGACAAAATATGTCAGCTGATGGGTGAAGTTTATGCAATAGAATGCCAAGAATGCGAGCAGAAGTATGTCGGAGAGACAAAGAGATCTCTCTACAAACGACTGGACGAACATCGGAGGGCATTACAAAACCCGGCCTCATATCCAGGTTATAGCGTCTCCAAGCATAGAACCAAAAAATGCACACTAGGATCCCCCACCTTGAACATCAAGGTCCTGTTCCATTGAAAACACAGTGGAACGCGAAATATTAGAGGCCTTGGTAATTGAAAGGATGACCGGAAATAAATAGCAGAGACGAGTTGCGTGACTCTCGTCAACTCATCGCATGACTACAGTTATCATCACTGTGGAAAGAATGCGATAGTTTGCAAATTAGCAGTCGTAACACGTCAACGCTATTGAGGGTAAGACCAGTCCAGGGAATAGTTCCTGCTTCACAGTCTGACAAAGGTGGTAAGTGTTACACTTTTGTGATTGGGCAACAGTTGAGTCTTATAACACGTTGACACGTTAGGACACATATTTCCCGCAGGCCACAACGGACAGCGCGAGAAGTATGGTTCAAAGACCCAGTAAATTCATTTTTTCGACGCACGCGCGATTCTTTTTCAAAGCCTTCTGTGTTAATTCTTTGGAAGAAACCTCAGCATAGCTACAAACATATTGACTCACAGAATTGTCCCGTGTGCCTCAATTCAAAAGGGAATTTCTGGACCCTGTAAAATCTTCAGCTCACTTGATTCTTTGTTTCCTATTTCTTTTCATGAATGTGGGGACTCGATAAGTAGTAGAAGTAAACACGGAACCTAAGCGATGACACGATATGAGTTTGATTAAAATAAACAAAAGTTAATTGGGTGTGACCTTCACCGCAGCCATGTGTGACAAATCCTGTTTTTTCCTTGTTATTTATCCGCTTTCGATCGAATCTCCACTACTGGACCCTTGTATGGATTCTACGCACCGAAAATGACTGATCTAATTTTGTATAAATTAGGTTGACCTCTTCTATGTATCACTCAAAATCCGCTTGAATGACCTGAGGCGGCCGCGCTGGCAAAGTTGCACCGGTCCCACGCGGCCAAAACAGCCGAAATACGCATTGTCGTCAACGTGTTAGTATATTTTCAATGTATTAACAGGCATCAAAAATTTCCACCTACTCATTTCATTTCAGGCTTGACGAAGGAATCAATTTAATTTTATTTAAACTACTTCATGTAATTTTTATTAATTTACTCTATGTAATTTTAATTAATTGATGTCAAATGCGCTGCACTTATCCTTACATTTCTCTAGGTAGGAGAAGTCAGGGGAGATTGTCACACTATGCCATTTTACGACGCACTATCTTTCCTGATGTGTTTCTTCTTTCGAATTTGAGATGAAGAATTCCCTACGACTAAAGTTTCCTGAATTTTTCTAATTTTTCCTTTACTACTGAATAGCTTAATTACGGTTGTGCGCAGCTTGAAACATTGACTTGTTGCGAAACCCGCACTGGGTAAATAAAACAAAAAAAGAGTAAATCGCACGAATTGAACGGGATTCACTTCAACTTTTCTATAATGCCATTTTGCTTCAGCTGAGAGATGCTTGTGGGCGGACACCAACGTAATAACATCGAAATAAGAATATTGAATTGACAATCATTACAAAGTAGAATCGATTTTTGTAAGATATTTATTTCATCATTTTTGAGCACCACATCGATTGAAACACTGGAAATTGAATAAATTCTAAATGTGCAGACGAGAGAATAAAAAGAGAGAGAGAACTCACGTGCAGACACATTGAATACCCGTGATTATGAAATCAAAATCAGAATAAAAATTGACCTGGAGTAATCTTTCAATCAATATATATCGGATATATCTGTCCGAAAAAATCAATACATTTACGGTAGAGGCTGTGTAAAGTGTCAATATTTGAACACTGTTCGACAATGAAATGAGCCAGCTATCACATTAAGCTATTACAGATGGCAGAGATATAACTGAATGTGGGGTTAGTCAGTAGAGAAATAATAAAATATATGTTAACGTGATCATAAATGAAATCAATAATGTCGATAATGTTGCCGACGAATTTCCATTACAGTAATCCGCATAGCACGTGCACACATCGATTGTGGACTCGTCGACCTGATCACCGCCTAATTTGAACAGCTCCTTTTTCCTGAAAACAATATATTAATCGAAAAAAATCCTTGGAAATAAATTTCCTTTCTGCTTCGGTGTGTTTTTGTTGGAAGGTTTCAGACTGCTCAAAATCATCCCCGCCTAGGTGAAGGCTTACCCTACAGCCCGTTCATTTACCTCCAAATTAAACTAAAACAATTTTCCTGTCAATTGCCAGTGTTGAAAGTGAAAGTACATTTGCAATCTTACCCATCTGACAAAATGCAAAAACTTCGCAGCGAGCAGGATTCGAACCTGCGCGGGCAGAGCCCAATTGATTTCGAGTCAATCTCCTTAACCACTCGGACATCGCTGCACATCGCCGATTCCCGAGAAGTGCTATTTACTCCCCGCCCGACAATGGCTGTCTGCTGAACACATTGATTGGGAAAGGGTGACATTGTAACAACAATCTTCAGCATCAACCGATCGAGACAAATACATTTGAAATGTTTGTTGACAAGCAAACTATAACAAGGAGGTAATCGGAGAAGATGCTACATGTGGCTTGAGAAACTGCCGCAAATATGACTTGTTTCTTATAGTAGAACTATTTGAGTACGTGTTTGGCTTCCATATTGCCTCGAAAGACCAGCTAATTTTACTAGTTTTTTAATAGTTTTGTGTATTCTACTTCTTGATTATTAACTGATGGAGACAAATAAATTTGAAATGTTTGCTGACCGGTACAACTGCCATAGATTTCAGTTCAGTTTCATCCAAGCAAGTTTCCATTGCAAAGATTAAATGTTAAAGTCTACTTCTATACGATTTTCACGTTTCATAATTATTTATTTACTTATCTATTTATTAAAGTAATTGTTTACTTTTCATTTTTTATAATTTTTTATATTTTCATGGTATGTTGTTCGCACAGCTATTCAATGTCCAGAATTCAGGAGGCCGGTTTAGGGACCAGAATGAGTCAAAAGAACTGATTAAGTTCTTCGATTGAGGGAACACTGAAGGGTTTATCACATACATTTCGTCCGAAAGAGTGAATGATATTTATGTAGCTCGCAGTCATTATGAAATGATCTGCATCGTGCTCACCTGTACGGACGACAGGAGTCCCTTTGCATCCATCGATACCAGCTAACGATGGTCTCGTTGAACCCTTTGATAAGCACGTCTTTCATGCATCCTCGAATATAGCCACCAATACGGACGCCTGAAAACACCAGAACTATCGTTCAGTTGATGTTTTGACGCCTGGCATGTTTTGCGCATCATTTCGCCTTCTGCGCCATAAAGAGTGTCATACCTGCAATGTTAGGAGCCTCGTACATAGACACACATATTGTGTCACAATGTACGACTGGCACTCGACCTTCGGCGAGCCGATCATCGTTACAGTCATCTGAAATAGAAGCATTTCAAAAGTCTAATGAGGAACTTGTGTTTTCTCAAGGATTTCGTGACTTCAATGGGTTCCTTAGTGTGTTTGGATAACTACAATTTATTATCTAGAGATTTCTTGAGAAGATCTGAAAGTCTATTATAAAAAATTGGCAGAACAGTGGTGAGAAATCCAGTAGTATACAACGTTTGATTTCCTGCCTACGTAATGACGTGCCAACAATTTGATAGCGCTGCATTCACCAGCACCAGCAACCCCACTCATCCATTCTCGGTAGAGCTTTCCTTGTGAACATGTGTCCCTATGATTCATTTACAATGTTCTCTTGCTATAAACTATCAGTTATAGTGTTTTGTGGAGGCTTTCGTCACATGCATTGTTTGGTCTGCACTGCAGACGCATCTAGCTGTCGACACAAAACTTCTTTTCCGATCTTGATTTTTTCCCTATCTCATCTCCCTTCTTTTCCGAAGGTCTTTTCCAGTCAGTCTAAAGAAACCAGATCAGGTAAGGTCATGTATTTACTTACCTGATCTGGTTTCTTATCAGGAAAACAGAACTTTTCGTGGAAAAGTCCAAGAAAGTTTGAACATGTGCCTATTGTCACACACTTTCTGCACATCACCAGCTAATCTAGTACTGCCCTTACATATGAATTGACCTTATGATCCATTAATTATACTCAGTACTAATACTTGATTTCTAGTACCTGTGAAATTCCTCGGCCTTCTGTAGATATGTGCTAACGACGGCCACACAGCTTCATATAACCGAGACATGCATGAGAAACACCGAGCACCGTCTGGAAAAAACAAAATATGAAAAAATTTGAAGCATTTGGATTTTTCGCTGAAAAAAAATTAACTTCTGTTGCC
Organism: Teladorsagia circumcincta; assembly: GCA_002352805.1. NCBI lineage: Eukaryota > Metazoa > Nematoda > Chromadorea > Rhabditida > Trichostrongylidae > Teladorsagia > Teladorsagia circumcincta. Next base: position 751,532 of record KZ344996.1, read on the forward strand.
CTATGTAGTTTTCGGATTGAATCTACTTTTCGCCCTTCGCTTTCCGAACATCTTCAACCGTATTTTGAAAGTTGCTAGTAAACTTGTATAATACTTGCTTATTTCTCAACATGATGTTATATTAGATTCACTCAATCGATTAACTTTTCCAATTTAGAAGCATATTCCGCACTTGAAAGGTATAGGTCATTGGATTTCAAAATGAAAATATTAGGTCGTGAAAAAAGTTCTTGCGCTTTTGATGTTCCATTTTTGGAGGCTTTATTTTCTTTTGACTTTGACTGCCTCCGCGCTACATGCCGTTTCAGAGAGCTTTCCTTGCTCTATCTATTGGAATGATCATCTTTGTTCTATAGCATTTTCTTATAAGTATTTAAGAGCATCGAATACGGCATACTCGGAGGATAAGTTTAAATGGTTTCCCTTTTCCACCTCAAACACGCTTGCAAGAAGCGGAAGCAGGTCAAGATAATGAAGATGCACTTGGCTGAGATTTGCAATAAACATGCCCCGAATTAGTTGTTCAAGAAGTCTCTGCAAGGATAGCGAGAGCCTTGAAGATGATGATGTTGGTGGTCGCATATCGGACAATGCGAAGGGTCAGCCGAAAGCTTTGGTTGAAGGGCGCTTGCGCAGAATTATTGAAAGGTTCCTCCTATACTTATCGTGCCTGGTTTGTCGATTGTTGTTACACGGGCGGGGATGAAAAGTCCAAAACATTGAGTAGGGCCTGCCGCAACGACTCACTACTTTGAAGAGTCGTCCCCCACCTTCGAGCTTGTTTATGCAATGAAAAGGACCTTAAGTTTCTACTCGTTCACAACATATGATGAAGAGCGGATTCTTCACTACAGCATGCGAGCTTCTGCTGAATGGACTGACCGCGATCAGGCTCTAAAAGCTTTACAAAATTGAAACAGTGCTGAAGGAAGGTTGAGGTGACTTTCACGAGGTCGGCGGCTGGTCTAGCTCTTCGGAAAGGGTGGAAGTGTTAATCTAGGAAAGTACTCTTGACAATATATCAAAACACTGCTAGAACTCTAGCATATTCAACCGGTATCCCTCATTATTAAATATCCGACTCATCTCTAACGGGTGCCTTGCACGCACATCGCATAACCAACCCCGCAAAAATTGAACCAGCTGGGCTTCGGATGCACCTGCTACCTTTTTACTTGCACGACCTTTTGCCTATTATTTAATACTTTTCCAATAATCCGGATAGCTCCCTCAACGAGTTATGGTTCAAAACCAAACATGATGCTAGAACGACTTTCGCCGAATTAATCGTCTGGAATTCCAGTAATCTGAGAACCGGTCCAAGTAAGACCGCTTTTCATGATGAAGGTTTGTGGATTCTAACAGCTTTTACTCCGATTGAAAAAGTTTCGTATGAACCGAGATACACGCATTTGATTTAGGGTCGCAAAACGCAAGAACTTTCTTCACGACCTTATATTTATGCAGATCAGTCGGCCAGTTATAAATGAAAGCAGGAAAAAATCGCTCGAATTCTTGAAATCACATTGCGCGCCAGTTGTATAGAAGAGGTTTGCCTCTACAAATATCTCATTGGTTGGCCTAACTAGTTGATTGGTTGCCATTGCCATTGTTTTATTATATCAGAGAAACTGCTAACCAATGATATCAGCGTAGGTGTGGGGGGGGGGGGAGACCCCAAACTCGCGGTCAGCATACTATGTGATTTGGCCCGATCCATTACTAGTGGACCAATAACCATAATAATTCGAGCTTAGTACCCCAACCTTTTTGATCGCGAAATGTACTTTGACAGTGATCATAGCACTGTTGAACGGGCGAGCCAATACAAGGCTTACTATCATCACGCCGGATACCGTATTTTGCTTTCAACGGCAGGAAGGCGCAACTTCAAGTAAGATAAGGGCCTTCGTCCCAACCTCCTAGCTGCTGAAAGTCGACGACATTAAGCCGATACGGTTGGATCTCCTGGGCACAATGGTATGCATTGTGGAACAAAGAGCTTTCCACAGGGATCGTACTCCTTGAGATTCGTGGACCGATACGCTCTCATTCACTGGCACTTGTCGTCATTTTCAGACAGTTTTGGTACAAACTCTGAAAAGTTTCGGAAGTTGAAATTGTGACGTGTTTCCCATCGTCATTGCCCCGGTCGCTATAACAAAAGCTCGGTAAGCGAGTGATGCGATTCGATTTCTGTCCGGGGTAATTTTTTTGCTCACAATACAGCACATAAATTTTGGAAGGGTCTTGAGGGCATTTTCTACGATACCCCGGCCCGGCTCATTGCGCCACAAATAAAAGTGGATGCTAACAAGTTCACCAGTAAGAAATGAACAACGCCGAGGAAATGGTGGTTTGGATGAGTTCTCGTATGTTGACATCACGTCAACTTCGGAGCTAACATCTGTTTTCCCCATAACAACATCAGTTGTACATCTGCTGTTCCTTGCCTAAGCATGATTAATTGCAAGCCATAATTGCAACATGGTGGTTGTCGCACGAGGAGCGTTACTTTTCAAGGTGGGTGGAGTCTTGTAAAGAAAAACACGTACAGAGCCTGGATTCTTATCTTATGGGTCGCTATGATGGGAAAAAATGATGATGAAATGAAAAAGGGAGGATAGCACAAGGTGTAGAACAGCTGCGCCAAATGACCAACGAGCAGAATGCGGAAAGCTCGGATCGGACTGCGACTCCAGCGATCGCTAGTAGCGAATTTGTGGATTCGCTAGTAAGTGCGTAGCCTCGCTACTAGAGAATCGCTGCATTCGCAAAGTCTGACGGGCCCTATCGAGACCTACTGGAAAGGATCCCACGTCGCCATGGCCTTTCAGAACGGGGTCTTCACTTCTGTGTGTATCTTGGTACGCTGATTTCAAATCTACCCTCAAAATCTGCTAAACGATTCTTACAACGAAGTTATAACTTCATTCTCCCCGACGACGTTGTGCACATGAGGCAATCGAGATTGCAACGAGGTGAGCAGCAGTGGCGCAGTCGATGGCGAAGCGGGCTGATAGGCGTGGGGTCGAGGAATCGACTCCTTGAGTAGTGTTGCTTTCTATTCTTTGTTAGGGATGAGCTGCCTATAAATGCCTGTGTGATGAGTTTCCTAACATTTGGTACACGCTTGAGCAGTGGCTGCCTGCGACTGCTCATGGCATCCATGGCGCACATGCCAGTTATTTTTGCGCCAAACAAGTGTGATATTCGTCTTTCGGAGGTCAAATTACCCCGAGGTGCGGAAGGCAAGTGATTCCTGAAGTTTTGATCTCTTTTCGAAAAAGTGGGTATTCATTAGTGTCTTCCATTCCCGCCACCACTCCTAGCGTTCGTTGATCACGGACATCCAACTTTTCGATAGAATTCACTTGCAATCATCAAATTTAACAGTAACATCGTGCTGAAATCAACGACCGAAAATGGCAGGAAAGAGGAAGCAAGATTTTATCTATGGCAAAACACGAATGCATAGATCCGCTAAATGTTCGAAACAAGGGCAGAAAAGTTGACGCTCACACGAAAGCCAGTTTCATTACTACTCGGCAGGTATCCGTCATTGGCGGCGATTAATTCAATCCACAGAAATTGTCAGAACGCAAGGTGAAAAATTTCCTAAAATGATGCCAGCCCAAGA
>KZ344996.1:773898-809185 GCA_002352805.1 Teladorsagia circumcincta
GCAGGAATTGCGCGGTAAGTGTTTTGCAATGGCGCGATTGTGGTATCACCTCAACGGATATATAAACACCTACTTGAGTACACTCTCAGTCATTCCACATGATGCTGCAGTGGCAGCTGGAGGGTAGTGAAGAAAAGAGGAGGAGGAGGGGAAGATTGGGAGGAGAGAAGGAAAACCAATTCTTACTAGATCAAAGGTTCAGTTACATACTGAGATGTCGTTCTAATGTCGTGTCATGACTGTGATGCTCTTTATTACATAAAACATATTTCTGTGCATATGCATCCCCTCTACGAGATTTTGGTGTCACAAAGGAAAGGAGTACAGCGGAAGGCGTAACCAGAGAAGCGCTGTCCCGGCGGTTGACGGGGGACCAATCTGGTACATATATAATAGAAACGACGAAATCTCCAAATATTCTCAAATTTCGTAAGGAAATTTCGGCTTCCAAAGATCTGCTTGTGTGGAAAAAATCTTCGAAATACGATCCCTTCCTTAGAACTTTTTTCGCGAATAACGTCCCTTCCCTAAACCCTCCCCCTTTCGGTGAAGGAATTCCAAGAAGGACGGCTGACTCTAATCATGACTCCGTTCACGTGGTCCGTGTATTTGCAATAGCGCGTCTCCAGATTTTCAGTCACGTACACATACGAATCCGAAAAACTCATCTCTTGGAAGGTATCTAATACAGTACGTTGCAAAATCATAGGACACCCCCAAAAAATAGGAATATCTCGGCTTCAAGAAAACGTCCAAAATCGCAACCTATAGAATCAGAACCGCCGCTTTGTTAAACCTATACTCGCAAGTCAGCAGGTTATCCGATAAGCTTTCCGGATTTTTAGACCAGCCTTTTCGTTTTTTGAGCCGTTGCAAAATCATAGGACACCCCTTGGAATTCACCTTACTCTAGAATTTTTCAATATAACTAACAACGACAGTAGCACTTATCCAGTGTATGGTAACTCTACTAGACTTACGCTTTGAGTTGCTCTCGTCCCCTCCACGGGTGAAACCCAGACCTTGTTTTTATACGCGCCTGATGACTCTGCCACGAGGACCGGAAACATTCTTGGAAGCTCAAGGAAAACCGTAGCTTGGCACTCCCAATTCATAGCAGGAATGAACATGAGAGAACACCAGGGTAATCAGCAAAACCTCCCCAGCAGGACTGGCTTATAATCTCGAAGACTACGTGGATCAAAATCACCAAGTACGCTCAACCTGTGTCAGGTGTCCTATGATTTTGCAACGGCTCAAAAAATGAAAAGGCTTGTCTAAAAATCCGGAAAGCTTATCGGATAACCTGGTGGCTTGCGAGTATAGGTTTTCCATAGCGGCGGTTCTGATTCTACAGGTTGCGATTTGCGACGTTCTCTCGAAGCCGAGATATTCCTATTTTTGGGGGGTGTCCTATGATTTTGCAACGCACCGTATTATAAGATAGCGACTTTGCTTATATTACAGCAAAAGATCAACTTGAGGGCAGGGATAATGATTGGCGGGGGGATGCGTTTTTGATGACGTCATTGATTGCCATTGGTGGACTGACAACTAATCGGGTCGCCTTTTGAAGCCTTTCTCCAATGACGTTGGAACAACATCGCCCACCATATCTAAATCGTGATCGCTGCCTTCAAGCGCCACGTGCACGACGACCGGATCCTGCATTTATTCCTCTTAAAATTGTAGTCTCGCACCAACCGATGTAAGTGTTTGCTGACATGGAGGCGGATCTTATGATGGAAAGGAAGCACATCGAAAATTGAGTGGGGATGGTCAATGACGCGCGAAAGAAGAAAAAACTGAGAAAAATAGCCTAGAACCCGAGAAATGGGATTATTACCGCACTAATGCGACTCTCATCGGTGCTGCTCTCCTCAACGCTTACGCTCTCTCTGCTGCAAGCTACAGATTCAGATACGAGGCGACGCAAGAGAGGGCGCACCGGGCCAATAGCATGCCAATTGCGCCGCGGGAAAAGTCGTGCTAGATCGCTGGAGCCATATCCTTCGATGCAAATTGCGTGGTGTCGGTCCGCACCCTTGGAAGTTTCGTCTGCCTCTCCACTAGGTGAATTTCCCCTTCTTCGACCCTACCCTTGTCTTGGAATCCTTCAAGGAGAATTCGATCTCACTAACCCATTTAAAAGCTTAAACACGCCTCTGGGCTCCGAGCTACAAATGTTCATGCATGGATGACACAACGAAGAATGATTTCTTTCGCGCCATAACGGCAAGACCCATAAGTGGTCTCGTTGTCTAGTCAACGACGGAAAATGGCATGGGTTTTGACTTATGTTTTGCCATAGCCCCAGCGTCATTTCTTCCCGTTTCAACGCTTTTTCGGACGCCGTACGAATAGTCTCAGGCGTTCGCTGCTGAAATCGTGGTAATTTCAAGCAAGGCAGGAAAAACTTCAACTTTCAACCGCGCTGAAAAGTGTTGAAGACTGAGAGGCAAATCAAGCAGAAAATGGATTATGTTTGGAAGTTTTATGGGATCGGTTCAGCCTACATGATCTGAAAAGCAACAAGATGGTAGAAGGAGCGGATGACTACGATATCAAAAAAAAACTGCTACTGTATTCTACAATAAGAACCCTCGAACTCACCTACGCCTACCCAAGCATCACTGTTAATGACTTTTATATGTTAATAGCACACTGATGGAGAATCAGACGGAATGTAGGCATAGGTAGCCTGAGGGGTGAACGCCATGGCTGTCAGGCGGAGCGGTTTTGATGACGTCATTGGGCGCCATTGGTGGAAGGGTATTGGGAAGTAGTCCGAACCATACCCCCCCCCCCCCAGTGCGCTGAAGGGTCTAGAGCAGCAGTGACATTCAATGACGTCACCAAAACCGCTCCACCCTCCAGCCGATCTTATTTTTACGTCGATAGCTCACAAAAATCATTGCACAAATCAGGCACGCATCCATGCAGTCTGTGATTCTGAATGAAAAACTAATCCATGGCGCACATTGAACCAACTATGAATCAACACTTTTGGTCTTATTCTTCATACTACTCGACAACTAATCGTAGCGAATTCATGGCAAAGACCAATTCATGGCGCACAGCAATAGCAACTGCAAATTACTGCTGTTTTTGTCATACTATTCATCTATTAGGTTGTAGGGAGAGTCCTTGCAGTTCTCAGAAGTTCTAATTTTTTACCCGCTGAATGCCTTCCAGCAACTTGGCTTGTGCATGTATAAGGAGAACATAAGTGTGCAAGTTTGATATTACTATCAGCCATTACCTCTAGCTTATCTGCTTTGTGCAATATGCAACTTTCACAACAGTACTTTTATGAGCTTTACTATATGGCTTCATTATTGGCGAATCAGCAGCCCAGTTCGGACGCCGCATTTATCCTGCATGTGGAGAATGTAAGGTACCCGAATCGCTGCACGAGGTTGGTCTAAACGCTTTCGCGAGGGAGACACCAATCTTGAAAGTTTCACCTGATCGGCCATGTCGACCCGAAGCCGAGAATGATGGTTTACGCCAGATGGTGTAGGCAGACCTAATGCAAACCACGCGTAAATTTGCATGACTCTCAGTTGTTACCTTTAGCACCAACGCCGATCACCTACATCATTTGGGGAAGGTGCACGATTGGGCACAGTACGCATCCGTTACTTGATCGAATGCGATCGCCAACAGCGTGCCCACGTGATGAATAAATGATCCCCATACATCCGCACGGATGACTATCTGGAGTCCTTCGTCACCGAAGATGAGATGTGATGCCTGCAGGTCAACTTCAAGCCCAGACGACACTGAGTTGACAAGGGTGACCGGCCTGAGCCGCTCCAGAAGGCAGGTGTTCACCCTCTGGAAGTTATGATCTCTTTTTGGTGAGACTGCCAAGGCATTAGTCACTGCAAGCTACCGCCACGCTGCGCTGCTTTCACGGTGGACTTGTGCTGTTAGAAGCTGGATAGAATGGCGACCAAGATTGCAGAGAAGCGTGGAAATTGCGACGTGATCCGATTGCTGTACGGCAACGCTCGTCCACGCACTACAACAGTGACTCGACAGAAGCAACTGGACTCCGGATGAGAACTGAGAAGCCACTCAAGTACAGCCAGAATACTGCTCCAACAGACCACATCCTTCCCCTATCTCTATCGTATGCTATCCAAGAGAAAACATTCAAAGATGAAGATGACATAGGTCGCCAGTTCAGTAACTTTTTCGAATCGAACTCAGGAGAATTCCTTGCGGGAGGCAGCCGGAGTCTGCCCGAAAAGTGGCAAAGAGTGATAGAGTGTGATGGTGATTACCTTGCTTCCTCATGTTTTTCGTTTTTTTTTTTCAAAAAGTCAATAAAACAGTAAGTGTCGAAAACCGCAAAGACTTTCCCTACAACCTATATATTATTTATCATTCACCTTGAAGCATTTAAATTTTATGATCCCTTCATGCTCAGATGGTTGCACTTTTTGCCAGAAGTACTTGTTGGGGAATAAAGACGCGCCACAAAAAACTCTATCCCTCAAAGTGACGTCATTTGGGGGCATGCCAATAAAGTGCGAGCCGAGTTGTCAAATTAAAAGAAGTTCAACGACGCAAACTCACACTTAGTACACGCCAACCTTCTCAATGAATAAGTTGGACGAAAAATGTGGATTTTTATCAGCCAACTTGTCAATGGGACCATTTGTGGACACAAAGGCGCATTTAGGCAGTGCCAAGTGGCGCTGTCTCCACACGCATAGGCCGCAGATCGAGTCCTGTTATCAACCACGTCCACCCAAACCTTTCATCCCTCTCGTTGCACAAGCGGCTCCTGTGGTCCATAGAGACGATCATCAATAAAACACAATAAATATAAATATAAATAAATTAAAAAGTATGTGAAACCATTAAATATAATAAGTCAAAAATATATAAATAAATAAATAACATAAATATAATAAATATTCAACATATAAGGAATACAAATCAATAAATAAATATATAATAAATAATAACAAATGAACATAATTGAAAATGTCATGATATAATTTTTGTGAAAAAATAGCTGAGTGAATTAACAGAAAAACTCGAATGCAGTTATTTGACTCAACGTGAAACAGCCTCGTAACTAATTTCGTGGACACTCGTTCCGTCATGGGATACTGCCGGCGCTTTTATAGCAGCTTGTTTGAGTAAGCAGCTGTTTGGCTGGTATAGTACTCGCAACTAATTTCTTTAATTGACACTTGAACCTTCTCATTTGATCAATTCTTGGAAGAAGAATCTATGAAGAGGTTTAGGCATACTTTTCTACTTCAAGGCAGATCGTAATTGTACTCGTTGAGCATTAGTGGCATCGGATGCGATCAAGCGCATCAAAACCTAGGTGTCGCCAACTTTTTGAGGAGCGTCGTCAAGTGCATCACTTATTCTGCAATTAAGACATGCCCTACAGCGGGAAACAAGGTATCATTCGGGTGAAGGTAAACAGATAGTAAAAAGCACGCTCCGATTCGGTCATGGGTATCTCTGTACTGGCAGAAAAAAGCATTATGAGATCAATTAAATGAAACGAAAATTCTCTCAAAGAGTACACAAAACACGAAAGAATGGAAGTTTTCAGTGGACCCTTCGCCAAGCCGACGTTGAGAGCTAGTGTGGCACATCGGCGGTCGAATAAAATCGCTGCCGAGCAGAGAGGGAGGAGGACATGAGTAGTTCGGAAACAATTGCTCGGGCCCCACTCGAGCCACCTATTGAAGTGTGATGATGAACTGCTATGACTGAAGAGCCGCGCTCACCGGCTCCATTATGGCCAACACGCTGAAGGTCTTCAGATGGTCCTATAAGTTGCCATGGCGGGAGGGATGTGAAAGCGGCTGCTACTGCCGAAAAAGTGTAGCTATGAGGAATACTCAAGCCCTATCTATAAATCACTAAGGGCACATTCTAACGCATCGCCCGGGAAGCACACCCGCACACTCCATAATAATAATCTGTCAGTAAATTTCAAAATACAAGGGAGGCTTGAAAAGTCTTAAAGCTATCGCTCAGAAGCCCAGGCTGTACTGGGGTGAGTTACTATCTAGGGGTCAGGCGTCCGTTGAAGAGAACTCAACGGTATTGGAAGGTCGGCGTTGTGTTGGTGAGAACATTTTCAGTGAGTTCCAAATAATTTAGAAGTTTTTCCGTTCCGCTTGTTAGTATTCATCCCACTGCTTTCTCCTCAACGGAATTTCAGGGTTTCATGAAGATAATGATTGGTAGGTAAGTTGTGTTGGAGCGGGGGAGGGTCGTGGCGGACAAGCGTAAGGGCGATGTCACACTTAGCGAGTCCAAAGTTGCATTATTTATTTATTTATTTATTTATTTATTTATTTGCAAGTTAAAAGTTGCATTAGCGAATCGAACTTCGCACCAGCGAGTCGAACTTCGTACCAGCGAGTCCAACTACGTACCAGCGAGTCGAACTATGTACCAGCGACTCATTATTGGCGGGACCCAACTTAAAGGAAGCCCCGCCAATTTCAACTGTATTTACTTGGCGGGACCCAACGTTTAAAGGAAGCCGCGCCAATTTCAAAGTGTGTTTACTGCCAGTAACGCCGTCTGAAAGTGGCGCGACTTCCTCTGAATGTTGGGTCCCGCCACTATTGAGTCGCTGGTACATAGTTGGACTCGCTGGTACAAAGTTCGATTCGCTGGTGCGAAGTTCGATTCGCTGGTGCAACGTTCAATTCGCTGGCGCAACGCTTGTATCCAGCGACTTTGCGAATCGAGCGATTCGCTCGATTCGCAAAGTCTGACATCGCCCTAAAAGACGCGCAAGCATAGACGATTTTGGTATCACAACCATTCTTGTTTGTCATTGAGAAGGCGGCTTCACCTAGGTCTGTCTTGAAAAGAATTCCAGAGCGGTCAAATGGTACCTTACTCGCGCCCATTACAACACAAACGAAACTCGCTAGAAGTGGATGCAGCGGGGCAAAGCTGAGTCTCCTTCTATTAGTTTAAGGCAGCTTCTCAGGTTTCTCCTTCTTTGCTACACCTCTTAACACCCCTACTTTCATTCCCTCATCCCCAACGAACGACCAATTTATCGCAACCCTTTCCTTTAGTAAGACCGAGCAGTGTATATGGTTTCACATAACCTGGATGGATCCGATAGCCGCTTTTCGAAACTTGAAAGCCAGTTATGGTTTCAACTGCAGCCGGTGACCGTCGAATGCCCCTCCAATTCTAATTGCAGCAGCAGGGATAAGGTTCCAAACCGATCGGATCCAAGAAAACTGTCCCGATCGGCCGACTGGTCGCTGCTCCCTGATCCCTGTTGTACTGCAACTTGAAAAACGCCGGTCGAGGTAAAAAGGTATGAATAGTGAAGTATCGTTCCAACGATGCGCCACGCGATAGCCGTTAGTCATTTTTTTAGGAAAATAGCAGTGGCATTAGAGGGCGATTTGACTTGCACAACGACTTTCGCGTACCAGTCGATGTACGAAACAGCTTTTTGTCTTCCGAGTGAAGTATGGAGCCAGAAAACCGACTCGGAAGGGGTGAAAGGTCAGGGTGGCCCAAACGAAATTTGACATAGCATTTGATCCACCGGTTCGAACACATGGTAAAGAGTGCCAATTAACACAGCACCACCCCAGAATCTTGGTATTTAATGAATAATAATAATAATACTATTCAAGAGATGGTTCCCATGAGCGGACTGAGTGAACAAAGTGGCCAGAAAGTGTTCTAATGCAGCGCGCTTCGACGTCAGTCAGTGGCCTCGTGGGAGGGAACAGGGGAAGAATTTTGGGACTCGCTTGGTATCTTCTTGGAGGCACCAGCTAAACGAAGATTAATAGTCCTCCTATAGAAATATTTTGAATAGTATACGATGTCAAGATACGCAATGAGCCTGGATCAATTGTGGTGTTCGACCGATTTTAAAAGTTTCTATGATTCGCTCACCGCCACATGAGAAGAAAGCCATCCACCAACGCGACACCACCTTCGACCCTTTCATCTTCGTTAACACCAATTAAAGAACATTTCGGAAGCCGCAGGTGTGGTCCCCTGTCTGGATCGGTCGGACGGGCGGTTGACCCTGCTGCTATGGGCGGGATCTCGCCAAGGGCGGGATCAGCTCGCCTCGCATGAAAAGTTTTTCTTCCGTATTCTCCACACAATTTTGAGAATATTTATCTGGCGACCCCCCTATTTTTATAATGAAACATTGTATAATATGTCCTATTCTGATCTCGAACGTTTACAATACATTTTCTCTCTGATGTTCACGGATATTAATCAAAATTCAGTTCTCACTACGCAAAACTTCAACAGTGTTCTAAACACTCACGTTGAACAGAGCTGATAGGCTGCTGCTGCTGTTGCTGCACGTAGGCGTGGTCTTCGAATACAGCTGAAGCTGGCGCCAACATCATGAGGAGGAGAATCACCAGCTGCATCAGTCAGCCGGCATCGGCCCTGAACGTTCACCATGAGGCACGCCTATTTGAAAATCCACGAAAAGTCACGAGTTGCAGAGCCACCAGGAAAAGTAAACGGGAAAATGTAAAGCCGAAAAACCAGGTCTCAAAAAATGGTAACGAGAAAAATCAACAAATTTGATAAGTTTTGTGGTTATCCATCGTCGTCGGTTAATTGTAAGATTGGACCATAAGCTCGACAGCGTCACCAATCAATAACCATGAAAACGTTGTGTGTCATCAGTGGCCCACTAGGACTCTCGAGTAATTCAACGGACCTCAAATGGTGCTAAAATTCGAAATAAGACTGCAAAGAGCTCAAGTAAGGGCAGAATGTAGGAAGGAAAAGTATGAGAGAAACGGTTTTTCAATCGGGAGAGTTTGAGGAATTCATTCACTACGAAAGACATGTTGTGCTACACTTCTCGCCGGGTACGAAATCTGTGAGGTAAGGGAAACCCCGGAGTGCTTAAACCATTTCGCTTAAGCTCCCACACCTACCCCGGAGCTTCCCACCCCAGCACAAAAAGCGACATCTTGGCTCACCACATGCCCCCCCTTACTGGATGAGACCCGATTTTGATAATCAGTTTACTATCAACAACCATAGAATCGTTACGATTTGAATCGGAAGATGATTTCCTTGGGCACAATTTACTTCTTGCAATCATGTCGTAATTGCAGACCAAACACTACAAAAGGCGAGTTCTCGAAAACATTGGAATTGTTGTGCTTTTCGGCGTTCTTGACGCTATACAGGGGGGGGGGGCAAAAAAAGACATTTTGCCTATGTCGCATTTCGGCACACTTTTCTTCACAGAAATTGCCGTCGTTGGTGGAAGTTCTTTAGCATAATATTCCCTAAATGTCCCTCTATGAGTGGGCGCAATCCCTCCCTCGCTGCCCTCTCGATTTTCAGAATATGACTTCATCTGTCATCGTCATCGAGCTCAGGGTGACCTACCGTAACTGCTTCAGCCTGAAGCTCTTACACAATTTCTTGAATAGGTTCAATGTGGGATAGGTTCCTAGGGGTGCGGGACTTTTGGCTCGTCCGGTTGGCACGCGGCGAATCGCGCGATGATATGCGCGGCAACCCATGTCAGAAATATTCGCGGGTTCTGCAATATTTTAGCAATATTTCAGCACATCACAGCGTGTGCACATTGCAGAGGAACTCTGCATGATTGCGGTTTGGAGAAAACATTCTGCGCGCGGGAATTTGAATGCAGCGGTATTAGTGAAGAGATTTCAATCTAAATGGATTAGCGAAAGACGGAGAACCTCCATGGAAATGCCACTACTGTCATCAAAGCGCATAAGAAACACTAGAACTGGGTTTGATTTTGTGTTCGGGAAACATTCGCAAGGCGAACTGCGGCTAAAAAACAGTTCTACTCGAGGCAACTAGGGCCGTGATGCTAAAAAAAAAACAGCACCATAATGATCCCTTCTCATCTTTTCTTGAATTGAAGTTCCTTTGCCATCTGCTCTCTTGGAATCTCCAAGGTTGGACGTAATTCGAACCGCAGAACCTTGCTGATAGAATCTGCAGGGCATACGGTTCGAAGCACACTGTCGAAGCCCGCAATTATCTGCCACGTACAGGATCGCCGCGCAGCTCGCCGCGCGACTTGCCGCAGTCAACCCGGACGAGCCAAAAGTCCGTCGCCCGGTTCCTAGGGACCTTAGCTCTAACTCTGCAAACCCCCCTCCGGAACCTGCCCTTCAGAACCCGTCGTAACGGTACACGGTCCATCGAGGACCCCATTGAGCTCAACCAGTGCACCATGTTTCCGGGGCAAATTTTCCTGATGCCGTCTACGTAGATGGGCGCTATGAAGAAATTCTTATGAAATGAAATGTTCCTTCATTTCTAAGTTGGGCGTACTCGCTCTGAATAGCAAAGCGCGATAAAATCCATTTGAGTGAGGAGACAAAATGTCTTTTTTTATTGCCCCCCCCCCTGTGTGATGCTATTCTTATTGGCAATTACGACAAGCCTGGGCACGAGGAACCAGACGAGAAGTGAGTTTTCAAGGCCGGAGCATCGAAAAGCGGGCTAAGCATTGGCTAAACGCGCCAAGGCGATCATCTTTTTGAGGTAAATGAGCTAAATGTTCCTGAGGACAATTCGAAGAAAAAACTCTGGTTCAAACGAAGACTGAGAACACAATAGGGCGACGCTGTGAGTAGAATAATTACGTAGGCTTTCATATTGCATCCAATTAGAAGAATAGTCAAATGCGTGGCGCATTCCGGTCAAAACATCAATATCGAATGCTAGTTTTTGTGCTTATCCTGCTCTATACCAAAAATTTTGAAAACATTTCTAACGAGACGTGAATAAAAGGCGAAGGAAATGAGAAAAGTACTTTACCATTGCTTCAAAGTGTCCGTTGTTCCGTTGTTCGTTCCCAGCAAGCCGCCTAATAAGCCTAATCACCGATCTCGCAGAATCCAGATGTTGTTATAGAGATATGTCCTTGCTTTGCCCATGAGTAACACACGGAGAGTCGATTCTTAGAATTCTTGTGCTTTTGATCGCCCAAATTGGCAACTATTTTTGGATGTGTTGCCTTACTATCGGTTTTTGTGGCACAACTTTGCCCGTTCAACAGTGCACAGCTTCGAGCATGGCTCACAGAGGTTTGATAATCAGGAAATTTGGATTTTGATGTAAGACAACGTTGCTCTAATTCCCAAAATTTCATGGCCTCCCTTTCCTGAAGAATTGCCTCAGGGGACCCCTGTGAGGGTCCCTCCCCGCTTCCGATCACGTCCCTCACCATTACGGCTATTTTTATAGCATTTGATTCTCAGACCAGTCGACACGCCCCAACTCCGTCCTTTCCCGTTCCAAAGCAGGAACGCTGCCATCAGCAGCGGAGTGGGTATGCCTCCCGCACTCTTGCAACTACCACCCGCGAACTGCTCACCCGCCCCGCCCCCCCCCCCCTCCCGCTGAAAATTGTGTAAAGAAATGTTGCCCCTGCCTGGGAAACATTAGTGTCTATTTTCTGACCAATACACGTAGAGAACGACAAGGTCGTCGGTTCAAATAGCTATGATTTCTGCTTTCATGGCCTGAAAAGACTTAGACACACGATTCTGTGAAACAGTTCAAAGAGCGATTGTCATATATTCAGCGAAAACAAAAACATAAATCATTTCTTCAGAAAAGTACTGGACAGCATTCGATAAGAAGCTGCAAGGCATGATGCAGGGAGAGAGAAGAGGTGCCAAATAAGGGAAAATCAAAGGTTTCAGAAATCGAATAAATTACTCAACATTTGGGATGCGCCACACACTTGAATCTGAACCACTTACATTTGCTGGCTATTTTTCAACATGTTTAGCTGTTCTGACGGGCAGCGGATATTTGTGGTTTTGTGATCAATTCAATATTTCAAAAATCTAAAATTTGCGCACCAGGTTTAGGTCAAAATTCCAACTGCGAAGAGCCGCTTTGCTCGCTGCAGCATTACAGCTGTTTTCGAGTTTTCCTAAGACGATTACTTAAACACGATCATAGAGCACTTTCTAACATCATCAGCTGTTCAATGAAGCAATTTCGGGCTCTGCAGTCAAGAGGTCAGCGCGATGATGCGGAAGCTGCGGCGGTCTATCCGATTATCTCGATGTATCCAAATGTGGTTCACATCATACTCGCTCTTCTGCTACTATTGTCTGCTTAGAAAACAAAGATTAAAGTGCTTCCCGGTATCCAATTTCGTGACGTTTCTGTGAGATGCGCCAGGCCTTCGACTTTTATGAGGGATCGTATAGTCACCGGCGCTGTCGCTACACACGGAGCATCCATCTATGTCCTAGCCTATGAGGGTGCAGGAGCTTCGTGGAAATGAAAAATGCTCACGCACCTTGGAGTCTCGCCTCATGCGCTCAGAGCTTAACCCATATTTCAACAGATAGGGGATGTTTTACGTGGTTCTGACTGCACCGCCACCACAATGCCCCCTTATCATGTGATAGCGCTGAGTCACCTTGAGATACATGGGGCTGCATACTAACTTTCAGGGAAACTTCTACACCTAAATCAGTGTGTTCGCAATCAATCTTGGCAGGAGCAAACAGATTTCAGGGGAGCGCTAGGTTCGACTGGCTTCCACAAGATTTGATTGCAAGCACTGTGCAACCTAAAGACGGAGCCTCTAGCGGATACAACACCTCTATCTCCTCCTTTCACCGTAGCACAAAGCCATTGGGTGCCTGAAAACCTTCCACGGCACATAGGCAACCTAAAGAAGACCTAGGAACAGAAGTAGCAAGAAATAGGAAAAAATCCCTCAGAAAAAGACCGGTAGTGCCCGGTTATGAGGTAAGGCAGACTCAGCCACCTTTATATAGGTACTATGAGGAACCGGCAGTGATTGTGTAATGGTGGTGACAAGTTCGACGACGACGGAGACGACGACCTCCAGTTAAGGGCGTGCCGCGTGAAATTCAATTCGCCCCAGAGACAATATGTAAGCCGACTGATTGCCCCGGAGGCTTGCTAGTCAACGACGAGGACAAAGACGATCCTGGTTCTGCACTTTTATTCAAGGTTTGCATAGCCGCTGACCTGGCCGGTGTGGCCTACGGGACCGGAGGGCAGAACCACTACAGCAGGAGACGGAAATTGGAGAAAAAGCTGAACGAAAGAAGGCATCGCAGAGTGTAGATTCGATTGACAGGGGGATTGGAGGTTTTCTCAGAGAAAATCGGCTTAAATTTGTACTAACACCATTTCTCCTTCCATGGTGTTGTTTACATCGAGCGCCAACGCCCCTCATGGAATGGATCGTTATGTTTCACTGAGAACGACCTGAGCTAAGAGGAAACTCTCACTTATATTGGGGTTTTTAAGCATTGAAATTATTCAGGGTCCATTATTCGGGATTCGAAAATACCTGAACATATAATATCACATATAAATCTCAGAAGTGGCTTTGAGTTGGTAAGCACAGACTTAGATTTGAAAGACTCTTTTGACCGCTGTAGATCTTTTTCACTAGGTCCAAGGATACGGTGCCGCTCAAGCTAATCAGGTCCCGACTTTCTCTGTGATCGAATAATGAAAGGGGCCACGTCCAGAATAATAAAAAGCACCAACTATGCATTGGCTAGTTTTGCAAGGTACTATGTTGGCTGAGTATATGTTTTAGCAGAAACCTTTCTGACTTTGAATAAAAATCGAATGCAAAATTCTTGCACTCTTTCTCAACAGGAATGTGTGACAGTTGTGATCACTGCAGACAACACACAAAGTTTTTCCCGTGAAGAGTTTTACCCGTGAAGAATCTGTTTCCAAAGCGAAACAAGCTCACGAAGACACTTCCTATGGACATTTGAAGGTAAGTGGGGCGGAGCCAAAGGCGGGGCATGGAAATAGGTGCGCCTAGGGCGCCTACGTATCAGGCGACGCACTAAAAGAATCCGGCTCAAGCGTTCGATTTGTGAGAATATAGACAAAACAAGGAATATGAGCAGTGGAAGTGTGAGATGTTGGTTCAATTAGTCAGACGTCAGAAAGAGCTCCTGGTGAAGGCATCCAGAGAACCAAGTGGAAGCGTTCCCACCACCAGCAATCGTGACAAATGTCCGGCGGGAGCTTGCACGTGTACCAGTCCGGTTTTTTGAATTGTTGAACGCAACAAATGCAATTTTTTTTGCTCTTTTCGTTCTTATCGTGAACAATGGGTCTCAATCCAGTGATTTGTGGGTTCGATAGATCACGATTTTTCCGGGTAAGATTCCTTTTACATTTTTTGCGACCAACACCTAAGGGAGAAAATGAAGCGCTTCGTTTTACACCTGGAAACTTTTTGTATGCAACAGTAATCGCGATCTACGGAATAACGAAGGCAAGGCACTGCGCATTCTGTTGGCTGACCGCTTCCAAATTTTTTAGTCCAATTCAACCCTACTTCAGTCAATTTCATCAAGCATTTGACTGCGCAACGGGCACCTTGCCAGCAACTTTTATGTTCTGCAGTAAATTGTCAGCCGTGCCATGGAAATTGCTTCGCCATGTAGTAGCCGCTCACACCCACTGGGTCGCATGCTATGGAGATCACAGACCGCTCGAATGGCTAGATTTTATCACCCGGGTAGGGGTGGGGATAGGTCAGTTATGGGCTCAGATATGAACACTAGGCTGAATGATTGCAATTGTGGAAAGGGAGTTGCTCCTCGGCACACCCATAACCTGCATTCGGTCGGTTCATGGTGATAAAGGGTTTTGTATTTTCCTAATCAATAAATCGATAGTGTCACAGAAGGAGCCGGAAAAAGAAATAGAACTCATTGTTATCAGTTGAGCCTCGAAAAATTGGCTAGCTTTTAATAAGCAGTGCGTATCGCTGTGGAAGTACAGTATTCCTGATCTCTGTCAATCAATTTATCGATCAACATCCACTACGATCAGTGATGAATCGATTTTTAAGCCAATATAATTCCTTTCTGCAAGTAGGGACAACTTCATCAAAAAATGTACATATTCTACAGTTCTTCCAACAGAACTTGAGGAGATTCAGTTACTCAGCATCGTACTATCTACGCGTATACGGTAACCCCCCCCCACCCATTACTACATAGGTCAGGGTGCATCCGTGTTACCGTATCCACGCGATGCACTCCTATTGAGGAGGATTTCAACAGATGAAAGAGAGTTGAGTGAGCGATGCTGAGAGCTGCGGGCGCGTGGTGCTAAGCAAGTTTGGTGAATTTAATTGGATAACACAATTTGGATAATGGTGAGAGACGGGCGCTGAGAGCCGTCACTGAGGTGACCCGCCCCACTCTCATCGGCTCCGTCCCTGGGGAACAACACGAAACCACGGTGCCTGGTGTGCGGACTGAATTTCAGCAGATTTTACGAGACAGAATGTCGTGGTGTCGGAGGAATTGGCAGAGGTACAGCAGTTTGTTCTGCTTCATGGGATTCGTTTTTGGGTCTCCATAAAGGCGCTGGAAAGGAAGAAACCTCAAATCAGTGGAACACAGAAGTAAGTTGTATTTCCGAGATGAGTACTGCGATATTGAGACCAAAAAGGGTCTCGAAGGTTAAGACTTCAAAAAATGGCCCAAAGGCATCGACTGGCGCAGTTCTTTCTTGCCCACGAATGTGAAGGTATTGGTGCGAAGTGCGCTGGCAGTGAAGTAAATGGAAGAGATCTATCGAAAACGCCTCGGTCGAGGGAGTGCTCCTATACCTTCAATCTTTTTATGAACTTTTCAAATGTATAAAACTCTTCGTGACTGACGAATGTGCGGCGTATCTCTTGGAAAAAAGAAACAATTTTCAAATATGCTTCTAGCTAGTAAAACATGAGCACAGCCCAGCAATTTCTCACACATAGCCTTCGGGACACTTTGACGGACACGCCCAACTGTCACACATGTCTTAACAAGTTCCAAGTTCGCAGACGGAACGTGCATATAATACTGAATTTGCACTCAAACCATGAAGGAGCGGCTGTTCACTTGGGGTTTTTACACGTTCATACAAGCTGTTGAACAGAGAGGGCGGCGAGCGAGAAAGTATAAACCAACTTGAGACATGTTTTATCTATCTAAGCTATCGTGTCCAATGCCCAGAAAGGAGCTAAGGGTGTTGAAAAAATATCTGCCGGCCTATAGAGCAGCAAACGGAATACGGAACTCAAAAAGTTGCGTTTTCAGGACTTCTAGGCACCATCGTAAGAAAAATGAGTGAGCTGAATTCAACACATATTTGTCTCCACACACCATGCATAGGAAACTCGAAAATGTAGCAGGTCAACCAAAAAAAAAACGCAATTTCGCTGTAATCCTATTTTTGGACAATTGTAGTGGCAGTATGTTTTTCATGAACCAATGGGTATCGGACCACCATTCGTCTACGTTTTCACAAACGTTAGTGGGAGACGTGGCGCAGTCCAGAAAAACCAGGCAGATTAAGTGATCAATTTTGCTGTTGAAAATTACGTATAAGCATATTTGAGGTTTTCGACATTTATGAATATAGCGATTGAATTCAAACTTTCCAAAAGAATCACTAAAGCAATGCGAAAATCGGAAAACGGAACGGCAGCTATGAATATTCGTATGATGCCTTACTGCCATAACTGGACTGGCTAAAAGGGAATTCAGAAAGAGGAGAATTGAAATAAAGGGAAATGCTATGCATTACCCCTTTTTCAATTAAACTTGGTTGGTCTAATTAGCTATTTATGATTAGAAATAGCACTAAATTTGGAGCTTTTTTCGCGACCAAATTCAAAACTACAAAATGCCACAGACTCAAAGAAAGAATGCGCTACAAGCCTCTCGAAGGTCAAGAGCTACAGCAATGACCTGAGAGCCTCAAAAGCCTACACTATTCGACGCTTACTCAATAAACGTCCAAGTGCGCATCAATGAGCGGAAAGGCTAAGAGAAGTGACGACGGAATGAGTCAAGTGAGTTGAATGAGTGTCTGAAGAGGCACGAGATCGAAAGTTAATGCCAACTGGCTGTCAACGCCTCGGGCGCGGCCACAGCCGCCCAGAGCCGTTAACCGTCCACACGGTGGGCATTAGCATAAAAATAAGTGGCGTGAGAACTCGGACGACTCATCGACGCCAGAACTCTGTTTTCACTAGGTTGTGTTCGTAGCACGACTCGACACCGGTCAGGGGAAGAAGAACTACCGAATCGCCAGTGGCTAGTCTTATTAGCCTAACACTGAGAGGAGTTGAGCAAACTGGGTACCTAGCGGCCCCTTCCTCTCCTTATGCATCTGAAGTTTCACAAACTTGACCATTTAAATCAGTCTTCAGTGATTAAAACCCTTGGTCAGAGCTACTATGATGAACAATGGGTAAAGGTAGCCAGTGGATAAGAGGCAGCGCTGCAGATACTGAAGCTCATCTGGCCAGCCAACCACTCTTTTCATCGAGTCCGTCAACCGCTGCCAAATTTTGGTGCAAGTGACGCTTTTCAAAGCCCGAGAGTTCCGTTGGGCCGAGCCGTTGTAGGAGGCGGGGGGGAGGAATGAGGAGCTTCAAATCGTCACAACTGCAAACAAATATGCTGGTGAGTGTAAGCGTGAGCCTTACTAACCGGGTAGGACTGCCTCTAACCTTTACGTTTAGGCCTGAATCAACTGTGCAAACTGACTCCGAGATACACCACAACTATTAACCAGGGTAATTTAGTTCATGTGAAAATCCAGTCCAGCTCTCCTTTGGATTGTTCCCTACTGCGAGCTACTCGTTATGCCAGCTCGGCTGGGCGTGTTGCCATAATCCCGTAATGGCGTTCGAAGACTGGTCAGCTGAGAGCAACGACCAATTCTGGCACGTGCTCAGAAATAGTCCATTTTTGTTTGGAAAAGAAAGCAAGGGAATAAATGAACGTTATTGGTCGAAATTACGATCAAAACTTGGAGAACGCGATTGCGTCCGAACTGTCGTAGGCCCTCGAATCCATAAAGGAATCGCACACGAAAATTTTTTGATTCTCCTTCCCATAAAACTCGCTGCCTTGAGATCCGTCCTTTGTAATAAAAATGGGAGGGCCGCTCGGGTATCCGTGACACAATGCTTTTGGTAACTTTCCCACCCCATATCAGCCTCAGCAAGCCCCACAACTTGCCCAGGATCCAGGAAGGAAGAAAAATTGTGCTATCGAAAGCTACGTGCTATTGTGGTGGCAACGCATTCGAACTCGCCCGAGACATCTTCTCTTAGTTGGAATCGCGATCATCCTTAGGGCGGGGGAGGAGATGGGGTTCTAGAGTGCGCCACCAGTTTCTATTTTTTCCTGACCATGAGTCCCTGCCCTGTTCGAGGCTCAACAATAGAGGATGCCCCCGTATCTTACGATAGCACCATTTTGCTACTATAGTATCTTGTGATGGCGCCGAAAAAGTTTTTTTTCAAATTGCCAGAGAAATATATTATACATATAGTGACTATGCGAATTTCAAAACATTTCTGAGAATTGAGTGAAAATTCGATCGGCTATTCTTCAAATTCCACTCAAAATGGCGCACTTACCGGCTTTTCCCAACAATTACTGTGCTATGGAATACATATACCAGTCCACTCGGGTATTGAAAAGACTAGAGGAAGTGGACTTTTCACAAAATCCTTTGAGAAGACGACGGTTCTCATAGAAAATGATAAAATCAAGTGTTGAAAATGCTCATCAGTGAAAAGGAAAAAAACTATGTATGTAGTATAAATTTTGTACTACTGAAGGTTTCACACAGCAGAGTTCACGCTTATGGTTAGCTCAACAACTCGGAAATCGTGAGCAGCTTTGCAACAAGGTGTGGAATATTCTATGATGAAACAACCTTTAAAAAAACCTAGGCAGTACAATAGGTGTTTTCAGTATATGCAGTAGCCCGAGGCTCACTGCAAGCAAACAATTCAACATTTGGTGACCAGGTGCTATTTAAAGACACATTATGCGATCACATGGCATGGATAGCATGCATAGTATTATGAAAGTGCGACTGTTGACAACATTTGAATGAAAAGTGGAAAAACGCGACTTTTAATTGAACTCTTTTGCAACTTTGCAATGTATTTATACATACGAGAGCTCTGAGGAAACAATGGGAGCCACGACTGGGAAGCGGTAATCTGCGGGCGAGGTAGTATGGGGACAAGTGAGACGCAGACATCACCGCTTGTAATAACCACTTTCTGTAGCGCATCTAAGGTCAAAGCTTGAAGTATTCATCAAACCCTTAGTGCCTTGCCACACACAGCTCAGATACGGAGTCGAAGCATCAACTGAGCTCAGGGGCCGCTCTACCCCACTAGGGAAGGGGATTGTCGCACTCACCATCAGCTGAAAGTGGGAAGTGCTCTGGCATCTCATCACTTGCTCTCCCACATGTGCAAGAATGTGGCTTGAAAAATTTGTCTCGCCAAGTCTCACATTTTTCATGCCCCACATTACATGCCCCACATTGCCGCATGCCGTCAATTATACGTTTAATCGCTGCACCTGATGCGCACAAACGAAAAACAGCATAGAGAGACTCTAATTCGAAAATGTGCTCTCTATTCTTAGACGAGTGAAACGGGTGGTGCGGATATAACTCACAATCGCCACACAGACTCAGAGGAAGGGACTGTGACATCAGGGGCCGGGTGCAGCAACGCTCAATTCGGAAATGGAAACCCAAAACTCTGCGTCTGCTCTATCGATGACACAACTCTCGTGGTTAAAAATAGGGAAGGAGTCCGAAGATGTGGAGTTTTGGGAACCCATCACCTAGTTGAGGCTTGCTGCACCCGAATGGACCAAGGACAAAGAATTTTGTAACTCCAGCTTCAGGCAATGTGTAATAAGATAAACACAGCGCTCGGAATGCCTAGGTGCGAGTTCAAGTTCTGCTGATAAATTCGCTATACAAATTTGTCGAACGGTTCAGTTTCAAACCACGTCCATGGTAGCATTACTTTTATATCAATAGAAGGCGGTATCCACTATAACGACTATATGGGTATAATAGACGTGTTTAATGCATATTAAACTACAAGAAATTGGAAAGTAACAGCCTTGTACCAGTCGTAATTCAACCTTGAAGTTCCAGAGTTCGTAAAACAAGAATAGAAATAAATGACGTTCAAATGGCGCCATAAGGCATGATGGTGAAATTCATTATGGCGTGACGTTAATGATCTGCCCTATGCACTAGAGAACTATACCATAAACAGCCTCAATAAATACCACGATCGCCAACGTCATGCGAGCCTTCTGCGCGAAAACCGATCTTCTTAACACATTGTGACGCAAACCCCGCCCACCTGGTCGAGCCCCTCCCACTGCCGTTCTCGCTTGAAGCCTAGCCTTGCTCCAATTGTTTACGCATTAATTGCAACTTCCCACCAATCCGGAATACGGTCCCATTGTTTTCTTGGGGCAACGCAGTGAGCAATGGGTTGCTAGACAAACAAACACACCAAACTACTGCATAAGGGGATACCAATATACGCTTCGGAATGCACCAAGTATTTGGCTTCACTTGGAATTGTAAAGGCATTTCGATGGGCCGCTGATCGGCTGAGCTATGGTTTACAGAAGTAGACCGGTTCTGGAGTTGATGACCGATTCGTCCTCTATATTTTGCCTCCAAATCACCGACTCGGAGATACGGAGGTAGATCAATGGCGTGTTAGCAGTTCATGGACTATACTTCGCGTCACCTCAATCCAGTAAGTCTCATATGATTGCACCGATTTTGGGCAAGGAGAGAAGCTCTAATGATGAACAGAATTTTTCGTATATTTTGACAAGAAGACATTCTTAATAATTGTAGAATATTGAGTATAGGTATCCTTCGCACCCATCGGTCAGGGAAGTTTGGACTAACAGACTTCACTGCACAATCGACGACAACTTCACAATAGTTAACAATTTTCTGCCA
This sequence comes from Teladorsagia circumcincta, assembly GCA_002352805.1. Classification (NCBI taxonomy): domain Eukaryota; kingdom Metazoa; phylum Nematoda; class Chromadorea; order Rhabditida; family Trichostrongylidae; genus Teladorsagia; species Teladorsagia circumcincta. Next base: position 794,764 of record KZ344996.1, read on the forward strand.
ACGAAATGTGGCTAGTGGCAGTTGCCTTCTATTGATGGTTACTATTTACTACCATAATGTATCGATTGTTGATTGTCACCATAGACTATCAATTATTATTATATTTCCAGGAGGACGTAGTCAACCGTTTTGTACAGTCTGTCGAACTTGTTAGATATGAAAGTACATTATGGGTAGGAAGAATTGAGAAATGGACCTACTAAGGGTGTATACGAGTGATACGAAAAGAGGGAAATCCTATAAAGATCCTGAAAAGAAGGAAGTAGTGCTTGATCTCGAACCCTTCCCAATTTTATGTCCGTCCGTGGAAAAATATGGCACCAAAGAAATCGACTCCGCTAGTGCAATATATCAATTTCATAGGTATAAGTATAAGTTTATGTCGTCCGCATAAGGCATACGTGAGAAAAAGTTGAACACCGTTATTTAATCACAGATAAACAAGAGTAGCTACAATCAAGCAGCACCAAAAACAATAACGAAACTCTAATAATCAGTCTCAAAAAATACTATGGTCCTCTATTTCTTAGTAATATGTTGGCTACAGGTCACTTGATTGTGCTTGAGTTAAAGAGCCGGGTATAGTTTTTGCGAGATTCAAATGATCGCTACCAGCTCCTTAGGTAAAGTTTTTTGCACGTGGGTTACTTTTGGATCGTGTTAATGGTGTTATTTTCACGAACTCTGAGATAGCCTAATTTAATCATCAATAGGACATTTTTATATTCAACTTCCCGCTATTCCTTCGGAACAGCACTTGTGCAGATTTGTGGACCTAATTGTGACATTAATTAGATATCAAGCAACTGTTTGACTGTTATGAGGGCTGTGGAAATGGATGGAACGATTGTGACAGGTGATTAGTCACTTTATTACAATCCACTTGCAAGATGTCCCTAGCAGATCTGTACTACGGTAATTTGTTCACTGCTGTGATTTTGATAACACTGGCGAATCTTAAGAAAAAACAATCAGCTCAGCAACCGGATGCGAAGTTTACAAGAAAAAAGAAGTCAGAGAATCAGCTCAAGCTCAATCCTTCAAAACTGAAACAAATCACTGCAGAAGATTGGCAATAGCGGTTCCAGAATGCTACCTAGCCTTTCACCTGCGCCAGACGAGGAGTAAGAGGGGAGTGATCGTTTTAGGTGGAATGGCGTCGTCGTTACTTCCGAAAGAATTTTGGAAGAAAAAAGTCTTGCGGAATTCGAAAACATATCGAAGAGACGGAGTTGGAGGTGTCTCGCATGGTTCAGGCTCATCGGTAGCATCGATGACACTATCATCCAGTAACAACAGAGGGGGGGGGGAGGGGAGAGTTGGATGTCTAGAACCAACCACACCATTATTACCCCTTCCATACTACCCAGTTCTTTTATGTAGGAAAAATGGAAGTGAATCGCTTTCGTTTACACGGATGAGCGCTATCACTATTGTTTATTTTCGAAAGGTCCTCTGCCAGAAGGGTTAAATGCAGTTATGAATAAACATCCACTGACCGCATCGAGTTACAGAAGCATGGGATTGGCTCCACAAAAAGAGGCTGACCGGAAGCCTTGTACCAAGTTCTGGTGCTTCCACAATTAGACAGGATTATCAACGTTTGCTTCTGGGACCAAGTACTAAGTTGCTAAGAAGACCCGATGCTATATGAGTGTGGTTTCCTACCGTAATCCGAAAACAAACCAACAAGGTCGGCCATGTGCGCCGTGCATACGTTTTCCAGCTAAATTTCTGGACGCATTCGAATCTGAGTTGGGATCTTCAATGACAAGAGATACTAATTAGTCATTAGAAAAATTGGTGCACTTTTCGTTCAGAACGGGTCTATTCCACCGGAGCGCTAGGGGGACAGACTACAGTGTGAATTTTAGTCCAGCGTAACACAGATATTCCTGGTCTTTGGAGCACTTTAGTATCAAATACAGATACGAAGACAGAATTCAGTTTCGAAATTACCGAACAGGAGATGAGGTGTACAATAGACACTCTAGCTACAAAACAGATGTATACGGTTTTGAGGACAAGAGCGAGGACCAAAATCGTGTTGTCAACCTACAGTATTTCTTCATGTTTTTATTTGTTTCTTTAATGCAACGAAAAGGTGCGCACGCAAGGAATTCCTAAAGCTGACCTGTCCATCATGCAGAAAAATAAGAAAAAAAAAGAGAAAGGGGTTAAGACGAACAAGGAAACACAGTGTGAAATTAGAGATGTCAAATGACCGCGAGTGGAGCAAATGAAAACGAAAACTTCAAAAACAACCAAAATAGAGACTTCCTTGCTCGACGTTACGGAGAAGTCTAATTGTAAGATGCCAACGGTGTAATCAGAGATAATGTGAGCCATGGAGAGGGAAAAGTCGAGAGTCCGGCTCGAAAGAGCCCAGCAGATCAAACAAACGACACAGATAACACATTGAAAGGCGGTCAGGCACTCATCCTTTCGGAGGGAGGGTGAATCATGTTTCCAGCATCCAGTGGAACGATTTGAGGTGTGAAGGTGGCGCGAACTCTGCAGGTGCGTATTTAACACCTCTATCCGTTTAGTGAAGCCGAGCTCAACCCGAGCCTCTGAGAAACCTACTTATAAAGCTAGCTATCAGAAAAGAAGAAAGGAAAATATCGAGCAGGTGATTCCAAGGGCAATTTGCGTATGTGTATGGAATGGTCGCGGCGAAGACACCAAATAAATGATGAGTAAGCGAAAAAGGAAAGAAAAATCAAGGGGGGTGGGGGGGGGTGGATCGACCCTGATTCTTCAAGGATCACCTTTGGCCAATCACAAAAAGAAAGATGAACTCGTTTATTATCAAAAAGCGGATGACAGCGCTAGCAAGAACATTTGCCGTAACATTTACGATCAGGTGATCAGATCTCAGCAAGACAGCTGGACAACGGAAGAAATAAATCTCATGGAAAGGCCATTAAAGAACACCCTCAGTAAATACTGAAGATGCCTGCAAATCGTAGGTGGAACTCAAACAAGCAAATTCGGGTCTAATACTAGTACTACCTGCAATATCTGCAAGCTATCAGGTGAAATGACCACTTGCCCGTCGTGGGTCGATGTGACTTTTTGACTGACAAGATGATTGACCAAAACAAGCGGCACACACGCGTCAAGGTTACATTTCCGAGGGTCTGCTGGTGGTAATGTCATGGTGAGGGATTTTTCAAAGTGAAGCTTCCACATTTGAGAGGAATTCCCTCATCATCTGATCCTGAATTTTGCCTCTAACTCATTTTTCAAAAGACATATTGGACACTTACAGTGCCTCCGCAGTATTAACAGATGATGGTGATGTAAAGTCAAGTGGTGCCACTGGTCGAGTTCCGGCTTGCCTCGGATCGGATCTTTCCAAGGCTCAGAGAGCTTCCTCCTTTATAGGCTGGGTTACACGGTACCAGATTGTCTTCGGACAGTAAAAAAAAACTGGTTTGTCCATAGAGTTGTCCCGGAATTTTAGATTGGGGCAAATCAGATTTTTCTGCATTTGGTCTTAGATCGTAGATCGTTAATTGTTTCTTTTCTAATCAACTTATCTCTGTCTGTTTTTTATATCTCTCTATTTTCTTGGTTTAGACTTTAATTTATGTATATGTCAAAAGATTGCTAATATGTCCCACTAATATATTTCATTGTTGTTTTTTTGGCGATTGACAATGATAAAAATAAGGATATTTATCATACAACATTATGTATTGACAGCAATATTTCCTATCTTCCCTTACCGACGAGCATTAGGAGGGCAAGTGTGCTGTGAGTTTGACTTCTTTTGTCTAACTGGGGACGTCCTTTAGGTCGTACTCCCTCTTTAAAAACGGTTTTTTGCATTGGGTCAGGGAGTTTAATAGACCGAGGGATGTTGTTGATTTTTCCTGAGCTACGCTCTTAATAGCTGAAAGCGGTTCGACAAAACTAAACCGTCACACTTTCTTGACAGTAGTCTTCGGTGAAAACCTACTCATGCCGGTTCAATTGTTCTAATGAAAATCTAGCATCCAACACCAGCAAGTACCATTTTGCGACAGTAAGCAAGCTTCAATCGTCAATACAAAACTTTTTACAACGTGGAGTCGAACTACGAAGCGATTTTATCCCTTTTTGGCAACAGAGGTCTGATGTGCATTTCACGCGTTCAGAAGCTGCTCAGAAAAAAAGCATACCCATACATGGTGTGGATAATAAAATGCAAAAAACTGTTTTGATAGAGCAGCGCAAGACCAGGAAGACCTTTCTGGTGAAGAACCAGCGCAAAACGGGAGCCATACTAATCCACTGGTCTGATATCTGTCCCCTCTCTTTCCCCCCCCCCCCCACGATATCTTGCTAATTCCGAGTTTACAACCAATTGTATATTTGTTCACAATTGGTCCGTGCAGCCTAATGGTCCTGGTGGTATAGCAGGGCCACGAACGCGATTTCAAGATAGTAAGAAAAAAAGTTAAGAAACTCTATACTGAGAGCCTCAGAGTGACAGCATGTAATATAAGTAGCTCGGTTCAAAAACAGTGTGTCAAGTCATTAATATAACGTGCGATCCAGTTGAATGCGTGAAATTTTGAAAATAATTCAAAACGACCAAAAACTCGAAAAACTAGCTTCCAGAGGAGGGTTTCCCAGCGCAAGTGCAGGGTTGAAGAAGCTGTGATGGGCTCGCCAGAGTTTTCCGGAGCGACACCTGCTGCGAGTGTGGTCGTCTTAACATCGTGTTCAACGCGTCGCCATCATCAATCAAGTATTTATGCCTGGGATTCATCGAACAAGTGCCACCAGATGATCATCGTCAACGGATGAGGTCAGTGGCTTATTGAGTGGCTTTCGTAAAGTACAAGTGGAGATGGTTATGGTTGCTGTCGATCAACACCTCAGTTCAGCAAGATCTTTTGAATCATAAGAGTTATAGATGGGCAGGAAGTGGGTCAAGCGAAAATATGGATAAGAAACTTTTTTTCAACTTAGCAAAAAATATTATTTATTTTATCTAGACTCAGTACGGTGAGAACGGAAGTGGTGCTGTGCAATTTCCGCTGTTCTCCACTCGATGGATCCATGCTTACTGGATTGAATCTTAAACCATACAAAAGCCTCCCGGTCCACCTCCCCCGTATGAGTTAAATGGCACCAATCTCGCATGAGAGGACAAAAACAGCAACTATCAAATGTGTGTACATCTGATGTCCGCGCAGGTTATTTTGGAAGCCATACCGTATTAAAATGTCACCACCATCCCATGTGGCAATGGAACGCGTGGCGCATTCCAGTAAGCGTTTAACCGGAGGCAAACCCTTCTTCTCTAATCTCTATAAAAGGCTTAGCATCCACAGCATCTCAAGCTGTCATTGAGTGCATTAGTATAGATTACCATTTTCGGTAAATCAAAAGAGAAATTCCACTAGAGCTGAACCGGCACAATGTGCCTGGGGGAAGAGGTGGGACAGACTGTAGAAAGGCCACTAGGGCCGAACCGAATAGAGAAAAACGAATTTCGGAAAAAATAAAAATTTCTTAAGCGCTTCAGACTCCCTCCTCTTCTCCAAGGTTTAGTCCTGAAACTGAGCGTTCCTGTAAATTGTTACTAACTGCCTCCCCCCCCCCCAGAGCCACTGCTCCCGATTTTCTTCAAGTGAACTAGTAAAGTTTCCTGGTTCTGCTTATACTGCTCCGAGGAGCATTTCTGTTTTCTATAAGCTGTCCAAACAAACCGACAAGTTCTTTTCCATAGTTTTTAAGGCGAGATCATTCCACGTGAGCCATATATTTGAAAGCAATTTGGGAGTTCGATTTGAAAATGTCAAAACCAGGTGGTCGAATTACCCATTACCAGAGTGATGCACTCATGTTGAGGTTCCAGGTATATAATTCCGAGAAAAATTGAGTAAGAAATTCCTTTTGAGCTTTTCGGGTTCAAAGTTATATGTGGCGAGTATGTCACAGAACACATTGAACTGCAGCCATTTGCTGCTCCGATGGGTTATGAAATATGCTCAGTGCCAAAAGGACCCTTAGGGGGCAGCCCATATTGTCCGAAACCCTTGGTGCATCCTGTCTGCAGAAGGGCGTCGTCAAAATAGTCACACAAGAAACGTTCTTAAAGCTCTTGTCACCTCGTTTTTGTTTGTTTTGAATGCCGTGGAGCTGTGGTAAACATACGTTGAAAAGCTGAATTGGAATGAAATGATGCTCCAGTGGCGCAATTTGTACCGCACTTGCCCGCTAAGCGAAAGGTGCTGGTTCGATAACCCGCCTGGGGCAAAAATTTGGCAGACAACAGTGTTCAACGGGTTTTGTGCTATTTGAACGATTTTGCAGAAGATTCTTTGCCTCATGACAGCAGTCAGGGTGCATCAGGAAGTTGTTCTGATGATGGATCACCTATCGCCTTGGAACATACATTCGACTTTGTTCTCACTTATCAAAAAACAAGAAAAATTTCGGAAAGTCAAGAAGTCGAAAAGCAACATCACACTCGAGAGAGCTCGAGAACCATAACTTCTATAAGAACTAGGGGCCCCACAGGTGATATTATTGCAGTTCATTGTTTCTCCCTTCAGCGCCAAAGATAGTCGGACGAAAATAATTGCGCGACGTACCAACCGATAAAGACTCAAGTCTATGGGCACATCCCGCGACCACATACATAGGTGCGGATGAAGGAAGAAGACGGCCATTGAGAAAAAAAAGAAAAGAAACAATCAAGCTACTCGAAAATGCCCAATTTTTCAAGATGTGAACAGCCAAGAGGAGTAGGTGGACAGGAGAGAGCTAAAGAACGAGCGAGACGCAGACACCAAAGCATTCTTAGAACTGCCGAAGCCGCGAAATAGACCCAGGTCCTTGTTATGCGCATTCCAATTGCAAATGGACACTACACAACTGCAGTTTCACTGCGGTTGCGGCCCTACTTGCCCTACTAACGATGAGAATACTTCACTCAGCCTAATCGTGAGATGCGTCTTTTAAGGCCCGGTTTCCAATGGCGAAATGCATTTGCTGTTCTGGGGCAATTCGAGAGATGCCAGAGTCAAAGGCGACTCCTGCTTGAAACTACGTCTATGACAACCAACTCGAGATTTCAGTTGTGAATAGAACGGATAGAAGGAAAAAAAAAGTAAAAAAATTGAGATCGTACCAAAGAACTGCGAATTCCGAATTCATTATTCGTACTTGTGCGGGATCTTCACCAGTGTATCAAGCCTATGGAAGCGCTTTTGTTCAGCGTCCCAGATTACAGTTTTTACAAGAAATGTTAACGACAGTCAGTGGTCCTGGCTGGGACTGGGATGATAGCTGAGCCACACCAAAGACTTCATGCTGTTTCTGCAAAACGTGCCTAATACTCGCATCCAAAGTGCTCTTTCTGATTCCAGACTGGCTTTGGACGACTGTTTTCAGAGCTCGCTCAAGCTAGTGGCTCGCTGCGTACTACGACTTGTCCACCTATATTTGATTTGCCAGCTCGAGTGCTTCTAATCTTCCAAGCGCAAAAAACAGAATCAGTGTCTGGTTTTCAGTTTTCTTCCTGGAGATAGCCTTGTGACGTCTGATTTTAATCACTAGACTGATTTATTGATAATGAAGGTCATAAATAGACCAATAGGGTTAAAACTGGCTATGAGAACTAGCGGCCCTGCTTCTGTGAACGAACTTTTGAAAAAAAACTTTTCATAAGGGTCTCGAATTTATTTTTGACTCTCAAGAGTTAGTATAGTTTTTCTTGGCTTCCCGAAAACTCTTCAGTTGAACTAAAAATGCATTGGTAACTAAGTCTCACTCATGACCCATGAATGGCGCTGCATAACCGAAGATTTTCAGTAGATCAAATCCCTCCTAGATTAACCGAGCCTCCCATGCTTTGAAGCCGATTAATTTAGTACAGTTATCTGGGAGAATACAAGACCAGGTCGTTCACCAGATGAAGCAAGTGGTTGTCCAAGCGAGGTGTCAATCGTCTTTCACTACAAATTTCAGCTGAAGGACAATGCACGACGCATTTCAGAAACGGTCTGAAGGAAAAATTAATGGAAGCTATGTCGTTCCCTACTTAAACCTCTCTTATGACATGCTTGTTACGGTGTGTTCCCTATAGCGGGCGTATGGGTTTTCACAACCCCGTCATGGCTTTCTGCGGTTGACGCATTCCCATCATTTGCATAGGTGACTCCACCTCACCCCCTTGCCTATTTTCTGATCCCTTTCCAAATTTGCTACATCTCTCGTTCAACCTCTCAGCTATAGACCACTTGCTTCTCGCCTAACTTCTCTCCTTCTGATTCTTTCCTTAGCTTCCGACACTATTGTCCACTAATTCCTTGACAAGGAGGGGCAAGACATCGTCGTGACATACGCTTATATCCAATGTACGCAGCAATTGACCTTAATACGCTATGTTATGTCCTATCCCTTTATTGAACTGCACTTTTTTCCCTAGGCAATTAGCTTTTCCATTGTATCGATTCCATTACATTTATGGCTAATAATTTGATCCGTAATATGCATAAAAACAGGTTAATAAGATATTTTACGATTTTCTTCGGCTCCGTCAGAGGTATGATGTGATTAAATCGAATTCCTCTGTAAGAATTGCAGCATGGCGTAAAATTCTTGTCGCGAACGAACTCATGAGTTACTGAACATTACAAAAGGATCACATCCGACCTTTGATCGGATTCTAAGAAGTTTTTTTCACTGGTTTGTCTCTGAAAGAACTCCACCTGGAACGCTTTCTCTACTTGCTCCGTGCAGACAAATAAGAATTGTAGCCGCTTTGTCTTAATCTGAAAAGAGCAACTTCCTCGAAGTGCGCCACGCCATGTCCATCTACTTAGAGTTGTAGAAGTATGTAATCTTGTTTAGAGGGTGAAGAACCGTGTAATAGGCCAATGTTTATTGCCGCATTCCATCGTTATCCGGAAGGAACTTGGTGCCAGTATGTCGAGAGAATGGCGAATGGTTTGGATAGCTCGAATTAGAATTCGTTCGCACTTGAAACTTTCAGAGACCCAGCTCACTTTCCTTCCCCTTCCCCCTCCCTTCTTCCTCCTTTACACCTTTCAACTTTCAGAATGTGGGCCATGTTTTTGGGATCACAAAGTATTCCACATGCTTGGTGAGATCAAAGGCACTGGTTGGACTTATTCAAGGACCAGGTTCAAGAGACGGAGCAGGGTTAAGCAGCGTCAGGCGCTGAGGAATATCTTCTAACAGGAACAAAACCCTTAACTGAAGTTAGAAAGCCTTTAGAAAGAGGTGAAAAGACGTGGCAGGACCTTGCCCTTCCTAGGAGAAACAACGGTGATTCTTCACACCCCCCCCCACACTTTGAATTACCCACACGACTGGAACTGAGGCAACCGCACCATTTTTGTCCACCTTATCTCAACTTAGTGGGAAACAGCACAAAAACAAGAACAATTTACTTATTTGTCAGACACATCGCACACGAAAAGTGAAAAACAAAAAGGAAAGAAAGAAAGAGGAAGACTGAAATCAGAAGAAATAAGAAAAAAAACTTTCTAAAAACCAGTGAGAGTGGTCTGCAAGTTCATTGTCTATCACATAGAAACTCAGAATCGGTTAAATATTTTAATCGTTGCTGCCCACTCCTGAATCAATTCGTGCTCACGGAAATGAGAAAACTTGTCCCATATCGTGGCGAAAGACCCAGAAACGGAAGCGTTTTTTCTTACAGCGTTTGCCACACTCACTCGATTTCGCGATTTCTGAGACCTGCACACTCTAACGCAGCAACTTGTCAGCAAAACTTTTGGCTTTACTCTCTGGAAAAAATAAATAGGGAAAACATGGTAATGCTGTTGTTTCCCAAGTTTGTGGCTTGTTTTAGCGGATGAAGTTGTTCTAATTGCAGACACATGTATATAGTGACACAGAAGCACGAAGATCTGATCATCAGGTACCACGAAGAGCTCAAAAAGCGAAATCGATTTTTTGGAAGCAGCGCCTTGTGCAGACTCTGTAGTTGCGGCAGCACCCAGCCCCGGAAAAGGCAGTACACATGTATTGGTGGGTTACCCGTAATTGACATAGGAAAACAAAGTATAAGGCAGGCTAAGGAAGAACGCTGCTTCGCCTTCTATTCCAATAAGGGGGAGCTGTGATATGCAACAGTTTGTGGCGCGAAGCGATCCCATTTTGCATGGGTGTAAGCTCAGAAGAAGGTGTGAAATAGGAGACGAAAAGGTTTCCTCACCCTGAGGAATCTCTCCCTCTGCAAAAGGATGGAGCAATTGCATCACATCTCCACCACAGCTTCCTCTTGGCTGGAACAAGCTCATTTCGCCTTTCCTGCAGACGGACCCTCTTTATTTCACAGCAGGAGAGCACAACTCACCCAACATATTCACTATCCAATGGTGACTCAAAGTGCAGCTGTTCATATCTCACTGTTTTTCTTTTTTTTTTCTGTGCGCGCCTTTGAGCGTAATGAAATAAATAAATAAATAAATAAATAAATAGATTCGTCTTTTTCGGAGCTTGTCTGTGAGGTGAGTTTGACTCGAAGGGACGAAGTTATGATTATTAAGAGTGAAAAGACATATTGCTTTGAGGGATATTTCGGAATGACTAAAACGGATTTTCGCATTTTTAAAACAAAGGTGCAAAAGTGATCGAGGTTACTGTAGCGCTATCGAAGGTCTGAGGAGAGACTTCAACGGATATTAGCCGATAATGTAATACTGTGAGAACCAACCGTAAACCGCAACATGTTAAAATAATAAAGTGATAACTGCTGGAGATTGACGCTTCCATGTATGTCACCGGCGACTTTGTCAGTTAATTCAGAAAAATTTTGAATTAAGCTGAGATTTTTTTCTTTGATCAGTAAAAATAAAACATAAATTGTTTCAGACCGCTCAACAGTTCTTTTTTGATATTGCGATCAATCAATATTGATCAGGAATTAAAATCAAAAACGAAATTGGGCCTAAAATAGAACGATCGCAATTGGAAACCAGCAATTTAGAGCCATTATACTCGTTATGAAAAGGTGATTGAAAAGGATGAAACGTGCGCACTTTGTCTTCCCTCTGAGGTGCGCCACCCATTCCTCCTCCTTTCAGGATCGTAGTGAATGCGAAATGGCCTACACAAAGAGTTGCAAAGGCTAGCCGATGAACAGTGCTTCTCCTCTCATGGGAGCTTGGAACTACTCAATCAATCTTGAAGAGATGGTTGGCTTGGTACGTCTGAGAGAGTTCGATGCAAAATTCGAACTGCTGACCACAATCTGGAAAAGCAGCGCCACTTGCCGTTACACCAGTCCTTCTTTACAAAAAGGCGATTACTCCTTTCGGATGACAGCGTGATCGAAGCCCACAGACAGAACAACGATCTTCGTGGGTAGCCAGAAGCAAGTTTGCAACCAACAAAACATATTATAAAATATAAGCGATTGGACGTTGCTAAGTTGATTTCTAGGTTTCTTCCCAAAATCAGCATCTTTTGATGGCGCCCATTGTTAGACGACTTTTGCCACAAATCCATATGTATTCTATTCCTATTCGCATTCCGTGGGATTTAAATGGGCAATTCTCAGTAAGCCATCATAACAACAGAATTCTAGTGAAATCCTTCACTGCAATCTCACCACCCTCCCCAAGGTGGCAAAAGGCCCAGCTGAAAATGTTTTCACAAAATTAAATCCATTCTTCGAGGTTTTGACTCAGCATCAAATTCAAATGAGGTTAACCATATTTATAAAATGTTTAAACAGAGAAGAAAAATAGAAGAAAAACATGGAACCTGAGGCGAAAAACGAAAAAAAGTCCAAGGAAAAAAGGAAAGGAAAGGAAAATAGGAAAAAAAGTTCGAGGGTGTCAGAAGAATGTCGTCCGTCCAGTTTCGATTATGCCACGCTCATTCAGACTCCCTATATAAACAAACAACGTGTTAGTCCTGCTATGGGCGCCAGCGACATTTAACCAGCCTGACAAATTTGGCTCGAAGTAGGCGGGCTCGCGGTATTGAAGGCGGAGGGGCGTGACTTTGAGAATAGAGTTCGCCCAATATAAATGTTTTTCAGTGGTCAAGCAGCTGCTTAAGCACTTCGCAGGGAAATACCAGACGGGAGAATTTCCATTTTCCAAAAGGAATGGGAGCTATCGCAAAATACGGGGGGCATCTTCTAGAACTATCCACAGGTCAGGAGGGGCAAGAACTCCAGTAAAAATGAAAACTGCACACGAATCCTAGAGTCGCCCTTTCCCGCGTAAGACCTGGGCCCGAGTTGAACAGAAGGAAGATCTTTTACGCGGTTTCAAGAGCATTTCCACTTCACTGTCCCCATATCTTCCTATAGCGCCAAATTTTGAAATGAAGTAGCTTAAAAAAGCACGTACTGTGCCAAAATAGAGCCAAAAGTCGTGGATTGAGCTATGCATATGAATTCCATCCACATTTGCTGAAGTATATGAAAGCATGTATGCTCAACAGAACAGTCTGGATACTGAGTCGGCCTCCCCCCGCCTCCCCCATGGGTTCACGAAATTGATACGGCCAATCATTCTTTTTGTCCGGGTTTTTTTCTCATTCTTAATAATTTTATTCCTCTTATAGGTATTATTCCAGCTAACAAAGTCCTGGGAGACGAATGAATCGATCGATCTATGTAAGCTGAGTCCATTTCCATGGGATGTACAAGAGAGATTCGGGTGTTGCCGAGGCCGAAACTTTTTCTCGTCAGTTTTTAGCAGTGTTGACAATATTATAAACTTTTTCCTTCCCTTTTTTCTTTTTTCTCCATAAACTCGCTTCGATTCTTTGTATAAAATAGACCCACACCCAAAGATTCTGCCATCTTCAGGTCCACTGCCTTATGTCCAACTTATAGGACGAAATTAAAGCGATGGGCCTGATCGACCCTTTCAGGAAGAGCCACACACCTAACTCCCTTCAAAATCGTGCGACGTGTAGCAGCCCATATAGTGATTTGCGTGCGCCACTCCGAGAATCAAGCCGGTATTCTACACTTCCACGCCATTTGACACTACCAATATGGCCCAGAGGCCCTGAAAAAGACAAGAAAGGGCATAGGAAGGCTTGGATCTTCGGAGTTCGATGGGAAGTGACCGGGTGTCTCTTAGTCACCAATTACCCTCCACCTCTTGCTCTCGTATATCGCGGTAAGGTCGAAGTAACCTGGTGTCTTAGCGATCTCATCTCAGCAGCGTATTCTAAAAGAGCTTCATTCAGAGATTCGATGAGAATTTCCTTGTTCGACCGCCTCTGATGTAGTGAGGCAAGAAGGTTACTCATTGGACTCATGAGTATATTGATGGTTTGGATTGATGTATTGATGTGTTGTTTGTTGTTTGTATTGATGGTTTATATTGGTTTGAAAAGGTCAGATCTGACCCGAACCACAGCCCGAGGCATTTAAGCACTATAATGGAATTCGCAAAAGCTCCAATTTCCTCGTCATTTTTGCCTGAGCGTAGCCTTGGCGATGCTATGAAATTTCGATGAAGAAAAGCTGAATGGAAAAAACTCTGCGATGCACGCAAGCGCTTGCAAAGTGCTGTTAAGGCCGGAATTGAGCAATATTGTTTCGTTATAAATGAATGGAATTGAGGATGTCGTCGATGTCGGCAATACCATTTTGGGAACACATTCGTGCACCCTGCATTGAAATTGAATCGGTGATCAGTGAGCGACTCTGTGAGCATGTCAGCGGTATTTAGGACAAATGCTTATTTCCTTTCATTTGACTGCTTACTCTCTATTTCAGAACCAGAAGCGTATCTAGTGCGGACTACACACCACATGACGAGAGCCTCCACAAAATGTGAACGTTTTCTTCCATTGAAATGATCGGCTTGTTGAGGTTCTATCCTATCAGTTGTCAATAGTTCAACTCTCATTCCAGCTATCGTATATCACTATGGATCCTAGCTAAGAGAGTTACTTGGAGGTTGTCGTCATTAGTGGTGTGCGGTCTGCACTGGACGAGCTTCTGATTTCTGAAACGGAGTATACTTATGTAGATCTGGAACAATTGCGCGTGTGAAGCATTATTTTTGATTGGCACTATGAAAAACACCACGTAGGGAGAGGCGTTCATTGCGAATGGGTATGAGATCACTACCACGTTCTGGCAAAGTTTACGTCCACATAAAGCGGTTGGTTGCTTCATGGAGGCTTTTTAGGACGTGTTATATATATACAGGGGGGGCCAAAAAAAAAGAGTCACTTCCACTCATATTCGAAGCAGAATAAATTGCCACTTTCAAAATCAAACCAAATTAACCCAACTGCATATTGAAGAGCACTTTCTACTCCATCGAAAAAATTACATAGGGTTCCTCTATACCGACGACATCAGAGGATTTTCCCACGGAAACATGATGCACCGTACTATCTCAACGAGGTCGTCGAGAAACCATAGACCATTACGACCACC
>KZ344997.1:39099-49872 GCA_002352805.1 Teladorsagia circumcincta
GTATCAAAGTAAAGTAAGTACAGAACCGTATCCCACCTACCCGTATCGACACTACTCGTCATCCCTTACTTCCTAAGAAAGAATGCTTTTCAGTTTTAGTCCAAATAATAACCTCGGGTTAAAAGGCGTGCGCGCAGGTGATGAGTGTTGTTGTCATTGTATTCGGGTCACATCGGCTTAGCCTGCTGCACTCTCGCGCAACTAGCGAGTAACAACTAGTTCGAGTGGGAGAGCGCAGCCGACTTTGCATCTCATCGACCACCAACAAAGCCATGCCGTGTGCACGTGAATCGAGCAAAGCGCATTTTCGGGCGCTCGATAGGTTCACCATCAATCGACCTACACAAGTGAATCGTGGCACGTCCTACTCTACTCTTGCAGCCTTTTGTGCTCATCCTTTGCCCATTGCCCCCCCCCCATGTTTCCTTCACTTTCTTACCTTCACTTCCTTACCCTTTCGCACACCCTCTTCGCATGTCACGGCGATGTCCTCTGTAACGTATTTGAGGCATTTCTATGCTTTTTGATAGTGGTGGAAGGGCTTCTCAGTAACTTAAAAAATCTGGAAAAAAATCGATGCCTCATTGCCTCCAGATCTGAAATCTGTGCCTTATCCGTGAATTTTCAAGCCGTACACATACATCTTGTTTTCCATCGTAGATACATGTTCACGACGAAAATTGCCTGACCTTACTCGGGTGTGGAGTTTGCAAGTGGGCGTGGTTTGTCTTATGCGGTCGATTTCTTGATTTTCGTTAATTTCTTGTCCATTGTCGCAAGCTTAAGTACTCTTAAGCACGAGGATGACACCTTTTTTGACAAGAAACGTACCAAGAAGCTCTTTTGAGTTGTGGCGCTGGAGCTTGAGCTTTTTGAACCTCTTCTTTAGATTTGAAGTCGTGAAAGATCATTCACAAGTAATTCTACAAAGAAACGGGGAAAAACTATGAATTAGGTTGCCAATTAGGAAGAATGAATTGCAGCTTTGTGTTCCAAGTGCCCCTACCTACTCTATGAAACCCATCTTTGAAAAGCGGGGCACGACCTAGAGGACCTCTCTGATAAGCTCTTTTCAACAGTGATCGTAAAACTATTGTTGTCACGAACTCTGTTTATTATAGTTGAAAACTCACTAGTAGAAAAACATGGGGCAATACCGATCAATACTGTTTTAGATTACCTCTTTCGAAAACCGTCATAAATTTGGACAACGTTCAGGGTCATTGAGGTAAGGGAGAGGTGCCTAGTTTTCTCCCACAGTAACTCAAAGGCAAAATATGCTGGGTAAATTTGCACACGGGTAATTATTGGGTTCAATTGGACCGCTCAAGGGCAAACTGTGTTGGGTATGTTCAACCCCGGAAGGGTTTAAATCTACCGGTACAGTTTACCTTATATGAAAACGCCGTGGATCCGATTAAAGTTTAGGATCACTGAAGTAAGGTATGGTATCACGCACAGGAACTCAAGGGCAAAAATATGCTGGGTAAATTTTCACACGGGTAATTATTGTGTTCAATTGGACGGCTCATGGGCAAAACCGTGTTGGGAATCTTTGACCCCGGAAGGGTTTAAATTCACCGGTACAGTTCACCTTTTCGGAAAACGCCCTGGATCCGATCAAGGTTCAGGGTCATGAGGTAGCAGAATGCTGGCTAGTTGTCACGCACAGGAACTCAAGGGCAAAACTATGCTGGGTAAATTTCTACCCGAGTAATTGTTGACTTTGAATGGTGAGAATGAGTCGTGAATATATTACGCTACCATTGCCAAAACCAGTAACCAAATTTTCACTCATTGATTCCTCTGATATTCTGGAGGTGACGTCATCCAAAAATATGAAACCATGACATTTTTTGGGTTTTTTCATCATGTACGTGAACTTTTGTAGCGATGTTATCTTTGTGAAGAATTTGCAAGTGCAAGGCGAAGGGGCGATCCACGTCTTGTGTTGTTATCGGCGGGCAGCAACGAGCGCAGAAAGTGCAGAAGGACTCGAATTGACTCGGGTCGGCAAAGCGGTCGTTTAATTTTATGCCGTCGCCATCTTGTCTACGTCCTGGATTAAACTTTCGCTGAGCAGGCCTCGGTGAGAGCCATATTTCACTTGCTGGAGGGGGTTCTGTTAGAAGACCAGCGCATTGACACGTGCGTGTTCGAAATGGTGGCGCGAGTTGCAAGTTAGCAGCAGTTTTTTAAGGCTTTTAAGAAGTTAAGGACCTTTAGGAATTATTACTACTACTATTCTGCTTTGGCATACGTGAACTCCCCTCCCATTCTCTCCTCGCTTTCTGTTTTTTCTTCTTAGTTGACATGAAAATCGTGGTCGAGCCAGCCATAAGGGTAACCACTTGTGTAGGTCATGATGTGGAAGGGGGAGGGGGGCGTCGTGTTCTAAAAAGGTAATATACGACGGCACCTTCTAGGACTAAGCCTGGGAGGGGTAGGAACTCAGAGGAAACTGAGAATGACCCACCCACTCTGGAGTCTCTTTTCCCCGCCTGGGGCTTGGTTCCGTTTTTCAACAAAAGGGACATGTTAAGCAGTTCAGATGCTTTGTTACCAAAGTGCCCCTATCTTACGATAGCCCCAATTTTTGGCCTGGTCGTATTTATGCCTGGCTCGTCATGTTTCGATTTCTGAAATTAGCTGGCTATCCGATTGTTACTACCATAAGCTCAATGTGTACCAAGCAATCTAATTCCGCACAATCGATTTATAGAATGTTTTAACAAAGAACAAAGGGACATGTTAAAATAGTTTAAATGCTTCGTTACCACACTGCCCCCCCCCCTATCTTGGGATAGCGCCAAATTTTGCCTGGCCGTATTTATGTCTGGCGCATCTTGTTTTGATTTCTGAGAGCTTGCCGACTATGCTCGTTGTTGCTAAGCTCCATATACCTCAAAATAGGAACCTAGATCCGTAAAATATGGACATGTAGAATATTCCAAAAAATCCGACTCTATTTATTTGTCAGCTCACAGAACTCTCCGCAATCATCTGTACTCTGGAAATGCGTTTTTGGAATAATTGCTGCTTTTATTTCGAATCTGATCACTGTTGAAGTGCACTTGCAGTTTTTCCTTTGATTAGTGCACCTTGCAAATCCTGTATGTCAAATTGTGGCTTGTGAAAGACTCAATGTATGCTGATTCGTTCCTCGAAAAGGAATGAGTAACTGGAAGTGACTTTTGCAAACTTTATTACTTCTGGATAAGGGGCGTGGCCAAATTCGTCTTCTGAAAGAAGAGTAAAAACGACGAACAAAGAACGAGAATATGTGGGAGGCCCACAAGTCTATGTAATATATCTGTTGTGTAATATATCGTATGTATCTGTTCTTCGAATGCTACTACCATTTTGAGCCCACCCAAGTGAAATTTTTTGTTGTTGTTTTGTTGTGAGACGAGATCACCCTTACTACCCTTTGCTTTCTTCATATCTACAGGCTCGACCAGCTACTTCGCTTTCATCTCTCATGAGCAAAAGCTCACCCTAGGCAATTGTGGAATGTGCTTTTAAAGCGAGTGGGGAGAGGGGGGAGGGGGGTTTGAGATGTGTGGTTGACAGCAGCCGTCACCCTTAAGGATTTTTGCTCACCATTTTTCGGCTAGCATTTTCTTCCCGACAAGGACCGTTCTAACGGTAGAGAAACAATTTTGTCTGGATCGATTGTCTTTTCCCGCAAGGCTCAGCGAGCAGGGTCAGCCTTCACTGTGGTTTAGTCAGACGAGAAGGTGAGGGCAGCACTTCCGTGATTTGAAGGAGAGGACCGTATTTGGTGAAGTGAGGTCGACCTTATGAGGCGAGGTTGAATCTGCGTCATTTGTCCATTCGCATTAATCTAATGAGGGGGTCATATTTTTGATTTTGGTAAGGGGGGGGTCGTATGATGGGGCTGAGCAAGGCTAGCCACTTCTTGAAAAAGTGCGAACGCGACGGTTGACTCTAGGTCGAATATATAAGCTGGCCACTCGCAACGGTTGACCCTTGTAACGAGTGAGTTCCGTGGCTAACTACTCGATCTTCTACACTGCTAGGATATCCTGGGTGTCCCCCAAAAGGCCTATCGCGCGGCGAAAGAGGCGCTGTTTTGGCAAAGGACGAGTTGCAGCGCGTGCTGTGCGATGTGAGACGTAGTGTGGTACACTCTATTTAAGTTGGCGCCTAACCGCTACAGTGCGGTACCGCAACTCGTCCTCCGCCGCGTCTGCGTCTCTTCGTTCGCCGCGAGGTGGGCCTCATGAGGAACACCCAGAATATCCCACATCAACTTCTACTTCGTCTGCTTTTGAAGACAGACCTGGTTCCCTTGCAAATAAAGTGATCAGGGTGGCTGATTGTCTCATTAGATTTCTGGTCCCCATAGAGAGTCCCTAGTTCGATCCCTTCCGTAATCATGTTGCACAGGAGATTAAATTCGGTTAGTGAACGTATTAGCCACTCATTTAGAAACCCCCGAATGAGATTTACTCTCAAGGTTAGGATTCATAAGCAGATCTTGTTAGTAGTCATGATTACGATATTTCTATGTAAAGGACGATGTCCCCTACTTGCCGCTACACCACCTGGCCCTATTTTTGTTCATCAAAATCTGTTTTGAAGCGATGGCAACTAGATGACATAAAATCCATTTTTCTTCACGATGTCTACAAAAGTCCTCCTGATCGTGAGATTTTTGTTTTTGACCCAGGACAATGACGATTCAACGCGCTATAGTTTTATGACCTGATCTTATCGCGTTTCTTATTTTAAGGGCTGTCTTTCTTTCAAAAGCAGACCTGTGCTGCTTTGGAAATGCCGCCGACTCATGGCTGATGTTTCATGCACGTCATCATCGCGCTTGCCATTTGTCGTGGTGGGTGTGGTGAATTGCATTTCTTCACGCGGTTTCAGCACCCATCAATCAGAAGCACGTCGATTTCTGTGGCCCTTGCTCCAGGCCCTTTCTATGTATAAATGCCTATCGTTTTTGTTTCATTTTTCTAATCCCAAGAGCAATTACCGAATGATGCCGGTCTTAGTCCCGTACCATAACCGCTAGGTACCGTAACCGGGAGCCTTGCGCGTGAACATCGACGTCATTGCTTTTTGAGTGCAATTCTCACCTGTTCGGTTTATTCGCCATTTCATATTCTCTTTTACAGCACTACTTATTTTCGTAACGTCACAATAATGCAGCATCAAAGCGCTAGGCGAGAATTTCGGGACAGCCTTGGAACTGAAAGGTCTTCGTAACTTTCGTAACTCGCCATGCCCCGAGTATGGCAGTCCCGAGACCCTACTTGGATCCGATCTGTCCTCGCTTGTCCTCTGTGACAGACCTTGCTGTCTATCGAACTTAAGGGTATTTTTCTATAATAGCTAGTAAGGCTAAGGGGGGGGGGCTAGTGGCAAGGGGCTCCCTTCTTGTACGAATGATTAGGCGATCAGGATCGAGAGCCTCAGAAATCCCACCAGGCGAATCTTCCACTAGCGAGGTTGGCAAGTAGGTGCCAGGTACGAATAAGACTCATAGTGACCACTACGAGTCGCATATGCGAAACCCTTTCAAACAGCACTGCGATTCTGAGTGGTAGTATAATGCATAGCGCATACACGAAAAGGACCAGGAGAGTAAAGAAGTGGGTGGTTTCCAAGACGGGATGGACCCACCCCGATCCATTCCTAGCATGCCTATCACGTGCCAATGTGTATTCCATAAGGGGAAAATTGGGCCACTATGCGATGTGGAACGCAAAGTTATACTCCCTTTGGAATTGGAGCCAGTTCGAACCTCTTGACTCACATTCATGGGTCATACTCAAATGACTATGTCGCCGGTCGCATAATCCGTCACTTCAAAATTGCTCATTTTTGGAATTTTCAGACTTATCTGACAGCATTCTTCTTGCAATACACCCAAATCATCAACCTCCTAACTACTTCGCATTGACAGGAATCAGTGCAAGAGTGAGAAGGCGGAGCATCGGCTAAATTTCCTAGTATCCGAAGATGTGCTTGGTCGCATGAGAGCGTGAGATTTCCTGGAACGTTCAGCGCCGTCGAATTATTCATGAAATTTCTTCGGCGCGGTAGCGCCATCGGCCGAACGTCAACTTCTCGTTACAGATTGATGTGTTATTGGTTGAGTAGGCTACTGCAGCAGCAGGCAGCAGCAAGCTCTTCGAATACTCGCTTGGTCCTCGTCCTTAGCTCTGCACAACCGACTTTTTGAAATCTTCTTTCAATTACTCCGCTAGCTCGTATTGATTCACATTCTCACATGATTGAGTTCTTTCAAGGCCTATTAGGACATCATTTTCCAGGCAATCTGGGCACCAATCCTTCCAAATGGGTGTTGTTTCCCCATGTGTGGTCTATGCTTGCTTTGTTTTCCTATGTTTACTTAAAATCATATTGCGATGCAGAGGTGGTCCCGAATTAAAAGGTGCCGTCTTCCACGATCTGGGTCTTCTTGGTGTGGATCAAATCCGGGCTTTCAGACTGCTCCTTCGAGGCCGATCAAGATCAATAGGGATCCGATGCTGTGAAACGACTGAAACACTACTTTGTACATAGCTGATAATAACGATAACAAAAATGTGTAAATCAGGGGTTGGGGCGGAGTTTGTGCGGTGGGTGGGGTCAAAATACGGCTAATACGAGTGTACGTGGGCAGAGACTGGTTGTGTGGACAACACTACTTTGTACGCAACTGGCCCAATAAACCATTGCTTAGGCCGAAAACGCATTCAAATGACATCACGATTCTCTGTCGCGGTTAAGGGCGTGGCGCATCCCAGAAAGTGCTAATTGATGCCGAATTTCCTGGCTTCAAATTCCTTATGATGTCTCAACTCACGGGGTGTAGCTCGAAAGCCAGTATATCGTTTTTAGCCTGTATCTTGGTCCACGGAGTGGACCCCCTCCCCTTTTTCGCCTAAGCAAACCTCTGGTGTCATCAAAGTCAGCTGACATCAATCTGATCTATCAGAAGGGGCTCATTTCGAAAATCGATCAGCTCCACAAAACACAACCCGAAATTCCTTCTACGATTTTGAATGAAAGTTATGTGCATGGCGCAACCCCAAAATTTAGGTGAGCTGTGGCCGTTCAACTGTGTGAAATCGTTGTCACAAGATCTTCACGTGGCGGAATGAAGGCTAGGGGAAGACGCTACCCCATTCACTAATAATCTCTGCATATGGCTGCAGAATCGACGAAATGGCAGCCACTTTCGTCGAATCGTCGTGTCGGCGCAATGTGGCGAAAGCAACCCTCTCCTGCACACACTTGTACAACAACCCACGTCAGACCGAGCACCAGCTGATATCCATGGGATCAATCAGCATGCGCTCGCCACGTGGGTGAACTCGTGCTCACGTTGCAGCGCTTTTATCAGCTGCTCGTTCCCTGAACTCCGAGAGAAAACCGAGAGCAAATCGAATTCGCCGATAACAATGTTCACAACTCTCGCTGTTTGCATTCCTTCGTCATTTTTTCTGATGGAAAATAGTTTCATTCTTCAGCAGAGACACTTGGACGTGTCGGATTTGTGAGTTCGTTTCTTGCATTATTCATGAGGCGGAAAGCGGCTGTGAAAGGACACGTCCGAAGAGGATTGAGTGAGATTTTGTGACGTCTTTGCCGAGGGTTTTATGTAAGCTGTCAGTCGGCAAGCGACGTCAAGCTCTATTTGATTCAATTCTAAGTGACTTTGCTAGTTACTAATACCAATTTTCTATAGCGATGTTTTATCGAAATTCCACTGACTGCTCCTGTTCGTACATTTCGATCAATAGAGAGAAACAGCTATTCGTGTTTTCCAGCTTTTTATAGTATTTCGTTTTTAATGAATTGTGAGAATTATGTTTGGTAGAGGATTTCACCACAAGGTCGGAGGTCAAAGAAAGGGAAATCACCTAGACGAAAGGCGGGAGGGCCCTTAGGTAGCGCTGAGATGCGACTTTCGCAGCAAAAGGATGCCTCTAGTGGCTAAGCGGGACCATTTCTGCCCCGTTCGCGCCGCTTCCCGCCCATTACTTCGCTGTCTGACTCTAGCCATTTTATCAGAGAGTTTTATCGTTGATGAGCTTAGCAGCACTCCTAACGCACAAATCAGTGGGCAAGAAGAGTTGTATTACTCGGGTTTGAGACCGCTTTCCGCGATTTTTTCTTCAATCTTACATCACAGGCGACCTCCACCTTGATTTTAGGTAGGCTACCTTTTCATCGTAAACTACCCCTTAAAGCGAGTTAGGGAGCCTACAAGAGAAGGAGGACAACGAGTTTATTCTCGAGAAGAAGAAGAGAGGATTTTTGTAGCAGATCCTTGCTTAAAAGCCTTAGTCGTAATTCATCCCAGGGATTTCTCTGGAAACCAGGAGGTAGTCGTCGCTCAGAGTGGCCTCGTGCATCTGTTCAGTACGGTGGTTCGCTTCTTGCCGAGCCAATTAAACTTTTTACCTTCGCTCAGTAGAGGAACCGAACACTATGATTGGAGTCGAACACTATGGTTGGAGGGTGGAGCGGTTTTGATGACGTCATTGGACATCCTTTGTGACCAGAACCCTCAGCGCGCTGTGGCGTGGTAGGAACCACCTCCTAATGCCCTTAGACAATCACGCTTAACGACTCCAGCAAAATCGTCCCCCTTAGCCGTTGTGTTCAATACCTTTAGTTACGGTTTAACAAATGGCAGTGGCAAATACGTAATCCGCATCAGAACACGTCCGATGTACCCTTTTATATGTCATTTATTATTGTCATTCGTAAGCCTGCAAACATGAATAGAAGTCGAATACGTGGCTTGTCCCATGGGAGAATGGCTGCAATTTCGTTTGCATTGAAGGAAAATAACTCGATAGATATTCCCATTAGTAACACCTCTTTAAAAAAGCACCACTTTTTTAGAGACACGTGTTTTTTTTTGTATTTTTGACTCATTTATTTCGTCAGCTGCTGTTATTCGTTGCAAAAGTGCAAGTCATGAGAAAGATGACTAGTTATGGGCAAACCTGCGTTATTGTTAGCAAATGAGCCCGAGTTGTGTCACCGATTAAACCACTAATTGCGTTGAAGCTGTTCGTTACTGTGCCTCTCAATATACATAGAATTTATTATTTTGTTAGTATAATTCATGAGGACCTAGCTGGTGTAGTGGCAAGTGGCGCCGGTCGACGGACCACTTGAACTCGGTCCTTTGAACCGCCTCAGTTTGATGCTTCCGCCTCTCTCGCAGTCCCTCCCTTCTCCAAGGTTCAGTCCTTCCGTCCTCTAATCATCTGTGCTCTAGCCATTCGTGGCAAGACCATATAAGAAAGTTCAAGTAACCGGTGAACCAGTGGGGCCATTTGGTCCAGGGGTTGAATCCCGAGTCTAATCTTGCCTAGGTCTACCCTTCTATCCGCTCGTGGTCGGTCGATTGACACCTGAATTGTCTGGGAGCATAAAACGCTCACAAAGCCATCAACAGGCCGCACCACATTCATATGTCACCACGAATCTGAATGAAATTAGAACGCATGGCGCATCCCAAAAGAGATTGGTTGACACGCAGGCTTTATTCTCTAATCTTCATTGGTGGATGGGAAATGCCTGGATATTCACTGGAGTTCCTGTTCTTTCCCATTCGTCAAGAATCCATTGCGGTATTCAGCTTCACCAAGTATTACTGAGCACGCTTATTAGTACAGGATCAACAAACCTTCAATTTGTTTGCAACTTCAAAAGGCATCTGAGTACAGATCCCATCCTGAAATTCATCTAGCCCAGTTAATTCACTATTTATTTCCTCTTCAGGATAGCATTTCAAATGCTAATGGCCAAGACGCGTACCAAGGAAGGAAAACATGTTTATCGGGAGATGAGCATTTTCCTAAGTAGATCGAAGAAGTCTTATTCTAACTAAGTAGATTAGTTGAGGCTCACTCAGGCCAGATATCACTCGACTGAATAAGCCCTCGGCGCTCATGATTGGAAGGGACATTAGAAACAGGGCCGTTGTGGGTTACACCTAGTATCGAGCCAAGGGAGAGGAGAAAACAGAAAGAACACGAATTGCTGACATTCTTCCCCAGAGACTCTTCCCCTCTCTAGTGCTGAGTCCCAAATGTTATAAGTGGTACTCACTTGAATGTCCGCCTTCCCCGTCCCTCCCCGCTCCCACCCCTTCCCAACGACATGAGCGCCTAGCCATCTTCCTATTAAACCATTGCTTTGGTCCACGTTTGGCAGAAATCTTCCTATATCGATTTTGAAAGTATTGTTTCCATTTACGCAGAAGTTAAACAAATGATCGATTTCCTTCAGTACGTATTTCATCATTCTCATCGCCGTTGTCGTCGTTTCTCATTTGCCATTGAATTTTCGCCGCCACTACTCTGTCGGTTCGTTTGTTCGTACATTTCGATCATTCAATCGATGTCGGCTCGACTTCTCTTCCTAATTTCCCCATATTTTTATTATTACGTTTTTTTTGGTACCACGAAACATTTATCAGAGAAACAGAACAATCAAAGGGCTCTCTCAACTCAAAATCGTCTACTCCAGTGTCGCTCTACTTTCAGCGCAGTTTTTACCAATCCCGTTTTGTAAGCCAAGGACAGGGGTCAAGGGTGGCGGTGGGATTTAAGGCCACCTTTCAATCATCGATGGAGATCTTAATTCATTTGTCCAGCCTCTATAGTCTATCATCTTCGGTAAGTTTTCGCCATGCCACCGTTTTTGCAATTCCTTTGAATTCTTGAATTTAAGGGTGTTATCCAATTGTGGTAAGCAGGCCATATT
>KZ344997.1:50031-79919 GCA_002352805.1 Teladorsagia circumcincta
CGCGGCGCTCTGTCCGTCTGCTTCTCTAAGGCTTAGTCCCAGAGGCGGTCATTATTTCGCCATCATATCACGCGACAGTACCGAAATACTCGCATTGGGGACTAAGCCTCGGAGGAGCAGCGAACAGAGCGCCGCGCCGCCGCGTGGCCCCCTCCAACTAAGATAGTACCCGGAGGAATATAGCCAATCCAGGGGGAGGAGGTGGGGGATGGGGGCAGCCACTTTACTTGCTTGGGAAGCTGGAATGTGTGAGTTTCATCGTAGGGTATCGTCACGTCATTTTAGTGGGCACCAGTCACTATGTACATACATTCCGCGCCTACCGTATCTAAAAAATGCGGCGGGCTTACCGCACTTGGATAGAGCCCATTTAAGTTTGCAAATGACAACTGCAACCTGCCAAAATACTTCCCACTCTGATGAGACTTGTTTTTGGATTTTAATTGCTGTTTTTGGCCGGGGCATGCTGTGCGAAAAGTCTCTCAGGAATGCTGGGTTATGTACAAAATTATCGCCCCAGGCAGGACTCCAACCCAACCCCACCACGCTATACGTGTGAGTGCTGATAAGCCAAGGCAAATAAAAAGCTGAGTAGAGCGAATCGGTGCTCCGGTAGCATGAGCGGTAGCACGAGCGGTACAATTTGCCCGGTTAGCGAAAGCTGCGGGCCCTAGTAACGCCTGGGGCAAAAGTTTCATTCGTAACCCAACATTCTTTATTATGAACAACGACTGCCAGTATCTCAGAAGCCATATTTCAATTTATTTATCCTATTTTTCAAGGGATAGGCCTCCCTCGAGAAATGTTGAAGCTATGCGCATAATTTAGGGCTTTTAGCAAATAAAACCATTCCGCAGAAGGACTTGGAAGTAGTCCAATCCGTAAAAAACTTCAAACCGCCATGCTCTAGAAGAAGGTGAGGGTGACCTGAGAGACTGCCGGTTTCCATAGACCATTTAGCTAAACACTGCGGCGTTGAGACAATGTTCTCGAGAGATGTTTACCACTTCATACATAAGTAAGAAATTGAGAAAACTCGTTTTTTGCCCTCTTCACCTGCTCATTTGATTGTAAATGTGTTTGCCCAGACGTCATATGGGAGAGCGATGTCTGAACGGTGTGAAGATTTTGCGTCACAGCGTCAGAGCAGTCCGACTAGGCATCAGAATACACCTGATTCGAAATGCAAAACACCCAGAGCGCCACCAGGGGCCGCGTTCACGCGTCACACCCACGCCGGAATAATGGGCGTTCTTCTATGTCCCCCTGTCATTTCTCCATGCTACACGACTTTCAATTCTTTATAGAGCTTAAGTCTGTGGGCCATCCGTGAAGTAACCGTGAGAAGATTTCCAGATCAGGGTGAGAGGAATCTTGGAGCGGGTTCTTTCCAAGCTATCCTGCTACGTTTCCGGCGGTCTTGCCATGGGAAACTCTTCTTTGTTTCTCCACAATTGTTATTCTATGATGTATTCCTTATTTGATATTCTTTTTAAATTACGCGGAATTTGAATATGATTCTCACCGAAGAGCGAACGTGCGGGTTCCCATAACGAACCGTCCACGTGTCGGCCAAGAGTGCGACGCGCTTGCGCCCCTCAATCATGCCTGTCTTCTTCACGAGAATTTCTTTCAGATCGTTTATGTATTTCTTATAGACATAATAATAATAAGGTGCAATGTTGCTTGGGGGCACCACGTAACATCAGCCAAGATCACGGAAACGCTCAGTTTTGGGACTATGCGGAAGCAATTTTCGTATCCTCTGCAGTTCCTCTTTGCTGCCTACGCTTACTCCTAGAGGATTTTTTTACAGAGCGCCCCTCCTGAGCCGCATTGCGCCGTAAATAATAAATATCTATGTGTGACATGGTGCAGAAAAACTAAAAATAGAAAAAATTGAACCAATAAAAAACCAATAAAATTGTCGTAGTTTTTCAATATTATACTTTTTTTCTGGTTCCAGGCCGCCTTCGAAAAATCACGCTTGATCCACGTGGCCCAAGAAAGCCAACACGAGCGATGTTGTGCCGTCGTTGTATTAATATCCTACGGGGGGGGGGTGTTCCCGTCGAAATAAAACGAAGCCTACCGTTAATCATTGGTTTGCCAAGAAGCTTCGTGTTTCTATACTGTTTCGCTAACATTATGAATAGGTAACAACATGATTGGTACGGTAGTTCTTCAAAGCTCAACGGGGAATGTAAATGGTAAATGCCAGTAACGCTACTCATCGTTGGATAGAATCCGTTTTTCCGGGTCATACTTCGAAGATGCGCCATGCATACTAATCACGAGAATACCGCGTGCCTTATCTGTGCGGTTGCCCGTGACAGATATGTATTTGATGCGTTTCTACTCTCGCAGCAATCGCGACATCGTTTTTCTGATGCCGTCGCGATAGAAATCTTTGTTTGCTAGTTGGGGTTCCTTCATCCGAAATCAACTGACCAGTGAGAGCTGTTCTTATGGAGTGTTCATAGTTGGCGAGTAGGCGATTAGGCGATCTCTCTATGAGGAAAATATACGAATCGATTAGGCGATTAGGCGATTAGGCGGGTAGGCGAGTAGTCGATTAGGCGATTAGGCGGTGAACACTGCATACATATTGATTACATTGCTCCGCCCATATGACGTTCTAGGCGAGTAGGCGAGTAGGCGATTAGGCGTGTAGGCGAACGCTCAATGGGCGGCGCAACAGATCAATACGTATCCTTACCTTATCGCCTACTCGCCTACACGCCTAATCGACTACTCGCCTAATCGCCTGATCGCACTTACGATCGCCAACTATGAACACTCCATTACTGTTTTGCGTAATGCTGATTGGTGGCTGGAAACAAAAAGAAAGTGATGGCGAATACTTGGAACTCTATTTGAGCATCTGGCATTTCTTGGCTTATGCGGTTCTACGGGTAGGACTGTTAGCCCATACCCATTTGAGCTTTACATTCCTGCTAATGCCAAACCAAGTTTCCGCCTTGGCGCGTAAGATGCGCATAAAATTGAATATGCTAACTATCTGAAAGAAAAAGTAGTACGATAGTCATTGAGGTCTGCTCATGAGGAGCCTTTCTGATGTGTAATTATTTTCTCACTTATTTCTCCATCGCCCTTGGATGTGAATTGCATTTTCTTCGAATCCAGCTCACTTTTCGTCTCATGACGCTCTGAAGAATGACCTCAAATTTCTACGCTTAAATTTTCTTTAGCCCTTAAGGTGCTGTCAACCATCCAATTGACTCTCGAAGGAAGGGAAGTGTGAGTGAGTGCACTATAATGGCTGACGATGAGGAAGTGATCTATTTTCACCAGGGACTGCCCATGGAAGGGTGTACATGTGTGTGTGCAATAATGAAAATTGGAATTAAACCTTAAGTTAGCGTCGCATAAAAACAAAAAATGTGAGTAGTTTTCTTTTCCATCCTCAGCTAGGCGTGCTACTTAGAGCTCCAAGCATCGATTGTGTGCGCGCAAAATCAATACCTATCTTGATGTAGAGTGCTACTGGGACGGCGAAGGAACAGCGATACGCTAATTTTTATTTTTTTTCAACGAAGGGAAGAATTAACAGCTTTCCAATGTCATCCCTGTGGCCGGGTCGGGTTATGAAACCATGTGAAGGTTTCAACAGAATAGAAAGATGACGCATCTTCGCTGTATTCTTTTTTTCTATTAGTCATCTTTTTTTAGTTCAAACTCTGCATCATGATTTTTTCATTTATTGTTATTTATTGATTCATTATTTCATTTTTTCGAAAGAAATATAGTGAAGCGTAACACTCCCAATTTCGCAACCCCACAGACGTCCACGTATGCGTTATGTACTTTTTCGAAAACATTCATGTAGATGTTTAGCCCAGAAGTTCTCGTTCTCCTTCACCTTCAGTTTATCCTCTGCCCGATTTATTTTCGGCTGAAGCATATGTAATATTTCTAGTTATTCCCCCTGGTAGCAAATTTATTGTAAGTTTTGTAAGCAGTCAACTTTGGATTACCTTTGCTAAACTCAGCGATACTGAGCTAGGGAGTAGCAATGAAACGAAAGGCGTAGTTAGGAGAGCTCAATTACATTACTAAAGAACAGCCTTCCGTATTGTTCCAGTAATTTTTAGTACCTTTAAAGTTTTGAGAAGTTCAGTTGAATTTTTTAATTTGTTCAGTAGATAAACCTAATTAATGTTGTGATTATCCCATTTCGTTTCCATACTATTCACTTGGGTAATACCGTTCAGTCTACCCAGGATAACTATAGCCTAGTCAGCGTTTCGTTGCGAGCTCAACTTCATGGCCAAATATGAAATTTACACAATTTCTGCCAGAATGAGTCGGGTACGCCTTCAAAGCTGTGGATTTTCCACGAGTTACTTTTCATGGCGTTATAGCTTCCATCCCTCAACGCCCGCACTGGGGCCGGTAGCGCTCAAAAAGGGTTCAAAGAACGCACGTGCCAGACTCTCTTGATAGCACAAGACGTTAAAAACATGTTGTTCAGAAGATTAACTGAAAAGTACGAGATCCTCTGTTAGTTGCGTCGCAGCGCGTTTGCGGCTGATCCAATTTCAGAACGAGGGTTCACTTACTTACTTACTCTCAATCCAGATCCTTAAAGGTTGTTCATACTTCGCAATTCTGCGCTTGATCGAGTGTGCATAGATGTTTGCATGCGTATTGATTGAGCTAGCGACTAGTCAGTTCCTCTCCTACTTATTTACTTTCTTTACTGCTGAATGAATGCACTCGAAGTAAGGCAAGATTTTATGAATCGTTTTTGTTATTTGGTCGAATTTCTGCACACCTGTAGAACTGAATCAGATTGAAGGTGCAATCTTTTGTAATGATTCCAAAAACAAGGTTTTTTTGAGTGACTACGGGGCTTACCGTCAAGTGGAATGTGGCAGTAAGCAACAGGGTTTCCAGCAGCGAATGGGCCTAATGGGGAAAAAATGTGACTGATCAAAAAACTCACATTGGAAGAAGGGGAGCTGCTATCTCTCGTTCGATTCGCAACCACGCCCATTTTGAGGGCGTTCAGCTCCCTTTTTTGCGGCTTTTGTGTTAACTTATTTAGACATTCAGTTTCTTCGCAAATTCACTGTAACATGCTGCAGAATGAGGGAATCGCGGTGTTGCCTCAGGTTTTTTACTCGCCGGCGAGCTCACAGCTTCTCGAAGTTGATTTCTTGAGCGCTATAAATGGCACCCAGGTTACCTCATATGGTTTATCTATCTATATCTGGGTCCTCTATCTAATCTCTGGGTCCTTTTCTGTACGGTTCTACACAAAGTGGCGTCATAGAATCGCCTTCTGGCGCGAATTTGGAATTTATGTTGCAAAGTCTGAGCGCTAAGGCCCTATTCCGCGATACCACACAGCGGATGGTTGCCGTCTGCGCACTACTAGTCAAGATGAAAGAACGATAAGAGTTCGAGCGCAACATTCATTTGAAACAGTCCTACTAGCCCTCGTCGAATCTACCCCAACTCACCTTACGTGAGTGAAAACAGGGATTCGTCTTACTGATTGGTGCGTAGCAGAAGGTCACCACGCGACATCACCATCACTCTGATGCCTTTGTTTACTAGTCGTCAAGTGAAAGGAGCCAGCATCACAGTCAGAAGCGAGACACAGACTTGGCGCGACTGCACTCGCTTGGGTTTAAAAAGTATGCACGATGTATCGCTCGAATGAACTCTTGCGCGCGCGGCATAAGAAGAACTTTGCGGTGTCGCGCAGTGACCTTTTACTGCGTGCCCTTCACCAAGTATTTCCACTGGTTTGGGGACTTTTGCCTACCTAATTTCCAAACATCGTCAATTTCCCCATCACCTTTTGACTACTATTGACCGCACGTCAAGTCGTGCAGTTTCCGTGGTCGCACAGTTTGTCAAAACTTCAGGTTCTTTGTTCATTTCCAATAGACTACGAATAAGTCATGTGCATTTCCTACCCTCCCACTCACTCGTGCATTCGCAAGGCTGCATTTATGACTAGCTAAGTGAAATGATGTGACTTCATAGCGAGTGCACTTTTTCTTCTACATTAGCCTTTGATTTTGTGCGTGGAGGAATTCTGGGAACAATGATGCCAGAAAAGTAGTTGCCCTTCACGGTGAATGCACATCATCCACACACGGGAGAACGTCGGTCACGTTCGGCCGAGTTTCCGCCAGGAAATTCGTGTGGACACGTTGCAACGACCGTTCCATGTGATGCTCATTTTCCATTTCTATTTAATGTGACTAGTTGTGCTTTCTTATGAAGAGCCTTCTTCTTCAAATCTCGATTCTCCGGATAGGGGCTGTCGTTCTTGTATTTTGGGACTCAAGGTAGGCTGCAGTTGGTGCAAAGCTAAATGAGTGAGACACATCGATTTTGCGCCCCATATAAGGACTAGGTCCAGGGAGCGGGAGGAACTTCTGAAGACTTCCTACGCACCGTGCCCTCACCACCCCCCCCCACCCTGTGGCTAGTCCCAAAAGTGAGCGTTGCCTCGACCCGAGTTTGCAACTTACTTGTTGGATTTGGATTTCATTTCATTGGGGTCTAGTCGGTTTTGGTGCTCTTCTGATATGGAGTGATGGGGAGAGAGGGAGGAGCTAAATCGACATCATCTCTTGGAGCTTCCCTTCCAGACTTCTCAAATTCTCGTCCCCTGGCTTCCAGTCGTTCCTTCCCGTAGTTCACCCTGGATGAAAGTCAAAAATGCTCGTCTTGCTTCTAAATTCCCATCAAAATTCTCTCATCTTCCCCCACCCCCAACTGAATACCCTGCACTTTTTGTCTGCCAAGTGTTAATGTGCATCTCGGCGCTCATGTCCTTGGGAGGGGGACATGCAAGTTAGTGAGCCGGGGAACTCCTTGACGTTTCCCTTTCTTGGGTTTAGTCCTAGCGTCTCCTACCATCAGCCCTGTTGTGATGTCCACCCCCCACCCTTAAGGACACAAGCACCTGCATCTCTTTGTATCGAAGATAAAAAACCATGGAACACTTAGCTCCCAACTTCAGTTCCTATTCGAGGGTTGGCAATTACCATGTTAAGAGGAAGGGCGGACGGTGCTCATAGGCTTAGGAAGGGCATTCAAAACAGGGGTGATGATAGACGATATTAGGACTAAACTCAAAGCCGAGGAGAGGGTAGAAACGCCAGGGAGAACACAAATTACTCACATCCTCCTCGAGAATCCATTCCTTCCCTGAGGCTTGATCCCAAGTGCTGTAATGGCTCACTCATTCAAATCCCCCCCCATACATAGGTATGAACACCGGACCGACTAATGAGATCCGCCCATACAGTAGGCGTGCATTGCGTTTTTGACGGTTTAAACAATTTATTCAATCTTTTCTTAGTGATTGCCTAATTGGCAAGTACACTTTTTTGTTCTTGTTCGCAATAACCCACTTTTAGGCAGCCTTCAGTCTGCTTTCACATTTGTGCCATTTTTGGAATTTTTTCGACAATTTTGCTTCCTTTTTTATTGTGTCATCTCTGAAATTGAGTTTGTAATGTGCGTCAGTTTGGCGAACAGGACTGCCGAAAGTTCCCTCTCGCGTTGGAATTCATCTTAAAACATCTATTTATTCACTAGACCTTCCTCACCGGTCACCATCGTTCCCGTGACTCCATAACTCATCACATCGTCTGACCTAGACCCCGCGGCAAGGGTGTCTGGTCTCGGACCTTTATATGTTCTTTCATTTCCGTGACATTTGCTCTCTTCCAGTTCCCAATGTTTCTCCACTGTAGGTTAGCGCGAACTTAGAATGAGGTGCAGAGAGGAGAAGGTTAGCGCGACCTTAGAATGAGGTGCAGAGAGGGAATTTTATTCTATTCGCTCCAGACGGTATCCTATTTCGGACCTGTTTCGAGCCACATAGGGACTATGACTTGTCGAATTTATCTTCAAAGACGTATCTTTTAGGTGTGGCCTTGGGGGCTCGGAACGTTCAACACAAATTGCACACGTGCTCCCCCGGAATCCTTCCCCTTCCTAAGGCTTATGGTTAGTCTGAAGCTGTAAACGGCTCGAACTTTGAGGGGGCTTAGACATGAATGTCTATTCTTTATGACATGGGCTCCCTTGCAGGTTTTTCTTCTATGAACGCACTCTTACTTGCTTCATAGTCATCGTCTGCGCTTGTTTCCTTTCCATTTTCGTAAATTAATGGCAAATTTTTCTGTTTTCCAATACCCTCAATTCTCCAGATCCGGAAAAGTGATCACCTTTTTCAGCTTCATTGCTTGATTTTCGTAGTTCAGTGTAGATTATTATTGTCACTCGCTGTGTTGCTATCGTTTCCTTCCCTTTCTTTCCGAAGAAGTGGAAGACATGGCGCATTCCAGGAAAGATTGATTAGCCAAATACTCATTCTGTTAATGTTTCGTGCAGGCGAAGCACGGTTTGACAGCATGAACATTCTGCGTCAGTCTTTTTCGTTTTGGCTCGCGCCGCGTATTTCACTCTTATGCAGCATCGTAGAGGCACTTGAATGTGAATAGGTTTGATGGGTGACTGACAGGGCTTACCGATGTATAGATCACTGTTTTAATTCCATCAAACGAGTCTGATATCAACTAATCAATTCCGGGGGAATTCAAGGTTTGGTTGCCTGGGTGAGATTCGATCCAAGGTTCGATAGCTGGAGCGAGCGACGTCATCTGCAGCTACACCACCCATCAACCACGATTTAAGCTCATCAAATATGCCTCTTTTTCTATAGTAATTCCAAGCCGTTGCCTCATCATTGCACTTTCTGTCCATCATATTTTTTACATGTCATCGATGTTCGCTAATGATTTCGTTCTTTATTCGGGAAACTTGTTTTCGTTCGGTCATCCATAAAGACCCTCGTGATTGCTATTCACCACTCGCTCGTATTTATTAATAGTACGTCTAGTTAGTATACATATATTACTCATTGTTATTACATTTCAGACGCATAGATGTTCGAATACGATAGATTGGCACTGGATGTGCTGAGCCTATCGCCAAAGCAAGATCAGGTACGGATATTTTGGATATATTTGAACGTTTCCTCATTTTTCTTCTGTTTTTCGTCTTTATTTTTTATCACTTTTATTTTTTCCTTTTTCTCGTGACATTACCGCGACAAAGAAGTGCGATATTGATATCCAACGGGCCAATCTACCCGCCATGTTAAATTATTGAGCCAAATCCATGTCCATTTACGAGTTCCGAAAAAAAATCCAGTTAGCTTCCGAAGATTAACTCAGTCAAAGACTATTAGCGGCAAACGTGATCTTCCAGCCTTTTTTATGAAGCGAGAATTTATTAGATAGGTCAAGGTAGTTGAGGATGGTGAGTATGTAGCTGGGGCCGTGCCATGCCTCAGACCTGGTTAAATTTTATTCGATCTCAGTATCCCAGAATCTCATCAAAAGAGTCAGAAAAAGCAGCGAGAATTGGTGCTTGTATCGAATTATTCAAACGGAATGCGCCATGCATTCGAACTTCCAAACCCTTTCACGGAGCCATTCAAGCATTGAAGTTCGTGCTTTGCAGAAAAACGTAGCGAAGTGGGTGAGGACCTAATTATGGACTTTGTCGTATTACCGGATAACCTCCACCCGCAAGCAAGCGGCTTAGCCTGAATTGAATGGGGGTGAATCTTTTGGGCCCCTACGGATCAGAGCCCTACATCTACAGCCCCTCTTGCAGAAAGAATGCAATGGGGCACCGTTTTTTCTTTCATTTTCAGATCCAGAGCTCATATAGGGCCGTGATAGCACAGCGCCACGGCCCTATGCTCGGTGTGCTTCCATCCAAATGATTGAGGACAGGGTTCTGACCTAGCTTTACAAAGAAGTCCCTCCCGTGGGTAGAGATGCTAGGTACGTAACTGCAGAAATGCGTACCTTTCCACCTCAAAACGCATAAATAAGCCGCTAGGGGCTTACAACTTAGATCACTCCCCGCCCAGAAGGATCACGGCCCGCCCACCGTTCGCCATGTTGTCTAGTCATAATGTTGATCCGCCATGCTGTCTTTGTTCCGAATACTTTTCCCTCTCTGCGGCCTACAATATCTCTTATCTCGCTGTCTGCCTCTTACACTTTTTTCGTAGATGAAGTAGGTGCCTTTTTTGGGCTTTTTTGACGATTTCTTGCCTTCTGCTTCACTTACGGTCCTATTCCATCCCATATTTCGTTCTGGAGAGGGATTATAACATGAACGTGGTTCTAAGCTTCCACTCCTGGATTTCCATGGGCTTTCTTCCGTTCCAATTGATTAATTGCCAGCGATCAATCTGAGTTAATCACAAGATCAATTCATCTTGTTTTTCCTTCAGTACCACCTGTTCCGAGCTTTCGGTCCATCAAATAACGACTTGCAATTGTTTATCATGGGGGATATATGGGTTGTAACCCTTCGTTGATTTATTCTGGTTTGATATTTTAACGTGTAGGTGAAGATATGAGTTCTTTTATTGTGGCACATAATTGCACATGGCAAGATAATGAGATGGGGGAGTCATTTGTAGGTTTCATTGGTGAGTCCTCCCTTTTACGACAGCAGAGGGAAAGGGGACATCTACAGACAATATTTGAAGCAACCCACACTTTCAAGGGTTCTGAAATTTCGCTCCAAGGATGGACTCATATAGTTGCGGCACGGAAAATTTGAGTTGAGAACGTTGATTCTTCACCCAAATATCAGCTCAGTGATTCTAAGGGCGCGTTCGTAGTTCGCGACTGCGGAGGTTAGGATAGTAAGCGACCGGATATTAGTATAGTAGTAGAGTAGGATATCCCTAGAACAGACTAGATACGTTTCGATTGGAATCGTTATCAATACGTATCTAATCTTGTCGGCGTACTACCATACTCTACTACTATCCTAAACTTCTACTCTAGTACTACCCTACTATCATAATCTCGTCATCTACTACCCTTCCGCGATTTCTTCGATATCTATCTAATTTGGTCATCACATTATCCTACACTCCTACTATCCTAATCTACTACTATCCTGTTCTCTCCGTCAATACATATCGTTTTCGTTGTCGCGTACTATCCTAATCTCTCAAGTCGCGAACTATGAACGCACCTCGAGGCAACAAGAGCTTAAGAATCATTCAGCAATTTCTTTCGCAGGGGTTCAGGGCAAAGCGCAGGTCAGCTTTCCACTATGCTGAAACAGCCTTCGATAGCTGCTGGAGGCCGCCTCTTGCTCGGGGCTCCTTATTGTGATGTTTGCTGGTGACCTTCACAAATCTCAGTACATGCTTTAAATATCATCGATTCCTCAAAAGTTTTATTTATCGTGCTAAAGGCTCATTTCTTGTGCTGATTCGAGAACAATTGTCGCAGAGGGTGGGGGAGGGTGGGGGGGGGGGGCGGGGGATGAGTGCCTATGACGGCAAAATCTTTCAGATCGGATCCTTGTAAGTTGAGCGTGATCCTCCGTCCGCTCCGCTTTGCTCTAAGCTGAGTTGTTTCGTACTAAACTGTCTAGCTGCTGGTCATTTCAAGGGAGAAAAGGGAAGAACAGTGTTTGCCAAGTATTCATACACTTCCATAGTAGCGTGGGAAGCTGATTGCATGGCGTATCTTGAAGCAATAAGATCAGATTGAATGTGCCTCTGCTGTATCTCTTGTGGAGGAGCAGGCGATTGCTTTCGAGATAGCACGTGGACAGGCACAGCTTTAGTTTTCCCCTGACCGGGTGCGATTCCCGCAGCCCAGGGGAACGCTAGAAAACATCTGTCATTGTTTTCGATTACACAACAAGAACCTGTGGACTGAAACACCTGCACTCGCCTAAACGCGATGATTTATGGGTCCGGGATTAGCGAAACGGGTAGGAGGAAATCGAAGTCGCAATGACGCCCAAATGTCTAGAAGAAGCAAGCCACCTTCCGATTCCATTTGCTTTGAAAAACTTCTAAGCCGTTTTCAATTTCCTATTGTTTGTAGTTAATAAGGACTACTTTGAGAAGAAGTGAAAGATGAAGTGTAGAGCGAGAATGCCGAATAAAGTTGTTCTGGGAAGCGCCATGATTTTCACAACCAACTTAATCCATAGCGAATTTTAGTGTCTTAGCGGGCTGACTTCACCGCAAACATTTTTTTGGTTTTGTTCAGCCTTTGTATCCGGATAAATGGCCTGGCTCCTGCTACAGTTGCGTAGTGATGATTCCAATAGAAGCATTGGTGGCACTGGATCCATTAAGAGCTGGGAGATGGTGCCTTCAATTTAGGCGCTACCCCAGCTTTTATTTTTGGGAGAAATTCCAGGTTCTTGCCAGACCTTAATGACAACTTACGGCTTTCTAGGCTCACCTGTGTATTTGCTCAGGTGGAAAAGGGCAGCGTTATTAAGATAAATGAATGATGTCTCATCAGAGCAGGGTAGCCCTCACTGCTCTTACTTTTCATTTTTATAGTGATAACCTCTCCATCCCCGTCTCTATGATATTCGCTATACCCTGGCTATTCACCAGTGAGGAAGTTTGAAGGGTAATCGAATGCATGGAGAAAGGAGTCGATCCTCTTGTTTGCTTCATTTCTATGAGAACCTCACTGACCTTAGGCTTTCCCATATGTTTGAAAAGAGATTTTCGTGAAGTTGGCTAAATGTATTATAGTTTTTTCACAACGGGCTTTATTTTTAAGTAGAGATTTCGAAGTAATTCCTGCTCAATTTCACTTTATTACTATACAGTGTGCTGCGGTCGTAACTGATAACACTAGTTTTCAGGCGCGTCAATGGATCTCTTCATCAGCACAGCTGATACCATCAGATGACTGTGGCTCCTCGTCTGGTTACGGATCACCGGGACGCACTCCTCTAGCTAGTCCACAGGGTGCAGAGCCATTTGGAGGTGAGACTCGAGTTTCGGGCTGATTGTAGGTTGCCGAGTGTGAAACCACTAAGGAATGCATAATTATCGGCCATCACGGAAAATCTCGTTTCTTTGGTATACTAACATACATTTTCTTCTCAACTGGTAGAGGGTAGCAGGGCGGCTCTCCACGATAACATGTAGCTTCCTTTCCGAAGGAGGATCTGGGTGATTGGTTCGACTCACCAACATCAGTGGCATTACCATTTTGCTGTCACACATTAGAATACACAAAGCTGTTAGGCTGGTCCTTCAAGCTACTCCGATAAAGTTTTGGCTTGTGTTGACAATTTTGCCTTTTTATGTTCACCGCGTAGCATCTTCTTGAATGTATTGACCGAACCTGATTTCAAAGTTATCAGTGGGAGCTTTTCGACAGTAAGAAGTTTTGGAATCACGGAATCAACGGAAATCAAGTTTACCCTCTCGATCGCAACTGTCCCCACGTGATTCTCATGCTAGCACGGTTGGTATTTCAAAAGAAGTGCCATCAAGCTCCACGTGAAGCGTATCCTGTTTTTTCCTTTAGAGATGAGAACTAAGTCTCACTCTCATACTTGATAGCTCTACCTATCTGTGAATTGAACTGCCTTCTATGCCAATGAATAGCCTTGTTTTGAGACTTTCACAGCTACTAGAATTGGCAATACTAAATGTAAGCCCGAGAAGTGATAAAGCGATTAAAGGCAAACATAACCTTGAGCTACATACACCACGCACCTAATTTTCCTCAGATTCATGGTTGTGTTTTAGCGCGTATTTGACCCTTATGGTGACTGTTTGGGTTTCGGCTAACTTTATACTAGCCTTTCCTTCCCAATTTATTCTAGCACTTGATAGCCGACCTTTGGGGATTCAAAAACTTCGCTGGCCTGCATTGCTTCTGATCACTGAGCAGCGTAGCGCCGTTATATTACCTTCCTTGTCATGCCCAGTAGGGGTGAGAAATATTCCGCTTTTTTACCCAATGGATGTTGGGAATTTCTATGCTCATCAAATTGATTAGTAATCTATTGCAATTCAGCCAGTTTCTTGCTATTCCTGGGGTATTCCATGTGAAGCCTTGTTTACCAAAATCTGCTGGGTTTCGTGATACGGTTCGACTAAGCTTATGATTCCTCCTACGAAATCTGTAGTCTTGCAAGCTCTGAATTACTAGCATGATTGTTCATGGAAAACCTTGAACACAGAAGGATGGCATTCCGAGAATAACATCAAACAATGTCAAGTCTCATCGATCACATGTGATTTTCGTAAGAAATATAATCGATTTTACAGCGCTTTCACTTCCGGTGCAAATTCAACGAGCGTTTTCCGATGGTGTCGTCGTCAATGCCGATGAATCAACACAACATTTCGGTGTCGGGCTGGCATCACCCGATTCAAGCAGGCCAAAACTCACGGTATGTAGCATTCAGATCCAATAATTCGACTTTTCCGGATGCCGCTCAAAAGGTATCCCAGTTAGAAGCAAAGATATCTAGTGGTAGATGGAACTGTTGAGAAATTTCAAGGTCGTAGTTCATACTTTTTACAG
Source organism: Teladorsagia circumcincta (assembly GCA_002352805.1). Lineage (NCBI taxonomy): Eukaryota > Metazoa > Nematoda > Chromadorea > Rhabditida > Trichostrongylidae > Teladorsagia > Teladorsagia circumcincta. The sequence continues at coordinate 64,437 of KZ344997.1, forward strand.
GTTTAAGGTAGGAAAAGGTAGCTGAGTAAATATCGATTGAGTCTGCCAAGGGCGTAGCGCTCACATGTTTCAGAACAAGTTTCTCTTCTTCAAATGACGTCATTCTTTGAAACTTTTGTGACTGTTTCCGATCACATGTATGTATGACCTTTAACGACTCACCAAGTGTCAATACAGTCAGTCATTTGGGTCGCCCTTGAAGACATGTGATTTGCCCAGTTCTGACGTTTCTGAATCGGTGGGCTATTTTGCGATAAGAATCGCAGAGGGAGGGATACTACGAAGAATCATTGGGTATGCTTCAACAATTACAAGATAAATGGAAGCGGCATAATTGCTGGAAAATCAATAATCAAATTGATTAGCTCCTAGGGCACAGCATTGGAGTGGAAGGCATAGTCATCCGCGCGTCGCACAGTTCTGGAGCGAGAGGGGGGGGGTGTATTTAACTTGTTTACTGGGGTCAAAGGGTCGTATACATGGTTGATGAAGGTGGAAAGGTTGAAGGATGAGGTCCTATTCCTAGACGTAAAAGGATTGACGGTGGTGGGGGAGGAGGGTCGTGTTTGAGGGGTTGTGTGACGATTTTGCTGAAAAAGTCATGAGACAAGCAAGAAGTAAGAAAATTCAGGGGATTCTCCGTTTCTTTGGATATTCAGCTCTCCTCCCCCCTCCCCCCGATCATGGTCTGCCGCTGGGAGAAAATGGGGACGGAGTTGGGCTGTGTTCTCTAGTCTCAGAATCAAATACTATGGCAGCAGCCTCAGTGGTGAGAGTGGTAGGTCGGCTGTCATCAAGATCTCCCAAATGGGGGGGGGGTCGTAAAAGTTTTGATGTCTGCGTAACGCGCCGTTGAGCCTTGGGGAAGTTGCTCATATTGAACGGGGCGGTCAGGTTGGAGTTCTTATTGAGCTTCGGGCATATTTCCTTCAAAAAACGAGATAAAGAAAGGAAATTCTGCAATTTTCGTGATATGGAATTCATTCTAATTTCCTTTTTTAGCATATCATTCTGAAAAAAGCAACCATTTCAGGAGAGCGCATCGGTTCCTCTCGCGTTGGAGGACGGTTTCAGTAAGGATGAAATAGCTGGTTTCGAGGAGCTCCTGTGCTCGCCGAAAAAAGCCCCACCTACTAAATATCAATGTCATATCTGTTATCGAACTGGTCACTACATTTCCGATTGTCCAATGGTATGTTTCCATTTTATACAGTACTTTGAGTTCTTTAAAGGGGATAGATACATGCCATTCGTAGACGCAGTGTATGTCACGGCAATGTATTGTACCAGCTTGACTGTACAATAGCTCGTTAATTGGCTAGGAAAATGAACGGAGGGATGCAGGGTAAGTAACGGTCGAGGAAATCCTCGACAGTGGCTCTGCACTCTGTTAGAGTAGTGTCGAAAGTGAATGTACACGCGGAGAGTACCGACGGCTCGTGGATGGCCAGAGTGAATGTGCGCGTGGGAGAGCGCGGCTGAGCAGGCGAAAATGAAAGTATTTTTATAAATATTTTTTTCTCGACAAGCCGTTGACGAATCCTCGACCGATTCTCACCTTGGAGGGGTAGAGTGGAATATGGACTTCTTAGGCGTTAATATGGTCAGCAGGAATCGTAGTCATTTGCGGATTACTATGCAACACGCTCAAGTGAGGGTGTATGTCACCGGCGATGTTCTCATCCGGATACTTTTAGACTTGCATGGGAAGTATGAGACCCTGGACGGAGGGCCCTTCCCCAAAATCAAACGATGGTCGGGAAAAGAACTGAGTGAATAAGAACATAATAAAAGGGCCACAAGTATGAACGAACCCGTCGGTCAGAAGGCCCCGTCTAGAAACATTCGCCTGTCCGGAGGGAAATTATTAATTTTTTTCAGCGCTTCAACACCCCTTACGATGAGTTGACTCCATACCAAGGAAGGAAGAAGTGCTACGGAGAGTTTCAGGTTGGTTATTACAACTTACTTCAGCCTGGAGATCGACTGATTACTGTACTTTTCAGTGCCATCAATGCAAACGCAAGTGGACTAGTCAAAACTCGGTGGCAAACGAGGCACAGTCATGTATCAAATGCCATATTCCAGTATTCCCTCACAAACAGGTATACTGTAGATATTAGCGATCTTCGCAGGACCCATTCATACCGTACATTTTGCAGTTGCCCGTCGAGAAAGCCGTTGCAATGGGGTTGATCAAGGCCCAGCATGCGATCCCATCAAAGATCGCTCCAATTGGCCACGGACGTCCACCGGCGAAATGCTGAAACTCGTCCACGAAAAATACCGTATCCTCGCACACGACTTCTCTAGAAAATTCTCTCCGACAGCTACAATTTTATCTACAAATTGGGTCGATGCTGCAACTGCTGCATTGCCTTTTAGAGAAAAACTACTCTTCCAGTAATAATCGAATTTTTTTGGAGTTTTTCACGTATTGACGTTCATGGCAATGTTCCCTATCTGTATAATTGTGTCCTTTTTTTTTCTGGCAGATTTTTTGTACACAAAGTGAGCGATAAGTGTTTTTTCTATTGTGTGTATTTACTAGACGTCTAGTCTCATAGAGTACCTTACGTCCTACGAGTTTGTGTTTGCTTTGGAAGCTCTTGTTGTTTTGGCATCATCATTTATCATCGATTAGAGGTTACTGTAGACCGTATATCTGTGTTGTTAAGTGCCGTTGACGCTAGAAACGCAACGCGTACGCACGCATGCGTGCGCCTTCGTGGAATCGGTATGTAATTAAAACTGATTAAATTTTAAAGATTTTATAATTCGGGCTATTTTTAGTGATATGCGTAACGTAACCCTCACCAAGAAGGCGGAACTGCGCTAGTTGTCTACCCGTGGTTTAGGGGTTGGGAGGTAGTCGCCAATAAGGTCCCCACGGCCACCCTAATTTTCCGCCCTTTGCGTGCGATTCAGCCAGACAGACAGCGGCGCGTTTTGTCGCGTTCGGTGTTTATTAGTGACACCCAGCTGCGCCTATACTTGGCGGCGGCCGATGACGGCGATGGGGTGAGATAGTGTTAGAATGTTGGAGACGGAGAAGTGTAGAGTAAAAGGTATACTCCGACGTTTTCGCTCATTATAACCCGGTTATTTCTTGTAGATCCAAAGCACTTCCACATCTTTCATATTCTTCGTGTTTCTGTTGATTACAGGGTCCCACTCTGTTTACGGTAGACTAGATACTATAGCGGGAAGTAGTGTACACATAAAGGCCTTCGAATAAATTCTATAATAGATTACGGTAGCGAAGAAGAGTATCGTGCTGCCAGCATTATTCTGTATAGTGGGAAGCGTTTCCTAGCGTTCCAATTGCACAATTGTGTCTGTGTGCTTGTACAATTTGTTTCTGTTCCCCATTTCCCATCGTCTTCGTCCCTCTTCATCGGCTCTGATGCACATTGTTTAGTTCTTTGACCTACGGTTTTTGTAAGTACTGAGTGTGTGGCGATTGAGAGCTATATATTGATATGTTTTGTTGTAATAAAGATCCTACTATTATGTTTGGCTGTTTATTCTGCATGAATTAAGGTACATAGAGCAGCGGCTAGAGCTACCTCTGGTTTCAGCGGTCTGCTGTTCTGCAGCAAGAGGTATGGCACAGCGGCCTAGCGAGGCATTACTCGCCCCGCCCGCGACGCTGCACGCCCACCGATAGGTGACGCTCCACCGTCTGATTCCAGCCGTTCAGCAGAGAGTGCATCGTGACAAGGGCAGTATCAGTTAGACTCGCATCAATACGAAAATCAATGGGCGAAGAAGGGGTTCCATTTCTCGGATTCTAGACTGCTTTTCTTGGTTTTTTCCCTCATTTCTGCACCCCTGACCACCCTTCCTTGACTTTCAAAGGGGTGCTTTTCTACCGTAAACCGCAGAAATCTGCGAAAATGTTTAGGAGTGACCGCTTTACCATTCATTGGCCATATCAGCTTGTCGTACGGTCTCAGTTCTTACCTTAGGGTCAAGCCCCGTTTTGAATCTTGCCGGTCAGCCAGACCCTCACGTTGCAGGGTTTGCTTATTTGGTGCGTGGATGTGTAGGAACGTAAGCTTGCGAATCGACTTACCCACGAAGGTCGTTGTATTCATCAGATACTGATTTAAATGCTTGTCCGATTCCAAATACAGATTGGAAAGAGGCGCATCCTAAACAAGATCTGCACGACGTTTTAGATTCATGCTTCAAGAAATAATGTTCTGCCTTTTAACGTGGAATTTTTAATGTCTCTAGCTTTCGTGCTCAGCGCCATGATAAGTTTTACTGACGGATTAGAAAATGATTGACCAGGCCAGTAATGTAGAGCGGAGCAAAGGTGAAAATCCAGTTGGAGGGGGCCACTCTTTAGTACCTTATACTTAGTCCTAGAGAGCACTCCTTTGAGCTCTCTAAGACTAAGGATAAGATAATATTTGGACAATTCATTTGAAGCGTACTTTTGATGAGGACTGGTTGGTGCCCTACATTCCACACCTCCTGCCGACCGTGCCCAATTTTGCGCACCTTTTCATCCACCCCGCAGCTCCTCCATGGAGACCCCCTCCAACTGGATTTTCACCGGGAGCAAAACCTCAGATTTTCGTAAGGAATATTCTCATACTGTCCTGTCGTCGCTGACAGCTTTTCCAAATCCTCGTGTTGCAATATTGCTTGCAGTGGACGCGCCAGTCAAATGGGTTATACTGCTTCTGGAATGGATGAGTTCATGTAAACAGAACGTGAAACGTTTGCATGTTATCCCAAAAAAGAGATCCAACAGTGGTAGCATTTTGTTATTTCCTGCAGTACTTTTCGATCAATCCAGTTTCTGAGCTCCTGGTCAAGCTTAGGCTTAGCTCAACAATGAAGGGAAAAGGCCTCAGAGATGCCCGGGAGCCCGACAAGCCTAAATTGTGCTCACCGTTAGTGGATCCAATAAGGCGCTTCGTATCACATTCGGAGGTGCCATTTGTTTTGAGGCAAGACGTGGTAAATGTGGCCCAGGGCAATTATTGCGTCTGCACCAATCCAATATATCAGCTATTGAATCGCAAATAACGTTTTCTCAATCTCATTAACAATTTATACTGTTTAAATTCGCAAAATCAAAATGATCAACCGGAAACAATTGTATGAGATTGTCGACTTTTCTCCGCTACACACACTTGGTTCTCACTAACCATTGCGTCTTTTTTATTCTTTCCAGCACTAATCTCGAGCTGTTTAGTATTCGCTGTTCTGCCTGATATCAGTCATCACCTTCTCCTGCTCAAGGCGACCTTGGCCGCTACCTTGGCTTCGATGAGGTCTCTTTTGATGACACCCATCAACCTCCTCCCTTGTACTCCAAAGTCCACAGCATTTCTTATCGGTGATCCTATGGCCTCATTAGAATGTGTCAATGCGGTTGCAGAAACTAACGTACCTTACAGCCGACTGGGGAAGTATGTTTGATCGCTCTGAAGTCCTCTTTTCTGACCCTATCCAGTCTAGTTCAGGCGTAAAAGCACCTCAGCATTATCATTACAGTCAAGTGCAGCCGCCTTCTAGCTTACTCACTGGCCAAGAGACGATGCCACGTAGCACGCAGGCCTTACCACTCACCGGTATGCGTTCCCCCTGAGCATTCCGGAACACCAGAGGGATCCAGTGAACCCCCTTCATTTCATCCATACCGCGTTATGTCTTGCCTTTACTGCCTGGTCCACATTACCATCAACGACTACATCGTTCCCATTCCTCCACTCGTTCGATGCCTTCCAATGGCCGTTCACGCTCCGATTCCTTCAAAACCCAGAAACTTGAGTTTCTGCCGCTTAACCAGAGCCCACCTTCTGCCAACCCCTCGCCGTTTCTGCACCTTGCCCTGAATTTTTCTTTGCTGTCCGGCATCAGAGCGCTGTCGTCAGCGCCAGTGTAGAGGATGATCCGAAGAGGTCTTTTCATTATCCCCTTCACCATTCCATCTAGTGTTAGGAGGACTAGGACGGGCTTAGAGCTGGGGCCAGGTGCAGCAAGGCCCGACTAGGAACGAGTTCCCAAAGTTGGAGTTTGTCCCCAGCCCAGACAAGTCAAAGCCATAAGCTTTATTACTCTATCGCTTCGTGTCAAGCCCGATACGAACACCTTTTCGAACGCGGAAGACGAAGAGTCGGTGCCATGCGTGGCTGGGCGCTTCTCATTTGCATGATTTCTATTGAACGAGAGTTCGCGAAGCATAAAGGATGGCGGAAAGAAAACCAGCGCGGCCGATTCTCAAAGCTCCACGTCAAGCTTTCTCTTCCATTCTTTCATTCCTCGCACATCCCTTTGCCAGGATTTGCAATCTCTCGACCGAGGTGAATTCCTGCTAGGTACTTCTCATATTTTCCTACACTCCTCAAAAAGTGCTGCTGTAATGGCGCATAGCACCATTTTGTATCCCTAACAGCGACTGCTGGCTTCTGGGCGGGGTCAAGTGTCAGTTGTTCCTATTTCAGAATTTTCTCTTGTGGGAGCCTCCATACAACCCCATCGCCATCAAGTGAAAATCATTTCGAAGGGGGGGGGGGGAGGGAGCACTCCACTGTGTTCTCCAAGGGTTAAGATAAGAAATAAAGCGCTTGCGACACATGATCGACCATACAAAGTGTACTTTTGATTAGTACCGGTGTCGTGTAGAAGTAATCTTATGCGCTTTACCTATTCGGCGTGCGACGGTCCAAGGAAACGGTTTTGAACCACAGGAATGATGAGCTTCGCTTCAGCCTAAGGGTGAAGGAGCTTGAGAAGGTATAACCTGGTGCAGAAAATAGGACAGAGTGTGGGCAGGAGGTGTGGAATGCAGCATATCCACCAGCCCTTATCAAAAGTACAGAAAAATGAGACCTTCACATATCTTATCCCTAGTCGCAGATAGCGCGGAGGAGTGCTTTCTACGCCTAGCATAAGATACCGAGGAGTAATCCCTCCTAACTGCATTTTCACCTTACCTCCATCAGCGTTTGAGGAGCTCCAATATACGGATATACGGCCGCCTCTCACCTTCATTCTGTTGTGAATCTAACTTGAGACCAGCTGATTTTGCCGAGATCGTCAGAGACCCTACAGGACCTATCTATTCACCCCCCCCCTCCCCCACAACAGGAATTCCAAGTTCTACGTCCATGAGCTCCTCAGAAAGTTTCGAATACGATTACGATCTCCTCGTTGAACTTGGCTCGACGGCCCGTTGACCCTGCGCGTGGGCCACCTGATTACATTAGGGAAATGTGCGACTAATCGAAATCATACTCGTGCTACCCTGTGCAGAATTGTACCTTCTGTAAAGCTTGGTTCCAACAAGGTCGAGCTAGGAAACTTACACAAGCACTCAGTAATGCATCACCGTTTAGAAGTGGTGTAGTGGGAAGTAGTGCTAATTATCATGTGGCTCAGTTGCCAAATCTCAGCTTGATTCTCGCATATGCTTGTCCCCTTGGGGTCTTTTGTTTGGTATCGGATTCGTCGGGGAGATGAATACAAATTTTTTGCTTCAAGTGGTCCACGGAATTCACCTCATGAACCAAAGGCATCCAGCCACTGCCATTTCGGATTGAGGTCAGATGTGCAGCATATCTCGAAAAGGTATTGGTGCTAAACGCTCTATAATGCAGCACTTTTTGTTCAGACTTACTCCTCCAGTTCATTGAAATATGTATTTCTTCAGAAAGTTGTGGTCTTCTGACGACCGTGACATAGGGGGTCACCCGGCTGTTGTTCCAGTTTCAAATCAACGCCCCCCCCCTCTTATACGGGATCTGATACGAATCGTCACCATAATGGCCGTTTCTACAGTATTCATTCTTGTAACCAATCGACATAGCCCAACTGCGTCCACAGCTGACTTTTCCTTCAGAACTGCTGTCGAGCTAGGGCGGTATCCTTTGTTCGCCGGTCCTTTCAAATTTTCACCGCAATTTCGATAAAAAAGGTCTGAACGAACCCTTTACCGTTACCACAACCCCCCTCCCATCCTTCTGATCTTCACCTACCCCAAATGCGACCCCCTCGTTGAGAACTTCGCAACGTCAAGTTGACTGTGGCCACCACCTTGAGTGAGAGATGGAATGATTAATGAGAACCAACTCACATGGTAATTCACGATTTACAACTTGCTTACTGGATAACGTTTCTCCTTCGTTGAGGGGCCAACTGCAACACAAGTGATTCCCCAGCTGCGCAGTTTTCGCAGTATCTCAGTTTTTGTAGCAAATCTTGATCTAAATTTACCCAGCTCGAGAAAGAATTCCTCGCAATGCGTTGTATGATGATGTGGGATTTTGTTTGGAGCTTTCCCTCTAGGGAGCTACTACTAGGACCGCTCCCGCTCCGAGTAGCGCCCATCATAAGTCAATCTTTCAAGCCAAGTCAGCCTTTTTCTGACACGAAGCATTTCACCGATGAATTTGAATTAAGCGCAATTTTTATCTGTTATTCATCAGATTAGATGCCTTCTAGCCATCTTGATCCTAAAAAGCACCATTCTACGGGTAATCTTACCGTAGTTGTTTCGCAGTTCGCGTTGGCTCGTTGTGTTCGTGTTGCTATTTGCAGTGCAGTGAAGTTGCTCGCGCTTGATGACGTGCTTCATCTCTCTCACGGCATTTTTATCTTGATAATGTCTACGTAGAAAATGAAACTTTTTCAATTCACCTTGTTCGTTACTTTCGTTATGAAGTGTTTGTCAACCAGAGAATCGTGTTTTCTATTACATAGAAATATGGTGAGAAAATCGCAATAATATACTTGCTCACGTTTTGTGATTGGCAAAAAATTTCGACGGAAACTCACAATGAAAGTCCTTAGCTTCTCAAGCCTACGTAAAACATCAAACAGTAGTTAATTAGATGTATATAATATTTAGTAAGTTGTTGGTCTGGAGACCTTTGCATCAGTATCTATGTGACGATTTTTACGATGTTTTATTCAGCAATGCATTCATCCACTTGTTTAGATTCAATTCCTTTTTCCTCCTACTTCCTACCTTCAGCCGAAGGTTTTCGTTTCTTCTTTGCTCTTGCTGTACTCCGATGTGCAGACGTATTAATTTGATCGAAAGTCTGTGCCGGTCTCAGCGCTTAACTTTGAAGGCGGATTTTACGATGAAAAAAAAACACCCCATTGCAAATTAAGTTAGAGATGATCAGTGATGCACGAGATAGAAAAAAAACGAGGAAAATGGCCTAGCACCTGAGAAAAAAGACCCGATGATTTTCGCATTGATGCGACTGTCATCGGTTGCCCTCTTCACGATATTTCGCTATTTCCGCTGAAGGTCTAGAGACTCAGACACGAGAGGTGGGCGTGTGTCGCCAAGTGCGCCAAAGTGAGGCCATGGACCGCCATTGTCATATCTTCCGCTACCAATTGCATGTTGGTCCGCACCCTAAGGAGGTCCGTCTATCTCTCTCTTAGGTGAGCTTCCCCTTCTTCGATCTGTTTAGTTCCTTTCGTGAAATCCTCCTTTAAGCATCTCAACTCTGGTGAAAAACAAGCGTTTGGCTCGAAAGGAAAAGCGATCATATTCACCACACCTCCGTGACATTACTGGTGCGAAAGGAGTCTAGTCTCAGTAAGAACGATTGACTCACCTAATGGATATTTTACTGTGTGGGCTGGTAGGAAATTTAAATAGTACACGCTGCTGTCCTTTTGCGGATTTTCGATAACGAATCCGGTCTCAAACGCTTTGCTCTCAAGCAGCGCTGGAAAGAGCGTCTACCAGATAATTAAATTTTGATATGGATAATTCTAGGGCTGACTGATATTTTTGGTTCGGTTTCTCTACTCCTCCTCACCAGTTTTCCGCTGAGCACGGAAGTAGGGGGTGGGGGAATGGGAAGGGGGAGGAAGAGGGGCATTTTAACTATTAGGTCGTTTATAAAATTTATGCGGATTTCGATGTCTCAAATTCGAATACTTTCGATTACTATCACAAAAGCAAAAGCACTGACTGCTGCATCTCAAAGGCGAAGAACTGTGAAGGAAAAGGGGAGAAAAACCGGCTTCATAGCAATCCATTTGCGCCATGCACTCGATTTCTGTTCGAAACCATGTATACCGTTGTATTGTATATTTGGTCTGATGATGATGAATGGTTTGCAAAGACCAGTGTATCAATCCTTGTGAGAGTGTGTGGTTTTTGAAATGGGGAAAGTGGACGGAATGGGAGAATTGCAACACTTGTAATCACTTGGAATGATTGAGCAAAATGGAAAAAAAAATAGAAAAGAAAAGAAAAAAGAAAAAGAAAATGAAACAGGTTGGTTATTCAGCCCATCATTAGTGCAGTTCCTGTAATTCAGAGACGTGCAGAGTTTTTCAATCTGTTGTTTCTAACATTCCAATATTGTCTCGTCAATTTATCCATGCTTCCTACACTATCCGTTCCAAACCCCCTCATTTGTTTCCAGAGATCAGTCCTCATTTCTCTCTTTCTTCGTAACTTCCGTCTTACCTCTCTCTCAGATGATTGAAAATGTGAATGTACAGAGTTCTTTAATCTCTTCCGAAACGCGCTTTCTCTGCACCTCTCGCGGGGAGACCCGTCCCCGCCGCTGCCGTTGCCTATGCGATGCACGTTCTATAACGATGGACTCGTCGCAGCCACTCGTCGGCTACTGCCTGCGTTCCAGGGAGCGGGTGGGCGTGGGTGGAGTCTCCCTCCACACCGTCGCAAAGGGGCCGAAATTTACAAGTTCTACTACAAGTACCACAAGTTCTACTTCAAGTGGGGCTTTTCAGCCCGCTCAAGTTTATTCCCCTCCCTGCCAATTTTTGAAGGACTCGAAAGAGTCGATAAGATAAGAGTTTCAGTTAAGGGTCAAACACCCAACTGGCCCAGCTTAGTGAGAGAAATTGTATTTGTGATTTCTGGTGGGAGAGGCTAGCGAAGTTTCCATGGATTTACGGAAGACATGGGATCACAAATTTTCGGGAAGTGGGAATCTCTGCGCTCTTAGATCTTATACGCAAAATCGTACTACAAAATGTGCAGGATTTATCATTTTGGGTATCGCACGTACACCTGCCGCCCCACCCCTACCACCTTCCGGGTCAATCGTGGCGTTCGAATTTTTTCAAAAAATGACTGCGCCTTTCCCTCCTCTCCCCCTCCCGGACTATGCATATCTCCTGAAATTCAAGTCTGAAATTTTTGAAAGGTTGTGTTTGCTGAAATGAGGAGAACTCTCCTGACAAACTGAAAAAAATGGGAGACTTTACAATTATGCCGTTTCCGGCTGCTTTACATCATGCTACCCTCCCCACTCTGCTAGTCTGGCAATGCAGCTTTGAGGGCCCCTTTCAGGGAAGCAGCAGAGGGACAGGGTGGGGAGGTCAGCTGGTTCCGAAATTTGCTCAACGCGATCGTTGACCTCGGTTGAGGCAAGAGTTTTAGTGTCCACAAACTTCGGACTTTAGACCTATAGAAGGATGAAGCCACTGACTCAAAAGGGAAATCTTCGCAAATTTGGTGCCCGTTAACCCATTTGGGCTTTCGCTTTCTCTGTGATCATTGAATGACCTTATACAACAAAATTTGATTGGGTTCGACCCTACGGGGAACACAAAACTTTCTCACCTGATTTCCGCCTACGGCTGACAGTAAGAAGTTACAACACAGTGACTAGCATTTGGAGATCTTTGAGCCTTTTTGTTGGGATGTGCTCAGGCAGAACCTCATGAAGAAAACACAACAAGTACAATATGAGAACAGAGGAGCTAAATGATGCGGTAGTTAAGAGTAGGGGCCCGGCTCCCCGAGTTTTCGATCATTTATGAAAAGCGCCCGAGAGCTGGAACCCTCACTCTGCCCTTGGTACGAATTACGGATGGTCGTTTGGGTGAGAGTTTACTTCGCCTTTATGCGCACTCGTTTTGAGCTGTCCACATGCCCTCATCCATCCCTCTGCTCCTGAAGCCTACGCTTGTAGTATTTCGTTCTTTCAGAACTATATGACTTGAACTTCTTCCTTGTCCGAAAGCACCATAGGGTTTGACATCGTGGTACGCTTGAGAATCATCTCCTTTCTCGTTTCCACACAATTCAGCGCCAAGCAGGCTAGCGTTTTCCTTTACCTTGCACGAGCTCCTGATTCCGTTAAGAAACGAAATTCCCAGGACTCATACCGAAATGCATGAAGTGATAAAACGTCGGTTTCGAGTTCTTACATAAATCTTATGCCTCTCCCTTTGCAGTTTTGTATACTTATACTATTTGAACTGTTTCACCGTATTCCATACCGAAATCAGTTTCTGTGCACGGAATTTTGTGACCATATTCATGGCGCACCCTGTACGTACATACCCACGATACTACGGTACTCATCGTGAAAAATCGAAAAATCGCGCGAAAAACGCGATTTCGCTTTGTTTTTTTTTATAACTCGGTGTAAAATTGAGATTTCCAAAATCTGAAAATCATTGTACTCACAATCAGCTTGTCGGTCGAGTTCTATAAGGAGGTGCTTTGAATTGGTCAAAGAGTCTCGTGTAGGATTGCGCCATGCACTCGAGTTTCATATCGAGATGTAATTGTTTGTATGTGATGTGTATATAATGCCAGTTATGCAACCTGATCACTCCACAGGAATATGTTTCGATCCTTGTCCCAGAATACGCCACGTGCTCGATTTTATCCACAACATTGTAAATGAATGAAGGTTTTTGGGATCCCATGATTTTGTGTTTCATTTTAAAGCGCTGAACGACTCAACGTGTTACTCCTCCGCTCACCATCATCTTCTGTTGAGTTCAGCTGAGACTTATAGGTCAATTTTTAGCAGAACTAGTCGATCCATGTTGTGACATTTCTCAATTTTCGAAGGGATGTTATGGAGAAGTCCGTGAGAGAAGCGAGGAACCTTCTTCACTACGGTAGAGTATGTTTACTTGTGTGTTGGAAAAAGATGACTCACTTGGATGTAAGTTGGCGTTTCTTCCGTGTTGTGGCCCAAACATCACGTACACGATCTAGGAGTGTTAAGCGTCAACGTTTAACAAAGGACGTCTTTTATGGAAGACGTTTATTTTCTATTCTTTCATAATTTGAAGGCATTTATCAAGTTATCAGTGACAAATACCACATGTCTTGGCGCAGTACATTTGCGCAATGGGCTGGAAGTCCGGACTGCTGCATTGGCCAGCGTGGTAAGGCCCGAGGCAGAACGCTTCTCCTCCTTGATCCACACACGGCTGAAAAAGGATAGTCAAGAAAGAATTTCTTCCAGAGCTTATGACCAACTCAGATTGACTTGTAGCAGAAACCTCCGAGTTACGAGCCGCAGGTGTCAGCAGCATATGCTGCAGGCGTGCCCACTAGTGCATGATTGGCTGAATCGCGTCTGCATACAGTGACCCGCGTGGTGGTAGCCAATCACGGAAAAGTGGGTGTATCTTCAGCAGAAACCTCCTTGTTGTCGCAGCAGTGTCTGTCTGACACTGCTGCGACAACAAGGAGGTTCCTGCTGCAAGTCTACCTGAGGAAGCAGTGACCTTATTCTATGCAGCAACCTACCGCGCTAACTTGTGCCTCAGTTGTGAAGGCGTTGAGAAGGAAAAGGGCACACACAAAATAGAAGAACATTTTGAATTCCGCTGAGCTGATGGTATGCACTTAGCGATTGGCCCTATTTGTACTGCTTCAAAGAGGAACTGAGATCATTCCGATGAATCCGCAGGTTTTTTTCACAAATCAATGTGACCGATCCTCTTCGCAAACACTGTGATATGTGGATTCAGCGGTATGTGGGTTCTATTACTCATCAAGGTCAGTGACTCGGAGAAGACTCGCTGATTTCACATTTCATCATGGAAATGAATACATAACGTCACATGAAGTGTCTCTGATCTAAGATTCGGCCGATTTTTTTTGCTGAAATAACTAAGATAACGTCTGAAAAGGAGGGTTTGAATTGAGCCCTTTCAGAATGTGCTGATCACATTCATCTCGTCGGAAGATAGCCTTCGGTGGCCTTCCTTCCACTCGAATTGCCATCATACAGGGATTGTGGTCGTATCTGTTGCATGAAAGACTTTGTGCTTATTCAGCCTCACCGAATATGTCTTAGAGGTTTCACAGCAACTCGGGGCGCGTCATAGGGCCCTCATACCCTTCTGAAGCTTAGTCACAGGGCCCTTATTGCCCTCTGATCATCTTATGTTGTGTAGTATCACAGTATGCCCATCAACGACCCTCCCCTTACCTCCTCAAGCCACATTGTTCCTGAATCAGTTTTCACAAGTTCTAAAAATTTCGGAACAATGAAAAAATAAATTTCCTCGAAAGAAGATGAGACTGTTGGAATTGTCTTCAGGAAGTGGTTTTCACTTTGTAGCGATAACAGAGCTTTGAAGCGCTCAAACGCTTCTACTACCCCTGACTTCGTTTTTGGAGCAACCTTTTCGACAGATTCAGAACGTTTTGTGCTGCTCGGGACGCATTTATAGGGCGCAGGGAGCCAGTCCTCGCACATACGCACAACCCGGGCGTCTGAGCTCGATTCACTTTTCGAACTCCTCGCTTGCATGACTCGCTCATTTCTATGCTCTCATTTCTCTAAGTATGCTTGCTCGCCTCTCGATCCAGTGTATTTTTGAACTCTTTGGCTCGTATGCTCACCCACTGCTAAGGAAAGAAGATCCAAAATTCAAGGAGGTCCCCCCCATTTCTCCACTAAGAGTCCTTTTCACATCTTTGCGGTGAGCGAAGCGGTGTCGCCTTCGAGTAAGGCCGTGGGCAAGGAAGGGCCTTGTTCTAGTTGTATATTTTGAGGACAGGCTCTAACGTTTTAAAGTAGAATGGAGAGATTCCCGCTCAAGTGAGAAGTCATCGTGACAGTCGCAGCGTTTCGTTTCGCATCAGCTGAGTCTCTGTAGGTGAACGTGAGCTCGGTCCTCTGCTATGAACGAATGAACGATAAAAACTAAGCAAACGGAAAATATTCGCAGTTTTTCAGGGGAACTGTTCAAATATTTGAAGGAAATCACCTGAAAATGTGGTGAGAATGCTAATCTCCCAGTTTGCTCCTCATTCCTATAAATAGGTGCAATCGCTAACTGCATGCCATCAGCTCAGCAGAATTCAGGATGTTCTTCTACTTTGTATGTGCCCTATTCCTTCTCAACGCCTTCACAACTGAGGCACAGGTCAGCGCGGTAGGTTAACTCATATTCGGGTTACTGCTGCGGTATAAAAGCCTTTGAAGACATTCTTCTCTTCTCCTTCAGCCATGTTTGGATCAAGGAGGGGAAGCGTTCTGCCTCGGGCCTTATCACGCTGGCCAATGCAGCAGTCCGGACTTCCAGCCCATTGCACAAATGTACTGCGCCAAGACATGTGGTATTTGTCACTGATAACTTGATAAATGCTTCTGAAAATAAATTTTTCCAAAGTCAGGCCTTGCTTTGTTGCGCTTTCAGTCTCACCGTGCTTCTACAGTTTTATGATGGAAAAATTGCGGCGCCTTTCGAAGC
>KZ344997.1:80293-108950 GCA_002352805.1 Teladorsagia circumcincta
TTATAGAAAATATATTGCCCCTCTCAGACTTGCAATCTATGAGAGCAGCTGCCTTTAAACAAATTATGAACGCACGGACGTAAATACTAAATGGGGAAAGATGCTCCTTGTTCTATGTCATAAAAGCGCGTTAATGTGAGGATGCAAAGGTGCGCAGGGCTACGTTTCTGTTATATGCTGTTTTGTCGTCGAATCTACACGTCACCGAGACACTCAGTGCCTTGCACAGTGTCGTGCTCTGTAAGCCTGCCTCAATCGTATGCTGATACACACAAACTTTTATTTTTAGTGTTTTCGCCAGTTTTCCCTGCTTTTCTTTTCTCAACTATGGTCCTACGTAACTCTCCGCCATTGCTCTCGAGCGAAAGTGCCACATCTACTGGTCGTGGATTGCAATGACGGATGCACATAAAAATGAATAAATTACAGCTGATAGTGAAAAAATTCAGTAGAAGCTTCGCGCCGCTCAAGGTCAAAATATGTATTAGGTACCGGATATCTTACTGTCGTTCTTTTCACCAAGATTTTCGGACCAGCAATGTCTTAGTTTAGAATCCGGGGAATGAGACAGCGTATTCAACGAATGACTACATAGTTAGCACTCTCCCATCTAACAGTATAAATAGAAAGCTCGCACGATTGGAGCTCGGAATTTTTCGAGTCAAAAAAGAGAAGCACGTCGGTTTCGATAGCATCTGGCAAATCATCCCTCTCGTTTGATCAAAAGCAAGGCATGGACAAAGGGAGTATACAGTCAGTTGGAGTAGGGTCTGGCTTGTATGATGGAAAAGTTAAAACTTACCAGGACAATTTTCCTGGGCCTTTAATATCACGAGCGGTCAAAAACGCACCCTTTTTCAGCGCGCTAAAGTAGCTGGTGAGCCCATTTATCGGAATGTCTTGCAGAATCAAAATCATGGAAACGTTTGTGCATCATCGGTCCACTACAAGGGTCCTATCGTTTCAGCAAAGAAAAAACGTTCCAGCGAAGGATGGTGCAGCCCTTTCTCGGCTGGCTTAATCAGGGCCAACTTTTTCAAGACGATTGCAGGCATTCCTTCGAGTGCATTACTGTCTTCTAAGAAAACTGTGGAAAACCGATTAGCATTCCAGACGGTAGTATTCCTCCATCAAAAGCAATGTTGATTTGGTAAGCTGAATCTGTAACCCTCAGCCCGACTTTAAGGGCATTTGATAAACGCGTGCGAATTTGCCCAATGGACCCATGAATTTTCAAAAAATGTAAAGAAAAAAAAATTAGAGCGAAGTCAAATTGTTAATCTTCAATAGTTAACCAACACTCTATACAATTATTACAGGTCGTGTCAGGATCTCAATTTGTTCTGAAACTGGGTGTAATTGCTACTATTATGTTATACGACAATCGTTTTTGAAGTGGACGTCATCTGACACCAGATCCGAAGCGTCACTATGACGCCAGCCGGTGCCACTTTGGTGCTGTTCTAGTGTCACAACTTTTTTTCACCATTATCTTGGTCAGAGACTAATTGTAAGGTTTACCAATGGCCTAATCATGAGAATCACATCTGTCACTTGCGCTGACGCCATTATGTACAAGTTTGAAACGACAGCTCAAAATGCAAAAAATTGTCACCTGTAAGCCGAATACTGTCACGAATATCTGACCGAGATACGGTTCGAACCCAATGAACACAGATATCAAATAGATTTATTGACAAAAATCAAAAACAACGAATCAATAAAATAATAACGAGGCACAGACAAAATACGAAGAGATCGATCGGGAGTCTGCCGGGATTGGGAGCTGCGATTAGAGTCCTATCGCTTGGCTAGCGGCCACCTAATCGTATAGGGATAGCTGAATAGTCGTGGGATGGAAAGAGGGATCTCCAAATTGGCTCCGCGGCAAAGTGTACTTCTTACTTTACCGAGCCACTAAACTAGCCACTTATGCAACTAACAATGCGCCACTAAGGCGTATCCTTATGAATCTGCCACGAAGGCAATAACGCTTCGCTACTGAGGCGTATACGGGGTAATCTGCCACTAAGGCAGCCAAAGGGAGCCACTAAGGCAATGCGGCCACTAAGGCGTTGACGGGTCGGTCAGCAGCTGGCACCTAGCGATTTGCCACGAAGAATACTCGAAGTCGTAGAGGAAAAACCAGTACTACTAACTCAAGGCTCCCCCTTTTATCGCAGGGGACTCCCGCGCGATCTCTGATTGGTTCTTGACCTGCCACGGTCACTATTATGCCCTCCTTTTCAAGGGAGGCCCTTCTGGTGTGTTGGCCCTCCTGTCCAACACACCACGGATAATCGAACCATGGACCGCTTCACCACCCTTTTCGGTATCTAAGAGGCCACTCAAGCAAATGGTAACCACGGTTCTATGGTTACTCCATGTTCATAAATTATGCAGACAACATTTTGAAAAAACTTGGTAGATCCTGGACAGCCTTCTTGCTAAGTGGAAAGTTTGTAGATTGCAGAGAAGCAGATCGGGCAATGATTCCCTATGTCGTGCAACGGGTAGGTACATACCTAGGATTCCGCCAGAGGGTTTTTGAAGAGATAGGCCGTCAGTTATCTTTCATCTGACTCTACCTTTTGGTTATATAACGTATCTACAATATCTGCTAATGCACTGCTGTCTCGAACACATTTTAATTGTTTCATTTTTTATTTTATTTTTAACACTATTTTCATGAATCTATAAAAAACGACAAAAGTGGAAATGCAATAAGAAGACGTACTCTCTAGTGTTGTTCATTTTCAAGGGCGTTTATCCAGTTATCAGTGACAAATACCACATGTCTTGGCGCAGTACATTTGCGCAATGGGCTGGAAGTCCGGACTGCTGCATTGTCCAGCGTGGTAAGGCCCGAGACAGAACATTTCTCCTCCTTGATCCACACATGGCTGAGAAGAAAAAAGATGAAGAGAGATGATTTCCTTTAAAGGCTTCCACACCGAAGCAGTAACCCGAATATGAGTTAACCTACCGCGCTGACTTGTGCCTCAGTTGTGAAGGCGTTGAGAAGGAAAAGGGCGCACACAAAGTAGAAGAACATTTTGAATTCCGCTGAGTTGATGGCATGCACTTTGCGATTGGCCCTATTTGTACTGTTTCAAAAATGAACTGAGATCATTTCGATGAATCTGCAGGGTCTTTTACAAATAATTGTGGGCAATCCTCTTCGCAAACATTGTGATATGTGGATTCAGCAGTTTGTGGCTTCTATTACTCATCAAAATCGTTGACTCAGAGGAAGTTTGCTGATTTCACATTTCATCCTGGAAATGGATACATGACGTCGCATGAAATGTCTCTGAACTAGATTTCCGTTTGCTGAAATCTTAGGTTGTCCCAGAAGTTCATTCCACTTTTTTCCACACGGTACCGTAAATTTCTTGTGTGATTTCGAAATCCTGCCATGTGGTCTATGCCCAGCACATTTCGTAATATAGCTCATAGCTGTCTTACAGACCGCTGAAGCCGCTGTTTTCGTAACCGAATGGTGGATGAAAAGATTCATGTTCGTCATGTTTTGCTATATGAATCCCGATCAGACCACAATGACCACTTCTGCTATGCGTTATGTACAGAAGCTGTCTCCCATCGAACGGTGTCAAAGTGGTTCGATCGAATTATAATTTGCGTGTGGTGGGGCGTTCGCGGAGTTTGCCACTGGAAGCTCCTCTCCCCTAACACCAAGGTCACCAGTGAGGTCTATCGTAACCAACTGCGAAGGCTGAAAGGAAAGCTCCGTCAATTATTTCCACAGCTCGACAGAGTTTACCTGCTCCACGACAACGTTAGGCCTCACGTTTCAAAGACTACACAACTCGAAATGCTGAAGCTTGGTTGGGAAATTCTACCACACCCACCGTGCAGCTTGATCTAGCACCATCTGACTATCACCTATTCTTGTCCCTTAGCAGCCACCTTGAAGGCAAAAAGCACGATTCTCAGGGGAACCTCAAAATCGGCCTCGCCGCCTTTTTCAACACGAAACCTCAGAGCTTCTGGGAGCGGGGCGTTCACTCTTTGCCCATAAGTTGGCAACAAGTCGTTGATAAAGATGGTGTATATATTGTCAATCGATATTGCTCGTTGTTGAAATAAAGTTGCCTTGGAAAAAAGTTCAAAAGTGGCACGAATTTTCAGGACAACCTAATAGTTAATATAGCCTCTGAAAATGAGTTGAGTTGAGCCCTTTTGGAATGTGCTAATCACATTTATGACGGAAGATAGCCTTTTGGTGGCCTTCCTTTCACTCGAATCGCCGTCATCAGCCAAGGATTGTGGTCGAATTTGTTGCACCTCATGAAAGACTTTCTACTAATTCAGCCTCACCGAGTATGTCTCAGAGGTTTCGATGCAACTCAGGGCGCCATGTATCTCTAACAAGGGAAGATGGTAGGTCGAAGTGGCAATATGAAACACTATGCATATCACCTGAGGGAGCTTTGGACGCGGATCTCAAATATGCATTCCATATTTGCTGAACGATTCTACTACTATTCTACTGAGATACGAGCTTGTTGTGATACGGAGCAGGCTCATGTTTGACAGGAATATGACACGCAAGCTCAGTTCGGTTGTGGGTTGGCGGCCCAATGGGTACGGTGCCGCTCTCGTGTTTGGATCCTCAATACGGCGAGATTTTTGAACTTTTTTAAAAGTATGCTCAATGCGTTTGCAAACTACAACTACATGGGAACATATCTTGGCGAAATCTGTTCTCAAAATCCTTTCTTCTACACACTAAACATGTTAAACACGTGGTAAAATCACTAAACAGTGTTAGATGATGTGTTGAGGAACAGTTTAATTACAATGTGGCATGAAAATTCTGTAATCTTCTTCTCCAGAGGAACTAAATTAGACTATAGACTAATAATCGCATTAGCTCGATATGCCACCCGGATATGAGACCGGCTGTCCCGGCGCCAGATTCAAACCAACGATTTATTGGGCGCACGGCGCACACTCAAAATTCTCTCAAACTTGGTAAACATTATTAGTAACAACTATGCCATAAAACGACAAGGCACGGACTGTTAATAACACAGATAAACACATATAATAATAACACAAAAACAATAACACAGAAACTATAGCTAGTAAAAGGACCTAAAGAATCTAGTGAAATCTCTGGATAAACAATAAACAACGAAACAATAGCTAGATAAGCAAACCCAGAGCAATGATGAATGCCTAAAATGGAACATCAAAACAAAATGAAATCGTGAAGAAGCGATTAATGTCTGATGGCCGATCGTGGGGCCTTGAATACCCTAACGGGTCCGAAGTACGCTAAAATCAGTATTGGGCCGCCCATATTGGAGATCACTCGTTGATCGCGGTGGTCACTGCGATAGGGACTATTGCATGGATGAGTGGCCCTGAAGAACTGGCTCCATAACGCACCCAGTACGCATTTTCGGGTCAAACTAGTGCGATATTCGTGTTCAGGAGCGCCAAATAGTACCTCTGGAAACACAGTGCTAGGGAAATTGGGATTTTCAGTTCCATGTCGAAAAAATGTTGGGACCCGGTAGTATTAGGCAGCGGTCAATCCCAGGAAGAGTTCCTGGCGACGCACGCTAAAAATAAGGTTCTCTTCCGTGGTGGAGCCTTCTATTTTCCCTACACATTAAGTTTTACGATTAGAAGCTTCCTGCCCACGAAAGTTGTACTCATGGGTGATGTAGAACTCACCGGCTTTTAACGGGCTTTACTACCACCCATGGTTGCCCTCACTTTTTCTATATAGAAGTCAAACGTCGATTTGGTCAGAAAAACTTCACAAGGGGTAGTTTCGCCTCCTGAATACGATGGTCACGCCTCGTTTGTGTGCTGCTTACGCTAGAGTGGCGAAGTGCCGAAGTCAGAATATTCAAGGGAACACTCATCGGAAAATGGCAGTCTACTCCCTATTGACGTGCTATGGAAAAAGCAAAGAATTCTGAGAGAGCGGATCCGATCCCCTGACCTGCAAATCCACCTCTTGAACCGTTACGATCAGCGGATTTGGAAGACAGATTCGGAATAAGCGTTCAAAGACGATCATATGGTATACATCTAATTTCAAACGGCCACTTCGACGTAACATCCTTCCCTTGTAAGGAAGGGGAGGGGTAGTCTACACTCACACACCGTTGCGAAAGTAAGAAAATCGGGTGCCGCTCGAGCGACTTTCTTTTCCTTATGTTTCTTGGCTTATGCTCAGTAATAGGGCCGTTACTCCCTTATGTTGTGCAGTATCACAGTTTGCCCATCAGCGCCCCCTCCTCATCCCTCAACGAGCCACATTGCTCCTAAATCAGTTTTCACAAGCTCTAAAAATTTCGGATCAATGAAAAAATCATTTCGTTGAAAGAAGATGAGACTGTTGGAGTTGTGTTCAGCAAGTAATTCGCACTTTGTAACGAGAACAGAGCTTTGAAGCATTTCAACGCTTCCATGATTCTGCTTTCCCTGACTTCATTTTTGGAGCAACCTCTTCGACAGATTCAGAACCTTTTGTGCTGCTCGGGACGCATTTATAGAGCGCGAGGGGCCAGTACTCGCACATACGCACACCCCGGGCGTCTGAGCATGGCTAACTTTTCGAATGCCTTGCTTGCATGTCTATCATTTCCCTGAGTATATTCACTCGCCTCTCGGTCCAGTGTATTTTTGAATTATTTGGCTACGAGGCTCACCCACCGCTAAGAAAAGTAGATCAAACTTCCAGAAAGTTTTTCAAACCTCTTTTCTCCACTAAGAGTCTTTTCCACATCGTTGCGGTGAGCGAAGCGATGATCGAAAAATTTGTCTTCGAGTGGGACTGTGGGTATGTTTGTGCCTGAAGGAACGGCCTTGTTCTAGTTGTATATTTTGAGGAAAGGCTCTAGGGAGAACGTTTTAAAGTAGAATAGAGAAATTTCCGCTCAAGTGAGAAGTCATCGTGACAGCCGTTTCGCACAGGCTAGTCTCTGTAGGTGAAGGTGAGCTCGTTCCTCTGCCATTATCGAATGAACGATAAAAACTGAACAAACGGAAAATATTCGCAGTTTTTCAAGGAAACTGTTCAAATATTTGAAGGGAATCACCTGCAAATGTGGTGAGAATGCTGCTCTCCCAGTTTGCTTCTCATTCATATAAATAGGTGCAATCGCTAAGCGCATGCCATCAGCTCAGCGGAATTTAAAATGTTCTTCTACTTTGTGTGTGCCGTTTTCCTTCTCAACGCTTTCTCATCTGAGGCACAAGTTGGAAGTTGAGGTTACCGCCTCGGTTATAAGCCTTCAAAGGAATTTATCTCTCTTCTATCCGTTTTCTTTTCAGCCATGTGTGGATCAAGGAGGAGAAGCGTTCTGCCTCGGGCCTTACCACGCTGGCCAATGCAGCAGTCCGGACTTCCAGCCCATTGCACAAATGTACTGCGCCAAAACATGTGGTATTTGTCACTGATTACTTGATAAATGCTTTCGAAAATGAAAAATTTTCAAAGTCACGTCTTCCTTTGCAGCATTTCCGGTCTCATCTTTCTTTTGCAGATTTACGAAAATACCTTCGTAAACATTCTCCCTGGAGCCTGTCCTTAAAATCTACGACTAGAACGAGGCCCTTCCTTTAGGCACAAACATACCCACGGCCCTACTCAAAGACACATTTTTCGATCGCCGCTCGCTCACCGCAAAGATATGGAAAGGACTCTAATGTCCAAAATTGCGGCGCTAATCGGCTTACTGTATAGGCCACATTATGCAAAGAAAGAATCTATACTGGATTTCTCCCAAGATTGCTGCAGGCGCTCTCATAAGGCACACTCTGGCCGTCTGCCCTAAAAGGAATGGCGTTGTTACCCTTGGAGAATCCTCTATGAATGCAAAGAGACGCGTGCTCTTCTATGGTAAATTTGATCATAAAAATGAGAAACGTAGCAGAGCTCTGATGATTTTAAGGGCCTCGAAGGAGGTCTTTGCTTGAAGAGAGCCTTCGAAAAATCTAGCTTTCAAAAGTGGTGTGATAACGTGGCGCTGATCAGACTTTTATGGCAACACCCGTTTGTGTCTTATGAATGTCTTCAATATAACTGAATCATCAATATAACATTTTAATCCATCTCGGCTTTTGAAAGACGAGAGAATGCATAGAGCATGCACAAGGAACACCTTGCTTGAGGATTTTGTTCCTTTTTTTCATTTCTCTTTTCTACTTTTCTATTTTTGACTATACCCGTGGTTTCACCCATTTGTGGTATAGAAAAACTTGAGCAGCAGTGAGGTAGAGGAAAGTGGCACACCTAACCACGCGCACGATCCGAAAATCAACCCCTAGATCGTTTATTGTCACGTCAACAAGGCTTTCTTTTCTAAAGGGTCGATTCATTGGTAGCAGCCCTGTAAATAATGGTAGAAACATCGACTTGAACATCGACTGATATCTGCAAGTCTTTGTCCAGGGCAAATCGCATTGTATTTCTATTGGTTAAGCAGTCATTCGTTTGTTTGTTTATTCACTCTTATTCATTTTAAATGGAAGTACGGTACGTGGCGCGCTGTGAAAAGGAAAAGAATAGTATCGAGTACTTTATTCATCATCCTTTACTGAAGGGATTGTACCGATGAAGCGCTTCTACTTTATAGGCTTCAAGCAAAAGGCGCTTGCAGCAGAAATGTTGGGCAATTGAACCTTATATTATAATTGGAAGGCAAGAACCCTCCCTTTCAAAAGGCGAGAAAGTGTAGGGTGCAGACCACATACCATAACTGACGACGACCGCGAAAAAGCGGCGTTGTCAACTGCCACGTTTTCGCGGCCGGCGTCAGTTGTGGTATATGGTCTGCATCCGACACTCTCTCGTATTTTGAGTATAAGTAATTGTTTGTGTCAAGCAGCGTCTCAAGGGCCATTTGAAAAAGAGACCGGCTTGTCGAATTAGCAGTTCCTTTGCATCTGAAGAAAAGTAGTTGCGCTGGAAACAATCAAGACCGGACCTTCGTTTCCTATGTAACAAAGGTCACTCTTCCTGGAACGTCTCGAACATCGGCAAGGGAGAAAAATAACAAACTGCGGTTTTCTTTCGTGATAAGACCGCTATGAAACTCAACACTCCTTTGTAAAGCTGAAATCGCGCCAGAAACAGATCGCTCCGATTTGCTGGCGCTGACGTGTACTTCGTACGAGAAAACAGATTATTGTTAAGAAATCACCGCATCCAGTTGCCGCTGCGGTGATGAACGAAAGTCGTGTGTGTGGCGCATCCCAGAAAGGCGAAGGGGAACACTTAATAGCTCTACCTTATGGAATATTGCGAGTGAGTCCAGTAAAGAAGTCAGCATAGAGGAAAATCCTCATTGGACCCAAGTCTCAACGCCGCTAAGCCCCAATTAGGCTTTATATGGGCGAGTGATGTCATGTGATCTGCTTTAAGGTCTCTCTCTCTCGTCATCAGGTGGCCGTAAGATTCTTGCAGATATCCGGAGACTGAGCCCGAGTCAGCTGCCTTCGATGCGATGGCACCGCCATATCGGCTTCTCATATCTAAACGCTGCTGGCATGAAATCTGCAATCCATTCCTCAGTAATTGAATTCTGGTTTTTTGCCTGGCTTTGAAAAGATCCGGACGATTCCATACGCAAACAATTTTTTTTTCTCACATTTATCCGAGTAGTTTCAAATTTCATGCATGTTTTTTGTCAACTTCTGTCAGCTCCCTTTGTCCTTTTTTCGTTTTCGAAATTAGTGCTCTTGCGATGCGACGCGATTTGCTTTGCCCTCTTTGACTTTGCATGCCCTTTTGCATGGCCTTTCTAGCTAGAAATCCACCTAAATTTAACCAGTTTTGGTATATCTATTTTTTCCTATTAAATTTTCTTCGTACCAACGTATAGGTTTAAACTTTTGCTTGAATCTCCTGATCAATTCATAGCGAGTGGAGATGGCGTTCGTTATCTGCTTTTATCACTAGCGTGGTCTGCGAATCGAATTCCAACAGCTGCCTTCCATCCCTAAAGGTCGCTATTCCGCATTACCCTAGGCCAACAGGACGGAGACTCTCAATCAATTCCACTGCGGCATGCTCTAAAGGTTACCGTGAAGATGAAAATGCGCCCAGTTCAGTTTATACTTGCGAATGGGAGAAGACTGCACGCGTCACCAATCGGTCGGAACGGTCGACCTCTTTATCGTTTATTCTCGACAAACAAAACAGGAAAGGTTATAAAGAAACCTGCATTCTGAAGTCCAAACAATCAGCCGGAGGTGTCCAGAGGTTCATCGCAGATTTGTAATATATATCTGAATCGAGATGCGCCAAGTCCTTTTTCAGAGGCAGGTGGCATGTTAAAGCCACGAGTAGGGATTAGGTCCTAAGAGCAAGTCCTTCCTGAGTGCGGAAGAGGGATTCCCATTCACGAGACACTGCCGCAACTGAAAAGTGCGAGACGACTGCGCTAAGGCCCTGCCTTTTGTGCGCCGTGCTGCCAGTCTCATATGTTCCCCTCATCCTCATGGTAATGTGTGCCTTTCTGTACCCATTCAAAATCTGTAGAAGAATTTTATTTCACCTCAGCACTACTTCGGCTAATCGTTTGACTTGTACCTGTTACCCTTCTTCTCCCATCTTCAGATTTGTATTCTTTTCCAAATATGGAACTTACGAAGAGAAATACAGCTCACAAGAAATTAAACGCACGCTCCGGGATTACGCACGCCCACCCGAATGATCCCCGGGATTTATATCGCGCTCCTTTTGTGGCTTGACAATGCGAGACAAAGGCGGTAGGAGCGTGCTCGGCCCGCAATCCACACATTCGCTCGCAAACCCCGCCTTCCGAAGTCGGCTGGCACGTGCTGTTGCGGTAAGAGCGCGGGCGCAGTTGCCGCAGCGTTGCATGTGGGTGGATTCTATGGCATCTGACCATTTTGGTGATGCGGAACCAAGTGGTAAACTGGGCCCTCTTCCAAGCCTATTTTTATCGCGGGGCTCGCCTTTAAGACAAAGATGGTCAGTGATACAGGGATGAAGAAAAAACCAAGAAAAACTATTTAGAACCAGGGAACTGACAATCTCTTTTGCACCCCCCCCCCCTTTTGATTTACGCTTTAGGCGTGTCTCATCGGCACTGACCTCATCAATGATAAAGCTTTCTCTGCTCTGCCAGAGCCAGACGGCGAGGGGGTGGGCGGGCAGCTTCGCTAGCGGCGCAGCTATGGCCTTACCAGGGTCCTGGAGTGACACCCTTCGCTGCGAAACGCGCATCGTCCCGCACCTTTAGGGCGCCTGCCTTTCCCACCCTCCTCGATCTTTCCACTAAACACTTCCCCTTTTTCAACCTCCTATCTCGAATCCCCCTTTGAGTGTGTAATTTTGGGAGTGCTACCATGGGAATTGGAGGAATTGAAACAGGCGTCTTTCAAAGCAGGTTTTTGTTGTCAAACAGCCAGATGTCCAGGAAATTTTCGAGTGAACAGAAAATGAAATGGTCTGAAAAAAAGCGTTGACGAAGTTGTCCTTCTGCCAAACTTCGGTAAAATCAGCATTTCTCATTTGGTAGCGGTAGTGGAAGAGACTGAAGCAGGAAATTACCTTGATCAGTCAAAACAGGGATACCCACTTCATTTGCCTGCAAAGCACATTCATCAATCAGGTGAGAGTTTGTTGCTCTTGCAATTCAAAAGAGGCATCGACGGAACTTGGGCCTATTCACGAAGTATGGGGTGGTGTAACTGCTTCTTTCTCGTGTTCCTCTCATGCCTGCCCTCTCTCCTCTTCACTCAGTCTCGATTCGTTCTAGCTTTTTTTTCACTTGCGGTCCTCTTCGTCGTTATTCATACATTTTGAAGCGGGTAACCGCGTCGTTTGAGCGTGCAATGCTCCTTGAACTCCTCTGTGAACATGTAAATCCGGATCTTGGATCGAAGTTCTTTCCACGCTCACCCACTCTCTCATACCCTTCCCTTCAAAAAACGAGAAAGTCGTCGGTGCAGACATTACATTACAATTGACGACGGCCGCGAGAAATCAGCAACGCCACTCTTTCACGGCCATCGTTAGTTTCGGTGTGTGGTGTGCACCCGACACTTTCTGGATTTTCGAAGGCGAGGGTACGTATCGTTCTTCTGATCTGATTACCTTTACGAGGTTTGGTCCTTACTAGTTTAAATGGTAATCGGGTGTTGCATCGCCTGTTTTCCTCATCTATGGTAGAAGGAACTACTTCGTATTCTCATAAATGAGGGTGTTGCTCCTCTGAAAGGAAGGATCAGGACTGGTCAACATACAGAGGCCTGGCACAGTCTCTTAGCTCATCCAAGAGCGTCTGTGTTGCCCCATCTACGACCCACATATTTGATGAAGCTTCCCGTCAAAACTGCCGAAGGCTCATCCGATGCGTGGACGTGGTATCCGGTTACAGTTGGTAGGGACACGAATAACCGATCTTTGTTCTTCCATTCTCCCTCCCTAGCCCATTTTAACCAATTATGAGTGGATCAAACAAAAGGGGAAGTCAATTGTCTTTGAAATCCATCTCACGACATTTCTGCATTGTTCCCTGACAAAATAATTTCCTATTCTGCATGAAGGTGAGTACAGAAAAGAATGTAGAAGAGCGGATTTTGAGTGAGTTTAATTGGAGTGGGGGAGAGGTGATTTCAATCAGGTCTTCTTCGTGGTGGCAGCCGAAGCAGCAATCACGGTACTAGGCAAATCAAGGATCAATTATCATACTGCTAACTGAAAGAACTGTGAATTTTGCATTTTTTGGAACTTCACTGTCTCAAGATACGACCTACCCCTTTCCACGCAGTGCACCACGACACCTTCTTGAGCCACGATTTCTCCCACCCTTCGTCGCGGATCCCAGGAAGCAGGCTTTGCTCTAGGCTAGCCTTATATTGCCCTACTCATTCTGAGGACTCAGCTGAACGGTTCTTTCCCTTTATTAGCCAACATATCGCATCTGTGCGAGTGCATACTAGCCCACTCTTATTAAGAGGGTGATGACTCCCTTCAAAAACGGCATGCCGCATGAAGCATAGCGCTGGGAACTGATCCAATCACACCAATTTGGAGGCGCGAAAAATTGCACCACTGGTGGTGGATTTAACACCTCTGACCATGGGAGGGGACTTCTGCAGTAAAGCCTACCCGGCCCCTGCCTCGTCCTTTCCTTTGTGTGTTTCCTATATAAAACGTTATAAAGTTTCACCGCTGGCGTGATCTCATTTCGAACAACCCTATTCCAGAAAGAAAGAAAAACTACATAGTTTATCTTCACCTGAGTAGAAAAATGGTTGCGGAAGAATGTAAGCAGCAACCATGGAGGAACCTCTTCAGCAACAGTTGTATCAAAACGGATGCCATTGACAAAGAACCTTAGACAATTTTTTTCGCTGTTGAGGAGGATTCGTAAATTTTTTCTCACAGTTAGCCTTAGGATCATCTTGGAGCCATCTAGGCTTCCCTTAACATTCTGTCTCTCCGATTTCACTAAAGCGAACCGACATAAAAAAAATGACGTCGATTATGGAGAGTTGCTGAATGTACACTGCTTTGCAAAAGTATAAATCCACCTGAAAATTTCTCTAAAATCTGTATGAAAAGATGTTCCTGAGGAAGCCTTTGCAAGAAATATGTGCCAAATGTAAATAGGATTCTGAGGGTGAGCACCAGCTTCCATTTCGAAAACACGGAAATTTTTTATTTTTATTTTTTAGAAAAGAGCCACTTTGCCGATTTTGCAAAAATATAAATCCACCCCATGTTCCTCGGTTGAACTTCATCCTCATCTGGTGAAACTGTCAGGTTGCTATCAATTCCTCTTTTTTAGGTGATCACGAAAGCAACACCGCTGCCGGACTCAGAAAAAAGGCAAAATGTTTGAAAAAGTGAGGAGATCCGCCATGCAGTCAAACTGCGCGTGATTTGAGCCCCGTTCATGTGACTGTTGAGAATTTCGTCAAGAATTCTGCAGCATATGGAATCCAGAGGAGAACTGAACCTTTTTCTTCGCGTTGCGATTGCGGTCACCGTCGCGCTATAGGAAAAGCAGCCGATATTTCTGAGGGGCGCTCAAAAATCCGAACTTCAAAAAAACCTAATGTCTTGAAATACAATGTTTGACGCGTGCTACAGGAACTCTGAGACCACTGTCCGACTGTCAATGTGTAGGGCACACATGAAGACACGAAATACTCGGCAAAATCAAACTAAACTTTCCCAAAATTAGTGGTCGAACTGGCCGGAGCGAGGCATTTGGTTGCACAGTACCTTTTTCTGTCTGTCTTCACTTTTCTTACCGGTTTTCTTTTCCAATATGAGCTTTTCTCTCTGATAAACACATTTGCAGAAAAAAAAAACGGATACAAGGCAGAAAAACAGTAAGAAGTAGCGGATAGAAAGCCGAACATAATGCAGATGGCACAGCATGCACACATTGTGGCAGAGATGACTTGATTTTCGCGATGATTTCGTGTCTTCAAATGTGCCCTACACATTGTCAGTCGGACAGTGGTCTCAGAGTTCCTGTAGCACACGTCAGACTTTGTATTTCAAGACATTAGGTTTTTTTGATGGTTGGATTTTTGAGCGCCCCTCGGAAAAATCGGCTGCATTTCCTATAGCGCGACGGTGACCGCAATCGCAACGCAAGGAAAGGCTTCAATTCTCCTCTGTATTCCATATGCTGCAGAATTCTTGAAGAAATGCTCAACAGCCACGTGAACGCGGCTCAAATCGCGCGCGGTTTGACTGCATGGCGAATCTCCTCACTTTTTCAAACATTTCGCCCTTTTTTCTGAGTCCGGCAGCGGCGTTGCTTTCCTGATCACCTAAAAAAGAGGGATTGATAACAACCTGACAGTTTCACCAGATGAGAATGAAGTTCAACCGAGAAACGTGGGGTGGATTTATATTTTTGCAAAATCGGCAAAGTGGCTGTTTTCTAAAAAATAAAAATAAAAAATTTCCGTCTCTTCGAAATGGAAGCTGGTGCTTACCCACAGAATCGTATTTACATTTGGCACATATTTCTTGCGAAGGCTTTCTCAGGAACATCTTTTCATGTAGATTTTAGAGAAATTTTTAGGTGGATTTATACTTTTGCAAAGCAGTGTATAGGCGAAAGTAAAATCCTAGCTCTCTACAATTCTGACCAGAGATAGGATGGAAAGCCTTGTTATACGCCAGGCGGCTAATTTCTCGACCTTCAAAAATGCCAGTGCCTGTTTGCAAATCGATGACAATGGAAGATATGTATGTAACTACAGATTAGCTGCCACCCTCTAGGGAAATTATGCTTTTCAGAAGTTTGCATGAGCTGAAGAGCCCGACCGATCACAACGATGAAATGTCCATAGTTGAGAAAATTGCATGGGAAGACTATCAAGCGATTCAAAATGAAAATCCAACACCAAGGAAAATTAGGTTTTCTGACGCTATCGAAGGATACAGAGGAAGTGGCTATGTGTCAAAGACCGCGCAGAACTCCCATTCCTTGACAGAGACGGGATTTGGCTTTGGGCAGGAGAAGACAGACTTCAAGGTCCGTGAGCAATTTTTGGTTTCCTCGAAATTTCTGCCTTCTTGGGCTCAGTCCTCCGGTATGCCCCCGTATATTGCGTCAACGCCGTTTTTTTATTGTCTTGAGATTAAAAAAATAAAAAAGGGGAAAATGAAGATGAGACAGGATCTTTCTTTTCTCGTTTCAGTTCTCTCGAGAGCCGTTCCCACAAAAGTTGTCCCGACTTCCTCTACATCCTCGTGCCGTAGATATTAAATATCTGTCCAAACAACATTTTTGTTTACACGGAACTGTTCTCCAATTACTTGAGCGGTTTTCCACCCTACCGCCAAAGACCTCCACTCAGACACTCAATTCCCCATTCCGAACAAATTTTCTCCTTAAATGAAAATCTATCCATTGTTTTGACTCTAGGATTGTTTTTGTTTATTGAATTTTGGCATTCGGCCTGATAGCTGTTTTGAGCTATGGCCTTTTCTTTCGGGACGTAGTACGTTCCTGGGAAGATTCCCAGCCTACTCGAGTGTCTCAAATGATCGTTTTACGAAGAACGACCACTACAATCTAGGATTCCAGGAAGGGAGTTCACGTCGGCCACGAGAACCCTCAAAAACATGGTGTCCTAGCTATTGCAACTGTTGGATTCATTTTGGGAGTTTAGGAAATTTTTACATCCTCTAAGGTAAATATGAAAATATAGAAGAAAAGTGAAGACGTCCTGAAAAGAACCCTAGTTTGGAAAATTTCCTTACCATTGTGCCAATTCACCTACTATGAAATTTTGCACAATTTATTGGGAACGGACGGAGTGGCGTAATCGACTCTGTCCGTTCCCCCGGAGTACGCTTACCACGCGTGCGTTCCGGGGATCCAATCCTTGGTCTTGTGCCGTTCGGGCCAAGCAAGCCTTTCATCCCTACGGGGTCCTTGGTACGCACAATAAAGGCAAACTCGATTTTTCGAATACTTTGTGATAATTTTTCTTAACCTTCCAGCTTGGAAGGCCAGTCATATGGTTCGAAATTACAGACCCCTTCACTACCGTAATCTTGGGCTATTTTTGGCACACTACTGCATGGCGGATAAACTTCTTGTTAAAAATGAACAATTG
This sequence comes from Teladorsagia circumcincta, assembly GCA_002352805.1. Classification (NCBI taxonomy): domain Eukaryota; kingdom Metazoa; phylum Nematoda; class Chromadorea; order Rhabditida; family Trichostrongylidae; genus Teladorsagia; species Teladorsagia circumcincta. Next base: position 96,911 of record KZ344997.1, read on the forward strand.
AAATGAAACAAAAAATGTGTGATCAGGGTCAGAGGCGTGTAGCGCTAATTATGAGGTCGGTACAAAAGTATCTGCCGTTTTGAGCTCATAAATGTGAAGCATCACGACTCTGCTGAAATACAAGTTTTTGATTGGAAATAGAAACCATTAAATTCACCACATTGTCGCCAGTCATGACCATGCAAACTCCATTCTGACAGAAATTTACCACAGTGAGCTAAAAGCCGTCGCAAGAGGATTTTAACATATCCTATTTTCACAGCGATTCTCCTCCACTAATAGCGTTCAAGGACAGGAAATCGGTAGTTCATCATAGATGTACCTGCACCCTGTGAAGGATGACAGGAGAACCTCGGAGCCATTTTTTAATAAATTTTACGCACTGCGTTTTTTGGTGGACCGTCTAGCGCTATCGTGGTGAAGGATCGGAGCTCGCAGTGGGCTATCATCCCCGTAGTTTCTTATATGTTCGATTCTTTATGGCATGACTCCTCAATTCGGACCTTGTAGTGAGAAACATTGGGGGAAATCTCTGTTTAAAGTGCTCTGGGTTTTTGCAATGCTCCAAAGCGCCTCTACCTTGTCTACCTAATTGGAAGCCCCTTTAGTTTTTGCCGGTGTGCAAAATCATAGTTTAATCCCGTTGTTAACCTTGAAAACGGCTCCATCCTGTTGCGATGAAAAGTCTAAGCACGTACTCCCCCCGCCCCGTGCACATCGTAACGATGCCGAACAAGTTGTCGCATTTGTCAGTTGTTCAAGCTTTTACAGCTTCTCTATCTAAATCACAATTACCATTCTATATTTCCTCCTGCTCAGTGTTGCTCCACTAACTCTTTAGGGATTCTGAGTGGTGGGTACCTGGATAAGTGAGGTGCGGTGGAATTCAAGGTGAAGAACTGTTCGTCAGAAATTGTGTTAGCACGCAAAGACAGCCCAGAGGCTTTCCTTCTTTGACGAAGTGCAACATTCCATTTGAAAGTGTTATTAAAAGCATCCAGTAGTCAATTGTAACTGGGAATCTGCTCCAAATCTTCCACCAGAGCGGGTAACTTTTATGTTGGCAATTTATGGGTGCCATTCTGCCCAGCTACATCCCTTAACGCATACGGGCTGATGCTAGTAGATGCTGATCAGAGACGCTGGCTTTGATAGTTCCTCTATGAAGAAGTAGAGAAAAACGAAGTGAATCAACGGCGTTAAGAAAGTGAGTGTCAAAGACATGTGGAATTGGCCGTACAAATGAGGATTCTTCCGGTGTATTAACAAGCTATGAACCCTGATATCCTCTTTGAGAATGCGCCATGCACTTGAAGCCCACCGGAAATCTCGTGGAATTTTAATGCGAAATAGCCAGTGCACACACTGAATTGCGTGGGGCCAGCTGATGTACACATCACAGTTCAGGTTTCGTCCCTTCCCGATCGTCGGCTATTCTTTGTCGAAACCTTATTTGCCCGATTTGTCGGTTGAAAGTGGTCTATGAACTGATGAACCTCAGCATTTGCTGCGGTCGTTCAGAATCGCTAAAAAATTGCACCAGTTGTTACTTAAGGTGAGTGGAGTTGGGAAGACGAAACCAAGCGCATCATTTAAACCGTTCCAATGCAATTGCTTGGCAACAGTAGTAGTCAAACTATCGGTTTGTTTGCAACGAGATTCAAAAGAAGCCAATAAAAAATATGTAGATTAGTAATATTATTAATTTATAGTCATGCAATTCTGTGATGACCGAGCGGTTACAGACTTTATCTTTCGGCGTCAAACGAACACCTGGGCGACCACCGGCCTAATGGACAGACTTCTTCACCAAAGCTGGAACAAAAGGAGTTAGGCGCTTCGTGTCTCTCGACCGAGGAGAATCCACTGGACCATTTTAGCACGCGAAAGGGACGAATGGGGTCGTTGCTGGCGCCTGCTCGAGCAATTCGGTGAGCGACGGGACGGCAGGTGATACAGGTGAATAACAAAATAACCGCAGTGGTACCTTTACCAAACACAACTCCCACCCTAAACGATGAATGCTCTCCCCGTTTCTTTACTCCACACTGGCGAGTTTTTATAAATAATTTAGCCAAGAAATTCTATCCTTTCACGTTTCTGGGCCCAAAGATCACAAGGAGACGGCTTGTGCGTGAAATTTCTTCACGAGCGCATTCATAAATATTTAATGACACTGAGAAGAACTCCATGTTGCGAATAAAGTGGAAAAACGATACACCTATCTCAATGAGCTTTCAATCAGGAGGTGTTTTCAAATGTGGAAAAGGAATAATTGATGAGCGCCTCATAAATGTTCCTTACAATTTTAAGGATTAGCAATATTTATTTCCTGCTTAGCTATTCATAATATTTTGAGGAAAGGTCAAGATTATCAAGTTTAGAAAACTGGGGTTCTGCTTTTTATATCTTTTTTAGATACCAGTTTAGCTGCGCACGCATACGCGTGCATCACAGATAATGCAATAGTACAGGACTATCGATATTTTTATAGTTCACCGTTGCAAAATCCGCCCACCTCGGTGGCGCCTACGCATAGCATTCTATCCCTTCTTCTCCAAGCTTTATCCACTACATCCCGGCTTTTGAGCCATCTTCGAATCTACTTCTTATATAACGCGGCAAACTCCACCTACCTCGGCGGCACACACCAATATTATTTGGCCATCCTTTCGCCAAACTTTATCCACTTTTCCCCGACCTCTGGACCATTTTTGAACCTACCTATGATGCTAACTGGCAGATTCCGAATACTTCTGCTCACGCCCCACTCAGCAATACCTGCTTAACTCTGTTTTTTTTTGTGCTCTCCCCACTTTTTTCCGGTTTCCAGGACTTCTTGGGACCGAGCTGCAACGTTTCTTGGATAACTCCACCCCTTTTTGTGTATTTCCTGCCCACCAAAAGGTGCTGACCTCACTTCTTTCGCCGATCCCCTATCCACTTTTCCCCGGTCTCTGGGACTTCTTGGAACCGAGTTATAAGCCTGGTAGCAAACTCCGCCCACTTCTGTGTGTGCAACGCTCAGCAGTGAAATTCAAACTCCCCTTCTCCCCTGACCTCCACCCACATTCTTTCCAGTCTCTAAGTCATTTCGGAGCCGAGTTATGAGATCTTGTGAGGAGTGTGATCGGATTATGATTTTTTGTGGCACACTCCGCCTAATTTCATGCATGCTCCGCCCAATAACAGCATATGACTTCATTTCCTTTGCTGATCTCTATCCACTTTTCCCTGATCTCCAGGACTCCCTGGAACCGAGTTATAATTCGGTAGCAAACTCCGCCCACTTCTGTGTGGGCCACGCGAAGCGGTGAAATTTGTACTCGCCTTCTCTCCCGACCTCTATCCACATTTTTTCCAGGCTCTAAGCCATTTCGGAGCCGAATTATGAGACCTTGTAGGAAGCGCAACTGAGCTGTGAATTTTTTGTGGCATGCTCCGCCCACTTTGGTGCATGCTTTGTTCACCTATGGAACTTGTCCTTCATCTCTTCTGCAACCTCTACCCACTTTTTCCCGTCTCCGGGACTCCCTGGAACCGAGTTATGAAATGTGTGGGGAACTCCGCTCACTTTCGCGCATGCTCCTCCCGCCAGTAGCGGGTGACCCAACCCCCTCAATCAACACCTATCCACTTTTTTTCCGGTCTCCGGGACTCGTTTGAACCGAGTTATAGACCTAGTTGCATACTCCGCCCACTCCGGTGCGCGCCACGCCCAGCACTAATATTCATGTTCCCCTCGTCCACTTACCTCTCTTCACGTTTTTTCCGGTTTTTCAGTCATTTAGGACCCGAGTTATGAGATTTTGTAGGAAACGCCATTTGCTTAGGAACACACTCCTCCCATTGTAGGCGGACCTCCGCTCACTTCATGTATGCTGGGAATACCTTAGACATTACTTTTCCCTACCAATTCGTTTCTGCTCTCTAGGCTTTCTCCTAACCGAGTTATGAATACTTTCCTTGAGCACCTTTTTCTTAGAGAACGCTCCGCCCACCAAGGGTGGGTCTCATCAGTTCAATCTGGCTCACCAACGCACACCTATACCCACTTTTGTCCCCACTCTCGAGGCTGTTTGTGACTGAATTTGGTAACATGGTCCTCAGTACCACTCATTTCGATGCACGCCACGCCCATTGTGGGCGGGGCTACGCCTGGCTGATGTGTGTTTTGAAGTTCTAGAGACATGGCCCACCCATCCCAATCTTGACCCGAACTCCGCAGGTGGATTTATATCGAGTTCCGTGACAACACGGCGACGCACAAACAGACGCACATACACGCATACACGCATACGCACGCACACACACACTCACACACCAAACTGCTGCTTTATATAAAGAGAGTGATATAACGTAGTATACTAACCTCCCCTTCAATAAACGAGAAATTCGTTGGTGCAGACATTACATTACAATTGACGACGGCCGCGAGAAATCAGCAGCTAACAACGCCATTTTCTCGCGGCCGTCGTCAGTTTCGGTGTATGATGTGCACCCGACACTTTCTGGATTTTGAAGGCGAGGGTATGTGCATTGTTAATAATGGCACACTTTAGAATGAAAATGGGAGCGTTGAACTCTTTCCTGAGAAGGATGGAGCCATCATGAAGGTAGGAGATCTGCCGTTCTCACGACTTGAAGGCGTCTAACGAAGGCGTTGGAAGCCCTATCATCCAGGTTTGCTGCGAAGATGCTAAAAGCGTGGCCGCGAAGGCGCGATGCGTTGACGTCTGTGTCTCTGTTGTCAGCTATGCTTTCTCTTTCCGAGTGTGTTGGACTCGTCCGTCCCCTAAAAAAGAAATACCTTTTTTTCAGTGGATTTGCTAGATTCTTTCCCTTTTACTTCTCTAGTAGCCCTCCGTAACCTTTTTTTTATTTTGAAGCCCCACCTAACCGCACCTGGGTGGTCGTGGATCGCGCCTCTAATGACTGCGAGCCCTAGTGGACCCACACCATATTTTCAGCAGCATTGGCTGGATTTGATGGATTGCTTGTGAAGGGATATATCAAAGCATTTTCTCTGTGCCATCCATCAACTTATGTATAGGTAATACAGGTATGTACGCCCGGGGTAAGAGAGAGAGAGCAAAAGATCCCTCTGCATGTAGTGCACACCAGTAAACTTTTGTCGCAAGAGTCTAGAGGCCGCCATCGGTGGGAGTATAACAGCATATTAAGTCTTCCGCCACCGAGCTTGAGGAGACCCGTTGGCGTTGGCATGGCTTCACCCTGAAGCTGCTACCTAATTTCTTGAATCGATTTTATAGCGCGCAGATTTCTGAAGGCGTCAGCTATAAGCATGCAAGACCACTGCTGACCATAATCTCAGACAACGTCGTAATGATCCACGATATCCCGAGGATCGGAAGAATCAGTTGAGGGCAGATTGGGTTGATTTACTTTGGTTTCACTTATTAGGCCTCAAGAGGCGTCTCTCCGCCCTACTTCTCGTCCGCCAACCCTCACCTTCACTGCATACGGTAGCAGAGTTTAACGCGTTGACCACAGCGCACGTTTTGGCTTTTTTCACCTCGTGGGACATTGGCTGTTTGGCGGCCGCGATTTCCGTGACGCGTTACCGCAACGCGATGTCCCACGAGGTGCGTTTTTTGGAACTCAACTCGGAATACAACACGAAACAAGATACAATGGTAGCTGGGAGTAGGGATCAGATAGTGACGCACCACAAAACCTGTCCGAGCCTTTCAGATTTCCGATTTTAGAGATAGTGGTAGCGTAGTCGCGGAAAAAGAATCCGTGAGCCAAGAGCAATAAAGTCACTCCAAGATAAAGGAGGTGAAGCCCTAATTGCGTGAGGACTAGAAGCTGCGCGTTCACACTATCTTGCTGAGGGGTGTAGGCAACTTGCGGCATTTTCGCCTATTCTAGCTTCCCCAACTCTAAACTAAAGCATGTCTAACCATTCCATGGACCACAGCGTTTATAGTTACATTACTATATGATCTATAGAATGAGTACAAAGAACTCAGGAGGAAATCGCGCGTGTGCTAGAAAAAGGATTGACTCGGGTGGGACGCGCTACCGCGTCACAACGGCCCACGAGGTGTGCAAAGTGGGACGCATTAGCGCGTCACACTGTCGTCAACTGTTAAGATGCGATGAGACATTCGGAGTTAATCAACTCCTTCGTTGGAATGTGCACGCATTCTCCTGCCTTACTAACCCTAGTGAGTGTGTAGCCTGGAAAATTCTCGATTTTCATATTATGCGAATCTGATAACAATATACATGAATGGGCCCGGAAAATCAAAAAACTTGCTTGTTCTGATTATGGCCTTGCGTGAGCGAGTGACTTCCACTTCTTAGTGCACCGATTCATGCTCCCTAATAAGCATTTGAAAACTTTCACGGTAAGGTATTAGGTCGGTCAAAAAGTATCCGCCGTTTTGCACCTCGACGACTTCCCTTCATCTTTTTAGTAAGTTCTTGTGCAACCATCCGGACAATTTTTGTGCCATTTTATAGAGGAAAGTCAGCTCTTCCACATATATACGAAACTTCAAATAATTCCGAAAACTTCTGTCGTTCTAACATCTTTTTTAAGCTATGGAAAATCGTAATTTTCGACTGTCGGCACTTTATGTCATCAAACATGGAAGGGACACATCAGGGTTAACCGACAGTACGGCGCCTGCATTAAGAAAGAATGCACCTAGGAATCGCTCAACATGGGAGTAGCTCGCCAGGCTTGCTCCTGGAGAAATAAAGTTCGAAAGTGATGCACGTGGTAGAAGGACCCCCTCCACTATACAGAACTGTACAAAATAAACGAAGCCACCCTATCACAGATGCTCAATTACTGTGTGGCAGGAGAGCATAGGGACTCTGAAGGTATCGTGCTCGGCCGCATGGATGCTATGAGGAAGAAGGAAAAACGTCGTGAATCCGTACATCGAACTGACCCATGCTAGCAGCTCAAATCGTTGCGACGCGCATGGATGTGTGTACTTGAACTCCACATTGCAAAAAGGAGGAACCGTTTCTGGGATGGGTAATAGTGTGGCTTAGAACTATGCTTCTGCACGCTAGTAACGAAAGGGTTCTTAAATGGGTGGACGAGATTGAGTCGCCTTGGAGCATCCCAAAACCCAGCGCACCTACAATTGGGGTTTTCCTCAATGTCTGATGGCGCAGCTCACTGCAAGGCCCTTGAATCGAATCAGTCGACGACGAGGGAGTTCTGTTACAAAAAATAGAACATGATCCACGCCGAATTGCGTAAAAAGATAGCCTGCTTTAAGGAACAACTGAGGTTCGGTCCTTGACCGCGACAGCGCTGGACGCTCCACCTCAAAGCGCGTTGTGTAAAATTTGTTTGAAAAGGGCTCCAAGGTTCTTCTGTCATCCTCCATATAGCCCAGGTATATCCCTGATAAAGTACCGGTTTGCCGCTCTTCAACTCAATTCTTGGAGGAGAAATCGCTTTTAGAACTGGACTATGTCAAATTTGCCTAGCCTCAGATTTTTACTTACAGTAACTTGAATTTCTGTCAGAATGAGAAACGTTAGCATGGCTATGATTGGCAACTATATGATGAATATAAGTGTTTTTATTCCAGGTCAAAAGGTTGTGTTTTAGCAGAGTTATGATGTCTCAAAGTTAGGCGCTGAAAACGGCGGATACTTTTTGACCGACCTAATAGAATATAGCAAAGGGGCAGACTTCGCTGACATTTCCGTACTATGCACAAATTTATTGCTTCTTGACAAGATGCGTGAAACTCTCCCGCATCTGGAACGTTCTGGTCAATCTCCGGTTCGAATGTTTTTGTCGGTGGTGTGTGGCTAAAAGGAAGCGATTACGATATTTTCAAGAAGGGTTCTTAGGGGACGTGGGGTGTAAATGGTACGCCAGTGGCGAAGAAAACAGAAAAACCGTCAAAAAAAGAACGCAAAACGGGACTGCCTTTTTGCGCAATTGGTTGTCACTCATGAACGGGTTACAGCTCAGAAACTTGACCTACGGACAGGTTTACCGCTTTGCCTTCGATAACAGTGCCGAACCGTGCACAAACCGAGTTGCTTCAATTGTGCCGCTGCTGGCAACGCCGCTCGTCCAGATCACTTACGAAACTAGTGGGCGGATCGCTTTGTGGGCGGAGTGCTTTCAAAGCCCTGCTCACCGACCAGCGCACCTTTCGTTGTAAAAGCGCCACACCTCGCTCCCTTGGCAGCCATGTGGCTGCTCCGTGTGGCGAATATGCTCCCTCTTTATCGTAATCGCTTCCTTTAATTAGAGAACTCACGCCAGTACTTCTATCGAAGAGGCTTTCTTTAATTCTCGACATTCCCACATACTGACAGGTTTCTTTCCTTTTCAGTTGAATCTTTCACTACTGGCAAGTGGTCCACGTCTTATGCTTACTTTTCACCTTCAGGCATATCTCGGGTCTTGGAAAATGGGATACTGGTTGCTGAATCATTCTGAAGGCTCAGCTTTCCATAACGTTTATTTTCCCTCTCTGTGATTGCCTATGTACCCGGTAGTACCGAACTGATTCATAACTCAGACGGGGAGTTGGGTTGAAAATTTCACATCTCTGCCTGAGGAAACCACTTGGACATGCTGAATGCTCCAATGAAATTCAGAAGCGAATTCGATTTGGTATTTGCGAGAGGAACGTAAGTGCAAATAACCCGTTCTCTTTATCACTCATTAGTCTCTTTTTTTCTGCTGCTGTTTCAATTTTCTAGCACTTTTCCTCGTTTTTCATGATTTCGTTCTGTTTTCTTATGCAACTGATGCTTCTTGTATTGCACGCAATAAACTGAGGTATCTTTTACCTCCCCCCTAGTTCTGGGAAGGATATTAGGAGAACTCTCCTTTCAGCAAAATTTGACAGCGCCCGACAACCCCACTTCCTCTCTTGCGCTTTTCTGACGACGTCGAACAGAAATGTTGTGGTCTTTCTAGGGTGGTTCGTCAACATCAGTCCCTGACCCTTTCCTCCTGCCACCCCGAAATCCACAAGGGACTTCAAAATCACCGTATTGTGACGGGAGAAATCCTAATGGCGTCTCTATCCCAAAAAACAAGTAACATCGTGTCGCCGGTGTCTTAATGTGCATGCGGATGGATGCGTATCAGGGAGGATAGTGGAAGAATGGGGGGGGGGGTGACGGCGACGTCTACTCGTTCTTCAGCTGCTTATTGATCTCCAGGGCGGCCGCCTCTCTCTCCGTCGGCTACACGGCCACATTCGCCTACACTTTGGCCCTTTCGAAAAATTCCACCGGTCTTCTTCATCTCCTTCCTATTTTCGTCGTTGTCGCTGTCGTGCTGCGGCGGACGATGACGTTGTCGTGACGACGTCGTTGCGCGACGAAGGCCTTCACTGGCCTCACAATCAATTCATCATCGCGTGTGCGGCGACATCGACAACGACACCGGCGAGGAAGCCAATTATGGATGTGTCGGGTGGTCGCCGTAGGCTCCCACTCTCTCGTCCCGCTTCCCGTTGGTCTTAATTAATACTTGTGGCCGAGGCGAATAGCTGTTTTGAACAAGCTGCCGGCCATATTGTAATCCTTCCTCGATCTCATCACTGATTCATGAATCTCTGTTTTACAACCCGCCCTACTTGGTTTTTCATGCTTCCACGATAACGTATAAATTTTTCGAGCTGACGTCCTTTGCCACCTGAGGAAATCGCTCGCCTAGAAACACAAGTAAGACGGAGGAAGCTTCCAAACGAGACCACGATTTTCAGTTAAAATTGGATTGATGGCGCACTCTGGAGGTTTCCGGGAAACATTACGAGGTTTTTTCATCCAGCTCTATCACCTTGTACTTCGCAATATTAGTGAATATTTTCCATTAAATCGCGTTCCAGTTAGTTTTCTGATGAATGTGCATCGATTCTCCGAACGTTTCCGTTTCCGTTCTATCCACGAGCTCTACGTTAACTCTCTTGAATATCGTTTTTCAAGAATTTTTGTGATATAATTTTTAATGGATAATTCTTTCTGATGATTTCTCAAAGAAGTCGGTTGTGAACTCAAAACGCTTATAACTATTTACTTGCCATGGTGGGTCGCATTTTTCTTTTCATCCTGCCATTTTCGGGGGAAACCATCCATCCAGAAAAGGGCACCCTGAATGCATTACTGCTTTTGAAAAGAGAAATAAGTGAGGCTCTCTGAGGATAATCGCCTATCTGATTTAATTAGTATTTGTGCATTGTCCATGGCAAAGCCGCTGAAAATCATTAGAGAGAAGCTGCATGCAAATTAGAGGAATGGATTTCATTTTCCTCCTCAATTTCTCTGTTTTCACTGAATGAGTTTGAAAATGCTTCAAAAGCTTCACAAACTCCCTATGGAGGAGCCTCAACACATTCCCCTCGTTCCCCCCGCCCCTCCGCTGCCGCCAACCTCACCACTATGGCCGTTTCAGCAATCCCGGAAGCAGCTGACACACATGACCTCCGCTTCGAAGTTCCCTACAATAACCAATGGAACTACTGACATGGCAAGTGACCTTGGTTCAATCGCACCTTCCACTTTGCAAGCTTATGATGGAACCTCAGTATTCTTTGGCCCCTCCTATGTTACACGACCCCTCATCTGCTACCACCACAGCACTTTATAAAAATTTCGAATACCAAAATTTGATCCTTTCCAAAATACAATCACCCATGGATCTCCGGATAGCACAGAATTGACCTTGTTGGTATTTGCTTCCAATCATGAGTGTAATTATTTTTTGATTTGCCGAACAGGAAAGAACGGAAAGAGGCGCAGCTTACTCGTTTCACCGCCCACAAGGTCGAAGATGAGAGTCTCCAGGCGAATGGGTCCTTTCTCAGAGACTCCCTATTGTTTTCAGAGTCAACCTCAAAAAATGAATAGTGCTGACGTAAGCATCGGCAAGTCTATTCGACTAATAGAAGGATTCTACGAAAAGAACTTAAGCATCGGCAGGTCTATTCGACTAATAGAAGGATTCTACGAAAAGAACTAAGGTGGAAGAAGGGGAACTCACCTAGTTGAGAGATAGACGGGCCTCCACCAACATGAAGTTGGTTCGCTTTTCTCTCGTGTCTGAGTCTGTGGGCCTTCGGCGGAGATGTCGTTATTGTGAAGAGGTTAGCAGTGATGGGAGTCACATCAATGCGAAAATCATGGGGTCCCATGATTCTAGGCCATTTTCTCGGTTATTTCCTCTTTTGTGCATCACTGACCATCTAACTTAATCTGCAATGAGGTGTCTTTTCATCGTGAATTCTACCTTTAATACTGCAGTCAAACGCATCATCGCAATCACATGTTTACTGAGGTTTAAGTTGAATTGACCTCAAAGCATATCTCAAAATGACCTATCTCTGTTCGACGCTAGGGTCATACGGGATCCTAGGTCTTGGATGTTTTCTCTTGCTTTATAGCCACTTTGCTTCTTCGTTAAACTTTTCTCTCATTCAATTCCTACTGAGATTTTTTTGCTCTAAGGCTTAGTGCAATTTGATTCAGTAAGACCTATAATTGATTACATGTGGTTCTAGTTTTGACAACAAAGAAGCTAGTTAGATTGGATAAAGCTATAGAACCAAAGAGACGGGATAATGAATAAATTCAGCTTGCATTCCGACCTTAGACGGAATAAAAACCAGAAGAAGGCGCTATCGCAAGATACAGGGCGTCCTCCTAACCTAGGAGTAAGTCTAGAATTGGGGAGGAACTTTGGTGTGAATGAAAATTCCTCGCGCACCCTGGAGTCGCTTCCCTCGCCTGAAGCATAGTCCCCTTCAGAAAATAAAGATTGATTGAGGAATGACGAGAGAATGTTCAAGTGATTTTGAATGCTTTGCACAACAATGCTTCCATATTTTGCGATAGCGCCCTAAGAATCTATTTGACCGACCTTCCTCCTCCGACTGAATGACGATTCCTCAGTGCAGCTGCGCTCTCCTCATTGGGTTTGAAAATTAGCTCAACGACAATGGATCCAGAAACACAGTGGGGACGCTAATCAGATTATTACAAGGCACTGAAACAGTGGTATCCAGAGTTCTCA
>KZ344997.1:132401-169960 GCA_002352805.1 Teladorsagia circumcincta
AATGTAGGAGAAAGGGGGACCAGAGGAATTGACGACGGAATTGTCCCAAACGGTCCAATTCCTTTGGGAACTGCAGATTTTGCCCTGATAAGGTCTTCTGAACGTGAAAAAGTGGTTCGCAAACGCCTCAAGCATACTTCTGGAAAGGTGCAAAAATCTGCCTGCATCGAGGATCCCAACCCTCGACCTGACAGACATACGACCTGCAACGTACCCACTAGGCCACAGGTCCACATTCTGGGTGTGCTTGCGCATCATATTCCTGCTGAACTCGAGTTTGCTCCGTATCACACCGAACTCTGTAGTTTTGTTCAGAGAATCGTTTAGCAGATATGGAATGCAGATTCGAAGTCAGCGTCCAAAGACCTCCTGGGTGATATGCATCTCATCACAATTGGCCACTTCGACCTACCATCCTTCCCTTGTTAGTTGTGTTTTATTGGTCCGGTACGCTCACCTCTCGCATCATCTCGTGTCCAAATCTCCAGCCCTTTAGCAGAGAGAGCGTTAGCGTTAAGGTGCAGCGCCGATGAGTGTCGCATCGATGCAAAAACCAGCGGGGAAGGAGGAGGTCCCATTTCTCGGGTTTTAGACCTTTTTCTCGGTTCTTCCTCTTTCATGCATCGCTGACCATCCTTAACTTAATTCCCGATGGGCTGCATTTTCATCGTAAGTTTGTTCCCAAGGGCGAAGTTACTCTCGTAAATATAACGTAAACATATTCGAGCGAAAATCGAATGTCTTGCGCAGTCGAATGCTTGGCGCATTCCAAAAGGAAATGATCAAACTCATGGTCACAATGGGAAGTGAAACGCAAGGAACTCAAAGTTAAGAGAATCTTTATTTGTTTATTTGCTTGTTATTTATTTACTTATTTGTGGTACATGTTTGTACTCATTTATATTTGTTCCTCGAATCGCTTTCTTCCTCTTGAATTTCACCTGATTAGTCGAAGAAAGAAGCGTCATTGTGAGGCCATCCAAGGCTGATCGTGCCTCATCAATTTAACGCGGATCGAGTGCGGGGCACATACAAAAAAGGCTTTACCACCATTCTCATTAACCTTCATTTCCGGCTTCCACTAGAAGGAGTTTCTTTTTTAGGTTCGGTCGCATCACTGACTGGTGTTTGACTTGCCTGGCCAATTCACTGAGCTGCCCTTCCCAGAAACATTTTCAGCGGTAGCATAACAGAGGCTCGAATGCCATATTTGAGGGGGAAATTACATTATTTCATGCAGGCTTCCTAATAAGGCTGACGAACACGAGTGCTAATCATGCTGTCATTCCGAGAAATCCTTCCAACAAAAACATCTCTTTCGCTATTCATACGGGGGGTGCGCCTTAATTACTTGCGCTATTTTCGAAATAGCTCTAACAGCCACATATTTGTTTCTTCAGCGGATTGTTTTGTGCTTCTCCTCTTCAGAAAACATTTCTCACACCAACCCCTAAGTGAAGGCTAAGAGAAGACATTCCTTTGCTTTTTTGGTTTCTAAGAAGAGAAAACTAAAAATGAACATCCGAAGGGAACACTATACACGCTACCTGGGTAAGAAAATCAGGCACAAAGCATTTGGCGTTTCAACACCATTTGATGCGCCATGCATTATACTTGCATTGAAGTGGCAACTTGAATGCGATTTGGCCTATACAATGTCTTCGGTGAGCGCTAATAAACAGATCATGGCCCGACTCCTCCCATACGGGCGGAGTACCAGCTAGTCGATCGTGTGGGGATGGAGGCTCGGGTGAACCGCACTACCTGAGCTTTGACCTCTAGACCGCGGGGTGGGGCATCCTGTGGTAAGCAGCGTCACTTATCTCTACATCAATTCCGTCCTGTTACACACATCCTGCATATGTAGAAATCATAAACATGCACCCGCTCAGAGCAAATGCTGATGCCTTACTCCCATTCATCCGAAATAATTTTTCAGCTGTCTCTATGCCACTAAGACAACGGGGCAGGGTGTGGCCAAATTTTTTTTTGGGGCAAACAACTTTAGAACCACTTAAGAAATTAGTTGACACCAAACTGATATGGTTCTGTCTTGCTCGATACTCCTGCATGCAAAAGCAAACTGAGTCTCTTGAATTTTCAGTTTTGAAGCTTATGGCGCATTCTTTTTACCATTTCGGCATTTCTACAAGGTAACGCTGTTGTACTAACGACGATTCCCGTGAACATTCTCTATGTACTCTGACATTTTGCTCAGTACATATAGCGCATGTGTGCTTCTCATTGTCAGGTTACTTATCACAAAACGGCCCTCCTTAGAATGAGTGGAAAAGGAACCTTCGATGCCTTTTCGGAATTTTCTCCTTATCTCATTCTTAGGACCGGTTTTTGAGCTCATTACTGGAAATTGAATGTCTCCCAGAGGAAATGAAATGAGGTGAAGATTTCACGGTATAAAAAAGTCAAGTAAAGTAAATTGCCCCAAGCGTTTTGATACATTTAATCGAATGGCTATCAACAGGATAATTTCCTCGGAGTTCCAGCACAACATGGCGCTGATGCGCTAGTTTCAATGTCAATGTTGAAGCATTCACACCTGTGGCAGCCCATATGACCTGCCGAGGACGTGTACTCATGGTCTCGCTGGGCTGCCAGCTAATAATCGTTTGTATCTTTAGATATTTTTGATATCAGCTGGTTAACTAGGGCCTAATACGTAAATGAAAACGACGAAATTCACTAAAAGGAAAAGTATGCTTCATCCCAAGAATGTTTTTCTAAAATTTCGATTCGATGACTTTCTCATTTTTCTTTTTATTGTTTTAAATTGTGAATGAAAAGAGTACCAGAACTAGGGTCAGAACTGCATGAATGGCAAGATAAGTGCTCCGGGCGACCCTCGGGACTAGGCTCGCAAGTAGTAACCACGCTGTGAGTGAACGCACTGGATCTTTACCCGCAGAAGTCGTGCCCTCCTTGTCGCACAGAATGTACGTTTAGGCGCTAATCGTTGCAATCATTACAACACCGCGAGGGAGTAAAGGCCTTTAAGGCAGAATTTACGATGAAAAAGCAACCCATTTCGAATTAAGTTAGGTATAGTGAGTGGCACCGCAAATAAGGAAAAACTATGAGAAACGGCCCAGAACCCGAGATGGGACCCTCTCCTTTCCCCTTGATAGCGGCATTGATGCGACTCCAATCCTTGTGCCCTCATCAATATAATGCTATCTCTGCTATCTAGTCACTAATTGCGCATAGATCTGCGGCGAGTGGTTAGGTGGTTAGTGGGCGTGGATCGCCAAGTGCTCCGAGAGTGTGCCATGCCGTTCACGGAGGTTAAATCTTTCGCAGCTGATTGCATGTCAGTCCGCACCCTCAGGAGGTCCGCCTGTCTCCTCGCTAGGCAATTCTCTCCTTCTTCGACCTTCATTATTATAGTGGAGTTCTTCTTTAACTCAAGCATCACTGTGAAGTTTTATCAACCTCAACTCTGTAGAAAACAACAACGTGCTTCTTTTTCTTTACAGTATTCCCATCCCTATCAATGATAATATTGAAAAAGACATCGGCTCTGATTCAAAGATTTCACTTTATGTGGATTTCTGAGCCGATGCCAATTTCAATATTACTGATGGCATTTCAAAATGCAGGTCAGTACTTGCAATAAGCTTTTGCGGATGTTCCATGAATTAATTCAATAGCTGGCCTAATGAACCATTTGAGCTGGATAGTAAATAAAGCAGGAAGTGGATACCGCTTGTTTTGCTGAATTCGTTTGCGTAATGCTGCCATTCATGGCTGCAAAAGAGATCACTGCAAAATGAGCCGGCCGCAGCATTACAACATCTTTATCCTTGTCCAGTTTCAGGGAGTTTCAGCCATTAAAACAACCCATCTCGTAGCCTAGATTGTGTATCACTTATGTGTCTCTCCTTTATTACGATGTCTACGTACGACATTTCTGAAAGATTACTCTACTTCACCCAAAAACCTCTGCCGAGCAGTTGGAGGCCGGCCATGTTAAAAATTTCCAGATCTTTTCCGAAAAATCCTGGGCTCTGGCAGCCCCTCTAAACTTGGCGATCATTTCACCAATACGACTTCTTCTCCTTTTTTCAGAGTAAACTGCGACCTTACTCCCGAGCCCTGAGAATTTTTCGACACCATGAAATCGAGATTCTGACTGAGTCGAGACACTGAAAATGCAGCATGAAAAAAGGTTGTCATTCTATGCTCCTCAGTAGTAGTTCGAATCTTGTTGAAGCCGATTTTCCCTAACTCTTGCGATTCTAAATCAAAGATCAGTTGGTAGGCTAAAACACATTAATGAACATTTGCTGGCTACTTAATCACCTCATGCAGACTACATCCGAACTGCTTTCCAACTTTGAACTCAAAGACTCAGTCCCCTCTGACCGTCTGGATGGAGGGAACGATGCATTGTCTCCATTGGGACGCTCACCCTATTGCCATCCCAACGGAGGATTCTACGATAAGGACGAAGGTCAAGAAAGGGGACCTCATCTAGTGGACAGAAAGGGTGGACATCCTGAGGGTGCAAATTAAAGGCATTCGCATTGCAGGCCTCGGTGCTCGGCGATCTAGCATGGCTCTCCCCGCGGCGCTATTGACGCGTTGTTCGCGCAATACGCCTCCTTCTCGCAGCCTAGCAATCTAGTCGTTTGGCAGAGAGAGCGTTAGCGTCGGAGAGGGCAGCACCGATGACAGTGGCGTCAATGCGGAAACCAACGGGCGTGGAAGGAAATTCATTTCCCAGATTCTAGGCCGTATTTCATGGTTTTTTCTTTATTTTTGTATCAAAGACCATCTCTAACTTGATTTCTATGTTCTCTGATCATGACAACTCCCTAATGCGGTATGCATATGTGCCAGCACTATACACTACACCGCCCCTGCAACGCGCGCCCCGCCCACCGCACCGCAACACCCGCTTGCGAGATCACTGTAGCAGTGCTGTAGAATTACTGTAGGGTTACTGTATCCTTACTGTAGCCGGAAAATACCAATAGTAGCCGCAGAAACAGCAGAGCCGCAAAAGGCGGGCGAGCCGCCAAAAGGGCGATGTCAGACTTTGCGACCAACCGGCGATTCACCAGCGAATCGCTGGATGCGAGCGTTGCGCAAGCGAATCGAATGTTGCACCAGCGAATCGAACTTCTCGTCAGCGACTCGACTGTGTTTGAAAGTGGCGGGTCTAGTTACCCCACTAGGGGATCTAGGACCCGCACTACGGGAGTCTAGACCCGCCACATTCAAACACTGCCGTGGCTGGCGCGAAGATCAATTCGCTGATGCAACGTTCGATTCGCTTGCGCAACGTTCGTATCCAGCGATTCGCTAGCGAATCGCCGGATGGTCGCAAAGTTTGACATCGGCCAAACAGCTCTGTGCGCCCCGCCCCACAGCAGCACCGCCCCTCCCATCCCGCAGCAGTAGCCTCGTCCACCGTTGATTACGGTAGGATTACTGTAGCCGCATGAAAGGATGAGATTCATTGAGACAAGGAGATGTTCAACACCACATTGCATTCATCGTTTGGTCTTTGCGCATACCACTTTGACTCTGACCATGAGACAGGACCAATGATGATCCTGCAGCATTATTTTTAGGCTAGCGTTTCCGCATAACATTTGTCCTTTGTGCTTTATGATGATCTAGAATATAAAACTAAAATGGCCCATATTAGTATTCCTAAGAGGTTGGAATGGATGTTAGAATGACTATTATGCTTATTTATCACAAATTCTTCCTGGTGTAAGTATTGTAACACTCTGTAGTGCTCGTTCATCTTGTTTGTAGTTCCCCGACGTTTTTTGTTCCGTACAATTTTTTGGCACTTATGTGAATCTCTGCAAAGTTGATGTTTGTCTGATTACCTTTTCTTTTTGCGACATCCCCTGTGGTGGTTTCATTGAATCCGCCCGTTCTCAACTACCGGGAGCATCGATGTGCCATGCATCAATCCTGAATTGTGCACACGGGCACCTCCATATAGCGTGAAGTTTGAAGCTATTGGAGCTGTTAGCGTCTTTATTGGGAATTTAAGAAGAATTCAGCTTTTTTTCAAATTCTAGTGACACCCACATTGGTCCTGTGCAGGCGCTGGGGCCATAAAGTCGATGCTTCCATTCATCTTAGATGGGCCCTATATAAATCTTGGGGAGAGAGCGTGGGAGGTTTTGTGCTTTTATAGCTTAGCCGATCTATTTTGGGATAGGCCACGCACTTGACTTCGAAATCTGGTGGCGAGATGCGTGTTGCTTCCTTGGCGCAGCTCTTTCTTGAACAGTTTTTCATGAAAGCTGTGGAATGGTAAGTTTCGGCCGACTTGATCTCTGGAAAGCCTCAACTACCTTTCTCTTCAGTACGCCTGCTAATCCAGTCTGAGGGTTTTCTAGTCTACTGGAGTTGTCCTCAAGATTGTTAGAGGGTTAGAGGTGTCGATCACAAGGTTCTAGGCTCTTTCAGGCTCTGAGGAAGGCGAAAAAAGCCAATTCGTCAGCCTGGTCAAAGCAACAGTCTCGGCAGGGTTCTAAAAACTCTATCCTATGAGGTAGAATTGATGCTCTAGCCCTAATCAAGACCACAAGAAGTGTCAGTAACCAAAAAACTCACCTTAGGAAGCCGCAAAGAAGCCAAGAAGGAGCCGTTGACAGAGGCGTTCGCAAAGATCTTGGGGAACGCCCATTTGCCAATAATTGCCGCGTCTTTTTCATTGGTTTTACTTGCTTATTTCATTTGATTGTTGTATTTCTGTTTTTATATGATGCATATGTCTCTAATCGCATTAGGGCAAATGCTGTTGAAATTCGGCGAAGCAAGTAGTTCAGACAACTCGTCCACCAGGTGAAACCTGTTTGAAGGCTTCGCCGGCGGATTTCTTTGTTTTTTCCTCTATTACTAGTCAACTCTTCACCTACAAATTCGTTACCGACCACTTCATGCCTCGAATTCGTTCTGAGACTATTGCTTTAAGTACTACAATCTTGGAGAGGCTTCAATAAAACTATAATATAAGACTGGATCTTCAATGCCAAGATTAAAAAAGTAGATCGTGGACTATAAGTCTGCTTATCGCTCATTCATATTGTGAAAATAGTTTGATAGCAAGTGGTCTTGCACAGCACGATGCGGTCGTAGGGTCAAACTCCAGATCGGCTTCCACCCACTCCCGCCGAGATGCCCACCGCTTGAGATCGACTGGACGTTGAGAAGCGGGGTGATGAAAATTCTGCGTTGTACAAACATCCCCAGTAATATAATAATTGTACACGTCGATAGCATTCAATCGAAAGTGCCATTATGAATGGAAGCCGAATGTGTGGTGTATCTCATGAGGTGATTACTCAAGATCTTGTTCATCTTGTTATGCTTTCTGTATCCTTATTAGCATTCGTCATCCAACATGCTTGCCATCGATCTCCTTTTCCAGTATTCAGAAAGCACCTGCATACTTAAAGACACACCTCACAATCAATAAAGTTAGGCAGTTCCGCAGGAATATGAAAGCAGGTGTATTAAATGGACTACGATTTCAGTTGAAGGGAACGGTGTCTCTAAAATACAAAAATGTGGGCGTCTCTTTCCATGATGTGGAAAACTTTGAGGGTAACATGAGAGATACGGGGTGCGGAGTAGAGGAAAAAGAGTTAGAAAATAGAGAGCATGGATCCGAGAGAAGGGATAACGTCAATACCAGTACGGGACCGTCAGTGTTGGGTGAAGCTCGTGCGCATTCCCCAGCCTTTCTGACCGGAAATTTCGAGTGGCTAACTTGGATCTACATGCTTGCGACTGCTCTACCTTCCTTAGGTTAAGAATCACTTTAATGAAGACCTGACCTGATCGAGTCTGCCTTCAACTCATCCCCCACTTTTTATGTTTACAATATTCTATTTACAATATTCTGTCTTCCATCCAATCTATTATATCATATGCAGCCTTTCCCGTTAAAATTGTGACATTTTCTACAGAATTTCCAATTTACGATTTCGACGTATTGGCCTATTAAAAATACCGTGAAAGCTGAATTCACCGTATTTTTCTCAACCTTCCCTCGCAATGGCGGTTTTTTATAGATGCTTCTTATAAGGTCAACTAGATAGAAAATAAAACGAAGCGGCGTCAACTGGTGGGTGATATTTAAAATGGAATCTCATAAATTTGCTTTATGATCTTTATAACTAGGTTGATTCCGTTAGATCGGATACAGCTATGTTATAAACGATTAGCGGTTATGATGGAAATAATGCAGGTGTTTTCATAAAGCAATTATACGGTCCGCTGATTCTATTCGAGGTTCCTATTAAATATGCTTAAGAGCAAGGATTTGTTGAGATATGAATGTAATTTTATATTACCCACTTTCACTGCATGTCCCTCGTTAGGAATCTCGTCATCATTCTCTTTCAAGGCAGACACGGTTCCCGTAATTCCTGTGTACAAAATTGGGACGGAAACGGGTGCAAAGTGCTTCACGAAAAAGAAAAGAAAAATGATCTGTCGACACGTTCAAGATAAGGACAATTTGTTATAGCTGTGCAAAGCCGTCGTGACATGCGCGCAGAAAAGAGAGCATCGGGGAGAGAACACAGCGGACTGGAGGGCGCAGACGCCTGCATTGTGAGGGGCGATGAAAAATGGATGCGGCCGAAAGTGGTTTTGGTGTAGCCGTAACGCCCTTATCTCGCACATCCGCCCTCCAAGAACGGGATATCTGGGGTAGCTGTTTTTTACCCAGTGGAGGGATTAAATCGTCATCGTGAGATGCGGGGCTTCCTCTAAAACTAAGTTTAGGAGGGGGCAGGAACTTCGGGGAGAATGAAAATAGCTCTATTCAAGGACTCTCTTTTCCAGCTTATGGCTTAGTCCTGATTTTAACTAAAAGGAGATGTTTCACGCGATTCAAAACGCAAGCAAGCCTCGTTTCTTGCGATAGCGGCGGGAATGGTCCACCTGGACCCATCGTGAGCGTGCCTCCAAATGGTCCAATAAATAACAGTTTATGGATAGTATCGTATACACCTAAAGCATAGCTGCTCATAGAATATCTGTTATATTTCTTTCCAAATAGGTTCTGGCATGGTTCTGGCCAGAGTCACGCGTCACCTAAATTGAAGGACTGCCCGGGTTTTTTTGCTTGTTGGGTAACACTCACATATCGCACTGGCTGATTTCTTCCTTCCTTTTCTGATTACGCTTTCTTATTCAACCCCGTCTATCAGCGGTATTCCAGTACTCCGTTGCTGGACTGTGTTTTGTTTTCTTTGGTTATTTCATATTCGTGATGCCTTTCTTCTCTTCCACATTCGCTCTAGTATTGCATAGCTGTCTAGCCTAGCGCGTCTTCTAGTTTCATCATAAATATAATTGAAAAAGTAATTTGGATATCCGTC
Source organism: Teladorsagia circumcincta (assembly GCA_002352805.1). Classification (NCBI taxonomy): domain Eukaryota; kingdom Metazoa; phylum Nematoda; class Chromadorea; order Rhabditida; family Trichostrongylidae; genus Teladorsagia; species Teladorsagia circumcincta. The sequence continues at coordinate 141,782 of KZ344997.1, forward strand.
ATTTGACCACAGGCCTGGTCGACTTGAGACGCTCTGTGGATATTCAGCTTTGTTGGTTTTGCCTTTAAGATTGGTATGTACGGGATTTACTTGCTAAGTTTCGGGAAGCTTCATCTAGCCTGTGAAAAAAAAAGTCGAAAGAAGAACGAAATCGAAGTGAAGAAAGCGTGAAAGTGTCGGGTGCAGACCACATGCCATAACTGACGACGGCAGCAAAAAAGCGACGCTGCCAACTGCCACGCTTTCGCGGCTGTCGTCGGTTGTAGTATATGGTCTGCACCCGACACTTTCTCGTTTTTTGAAGAGTAATATACGGTGACACATTCATCCGAAGACCTTCCCATTGATTCACAGCACACATATATTCTTCCATCCCTCCTTCCAGCTATGATCTCTTCGCAGGTTACTAGAAAACGAAAAAGGGCAGGGTCTCTCAAACAAGTGCTACTCCTTCTTTGGTGGCAAACAACTTGTGTTCTGGACTGATTAGAATCCAAAGTGAATGGAAAGATCGGTTTCCGTCAGCTTTTATGTTAAGCGTTCCGCCAGAGCGTCTAGGGTTAATTTTTGGGGGCCTCCCTGATGCTAGCAAAAATTAATGCCGAGAAAATGGGGCGCTAAGGTAATAGATGGCAACCAAAAAAGGTGGGGAAAACGTGCGATCCTTGAGCTATTTCTACCCTTTTTAGTTCGCCTCATTTCCGTAGCTTTGTTGAGAGAAGGATTCCATGATAAGGTCGAATGTCAAAGAAAGTTAAACACACCTAGCGGGAAGACAGCACCCTTAGGGGTGCGGACCGACACGCATTTCGCAGTGAAGGATATACATCCGACGATTTAGCATGGCCAGCCTCGCGCCGCTCGTGCCGCGACACGCCTACACTATAGCCCCAGCCATTCAGAAAGAGAGAGAGCGTTAGCGGTGAAGAGGGCAGCAGCGATGAGAGTCGCAACAGTGCGGAAGTCAGCGGGCAAAGAATGGTTCCATTTTTCGGCCTTTGGGGCTTTTCGCATGGTTTTTCTTCATCCCGGCACCTTGCAATCGTTAACTGCCCCTTCAAATTCCCTCAAGGCATCGGAAAACCTCAGTGATGCGTAGCAATGGGTGACTTTCTTGGAGAACCGACGAGTTCATTTATGTCCAACAATTTTTAGACCTTACAGCCCATGATCAAAGATTTCGGCGTCACTAAGCACTCGGCTTGAGAATTCCACGGCTCGCTTTCGGCTAGTGAGATGCTTTATTGCTTGTCAACCAAAATACGCGTCATTTTCGGGTAACCACGTTTGAAAAAGGGCTATTCTCCGGAATGGAAGCCCGGATTCACATCAGGTGATGTATGTATTCAGCTGAATGGTATAGTTATCGTAAATGGTTTCTGAGGTCATCCTATGGCCTTCACCTTCAACTAGTAAACCCCTATGCAGAAGGCATCGTCACGTATTGATTCAGGTCCACAACATTTCCCTCGAGAACGGGTGTTCAATTTTTTATGGCCTTTTGCTCCTTTGTTTGAGGCTTTTCCATTGTTCATCAATTCGGGAAATCCCTTATGGGAGTGAAGTGGCGAGCGCACTTTTGCGCTCAGAGGGTGCTGCTGTCCGTTTTCTGGCCGCCGTCTAACCGATTTCACATCCGCTGTCTCAAGTATTTCGTCCTTATCCCTTTCTCCTCATTTCGGCATTCTACTGACTCCTAACTTTCCCGAACTCCGAAACCGAGCCCAAAAAGGTTGGAAAGGCAAAATCTCGTTTTTCAGTTGCAAGTCTCGGCTTAAGCAATTTTTTTGCGCACAACTCAGAAACTTTGTGATAGCTGAAACTTCAAAGTTAAATGAATAAAAGTATTAGAAACTGCGGTTATTTATCCACTTGTTTTCCTAGTATGTGTTGCCAGATTACAAGACAGCCATGGTGTAGGGATAAGAAGCGTCACAGAGAACAAAGAGCGCAGTACTTATCTCACTCAAACCCTTCTAGAATACGCAGCGCATTCGAACACGATCCGAAAGCCTTGGATTTTTTTTGCATGATGGGCCTCTTCAATATATTCAGTAGGCCACATTGTGATCTTCTTCTCAATTCGTACTTCTAGAACGCTAGTCGTCTCGGGTGCGCCAAAAACGCAGGTCGCACGTTTCCCGAACTGCTCTGCTTTGGAATCAGGCTATCGCAATACACGAAGCATCCGCGAGTACTTACAGGCATCCCCGTGGATTAAGCCTCGAAGGGGGCAGAATCTTGGGGAAATGAAAATTGCTCATGCGTCCTGAAGTTTCTTCATTCGACTGGGCCTTAACCCCGATTCGACGAAAAGTAAATCATTTATGCGGAGTTGAATGCACTGCTACCACAATGTAACTGTATTTTGTGATGGCGCCATGGAATCTTCTCCGCCACAGTTGGCGTATGACTTTACGAGGGTCAGCCCACCGGGTGGGTTCTGCCTCTGGGACTTGTTTTGGGGCCATTGATCAGTTACAGGTTGTGATTCTCTGTACAATTTTGGGATCAATTCATCGACCTCGAGCGTAGTATAGAGACGATTGGCTTATAATGGGTTCGATTCCACTTGCCATACTATTGGAAGTTGAAGATTTATTCACTGCGCTATCTATGCCATATTCTTACTGAGAATCGAAAGAACTGTTCGAAATTTGTAATATGTGCTCTTTTCATGTTCGCCACTTTCACGGCTGTTCCTTGTTTACTGTGGCCTTCCGATTTCAAAACTTGGTGGTTCCGATTGTTTTGTTAATGGCTGTCTGCATCTGACGTGTCGCCCATCTGATTTTGGATTGACGGCTTCGCATTTTATGCCAACTCTATATCATTTCCAATTGATTTCTCGTTGAAATGCCTTTGTTTTCTTCACGAAGACGAATTTGACCGTGTTACCGTCGTTGTTCCCGTTGAAAGTCGTATTCTGGAGGCGTAACGTTTATTTTTTGCAGATGCTAGGGGCCAGTAGTAGTGAGGACGACGACGATGATTTTGTAAATGAAGAACCAGATGTGAGTCCTAACACTTTCTTTCTTAATGAGTGTATTTTATCGCCTTTTCTTTTCCTTTTTTAATGTTGTTGTTTATTTGTTTACTCAGTAAGGTTATTTATTGTTTCGATTTTTCCGATTTATAAACTCTGAGGAAACCCTTCGTTGGATCGACTTTTTTCTCTGTGTCTTTCATGCTTCTTTTGTAAGACAAAAATTATAACTATGGTTTTCTGAACCTTCCTGTAGTAATGTGGTGATTGGATACTCCATCGTAATCACGATTACTATTAAATGCTAGGGTCAGAGCGAAATATGTAGTCCCATGAAAATTGAAAGTACTAGGTTTTGATTTTTTTTGTGAAGATCACACCTTTCGCACAGGGTGGTCTACATTACGGAGTCCGCGCTCATAGAACACCTAATTGAAGCAACCTTGGGATAGTGATATCACCTCTTATCGAAACTACATACACTGGTGTGCAAAACATAGGGACAAGGCGGATGAAGTAATATAACTTTTTTAATAACTTTGCGGACCTTTCAGCGATTCCTGCCGTTGGTTTTCTGTACTGTACTGTAGCAGTTCTTTGTATGTGTGGTTGGATTCCATATAGCTATGTTACTCGGCAGTAACAGATCACTGAAAAACTCCGTTTGTCCTTAAGTTTTGCACACCAGTGTAGTATCATGAGTGGCACCGACGAAGTTTTCCGACCCGTTACTTCCAGAAGCGTCTTAAAGTGAATAAGACCTTGGTGTGCACAACTATTTGAAAGCTCGCGGAGCAAGCGAGCCATATGATCGAGCTGGATAGGAGGCCACCCGATGTCGCCGCCTAGGCCAATTTTGTTAAGTTTTCCGACAGAAATGCTACTATCGAAACCAATCATTTCTTGAGGTGCACAGAATATTAAGTCTGTAATGAACCACATCCGCTTAATTGATGTGTCTCTGTAGTGCCAGGGTCCGAATCCTGCAGAACGCTTCTCAGGAATCTGAGATCTGTACGGACTGCTTTAGAAACGACCCGCTTTGATGACATCTGCTTGCGTGCCACGATGGCTCTCCTAGGCAACTAGAAGCTATGCCTCGAAAGTTAGTGGAGTAGATTCCAGTGTAAGTGCTGAACATTGTTCGTCACAGGACAGCGAATTTTGGCTCAAGGAATTCAAAACAACAATGATTCGTTTGGTTTGAATTTATTTGAGACTTTGTGATTTGCTCCCACCCTCTCTCTTGCATAGTTGTTCTTGAGTCCTTCCACTATTTTTATGCCTTTGGTAGAAGTACTGCTGTGGCTAGCGAAAGTTTGACTGTTTGCTGTGCCATTAATAACGGGATGGGGAGAAGGGTCATATTTGTGATCCAGGAAGGATTAGACCCTGCTGAATACGTCATTTTTCCATATGAAAAGCAGAGCTCTCCTTGCGAATTTGGAAATTTGTACGGAACTTAGTTGACAACACGGTATAGGCCCAATGTAGGGTGTCCCTGACAGAGAGCGCTTATTTTCTTGCGAAGTAATGGAAATGAATCTCAGTCGGATCAACCAATATGCGTATACCATTCTTGTAGGTGAAGGCCAAACCATGCCTTTCTCTTCGCCACTTTTTGTATTTACAAATATACATTCAAACACCCCGCGAACTTTTAGGGACTCGTATGCGTGGCGTATCCAGGGGAGCTTGACCAATACCGAGTACTTTCTACTTGTCTTCGGACAACCTAACTATTCCCATTCGCTCTTCGAAACCCCAATTTCTTCAACGGAGTGGCCCTGTTGCCTTCATGACACCAAATCAATCTCCTTCGGCTTGTCTTTGTGCAGAACTATTTCGAGTGAAATATCGTGCACAGCAATGTTGCCATTTCTTGTGAGTGACAGGGCGCCCAGCTCAACTTATACTTCTAACCACGGCCATCATTCTTTCTTGGACGGCTGCGCCTTTGAGATGGCATCATTCAGCTATAGTCAATGTTTAGAATGGCACGAGGGAAAGTCTCCTATGTGCGAGCTTTGGAGGTGGAATATTTTTGAAGGTCCAACGAATCATATCCTCCAAAAACTACAAGTATTAGTCTATTTTTTGTTCTGAGGTGCTGGCGACGTTGTGAGTTTTTTGAACGATAAGTGTCATCGTGACGGGGGGAGGGGGGTGGGGGCGTGTGGTGAACTTTCTTTACATCTCCGGGAAAGGGAGAAGAACAAACAGCTCGGAGGGTTCCCTTAGAAAAAAGATTTTTGGAGGTGGCGCGACCCTGACCTCCGAAGATATTACGGAGAGGCCGGAGCAAGAAGGGATCTTCTTGAGAGTTGGAAGTGAAGAGTGGGACAGAGGAGGAGCGTACTCACTAAGTTTTTCAAGGCAATGGATGGCACTGGCAGCGGTGAACCATACCTTCCAGGAATACGGTTCCTGATCATACGTCAGCGATACGCATTCCTCGTAATACTCGTTGGTTCACAGGCTAAATAACGCCAAATCCAGCGTAAAGGAGAACTTCCACGAGCCTAACCGCGAACTTAGCTGTGAGCATTTGGTCTCGTCGCTCTCTGCTCATTAGGTGCTCCCATTATGGCTCACCACCAATTATGGGGGGGGGGGAACTGCCGCTGAGCTGTCAGGGTTATAGAGTGGGAAAGGTGGTTTCGGAGGCCCAGCTGACGTCAGAGCTTCCCCATAAACGGATTGACGTCAGCAATATATTGAGAAGTGGTGTGAATTATACGATTGCTCTTATCGATTCCTCTCTGAGTAGGGTTACCGACGGGTGCTTGCTCGGAAACTTGAAGGTTCACTGGGGCTGGGAGCCTGTAGAAAATCACGAGAGCTTTAATTTCTCTAGATGAAGAAAAAAGTAGTGGCAATAAGTCCTGGAAGACTCAAAAATCGCTGGGAGCAACCTTCGGCATCCTCTTAGACCGACTGATTCTAAGTGAGTTGGGGGGTTGGGAGGGGGGTGAGGGGAAACCGCGCTATCTCAAGCGATACGCCGCTAAGCTTGAGCCTAGGAAGGAGGCCAATGTGTGTCAAGAGCTGAATATGCGCAATCATCTATGATCTGCTCACAACCTACCTAATCCTGAGGTAAGCGAATCAGCCTTTTTGACTTTTCTAGTGGGCCGTATGTTGAAGGTTGGGGAGGGAATAGGGGGGCCCCGACGGGCGACGGACTACTTCAACTCGGTGAGACCCAGTAGAAATGTCAAAAGGGCTCATTTGCTTACCTCCTCATTCGTTTGTAAACTCAGGAAAGTGCCGTCACGCTTGAGCAAGCGCCAGATAGACCAGCGCACCACCGCGCTACTCACCTAGCTCTGCAGTAATGAACGTTGTAGGGTTTCCAGTGCCTTGTGTACCTCGTCGCTGTCAGTCTGCAAGGGCCTCTAGAGATTGTTCGCTGGTTTCGAAACGTGATGAGCTCACGATCCTTTGAGCGTTGAGCCGAGCTTTTGAACAGTCTCTCACAAGAACTGCTTCTTGGTTGTCTATGGTGCTGCTGCGAAAGAAAGAGCGCAGAAGGATCCTTGACCGTGGCCGTCAGCACAAAAGGTGCAAAAATCAGGTAATTACTAGAACAGGGATGACCTTTTCATGAAGGTGGACAGGTTACGTACTAGGTACTATCGTCACTGGCAACTGATCGCATTTAACGAGCTGGTTCTTTTGTGGTTGTCGAAGAGGGTCACCTTTTTGGATTTGCTTAGTTTTGTTTTCCGAAAACATTTGAGATGTTTTACGGCTAGATCGGATTGGAAAAGTTCAGGAATTTTGCTGATTCTCGTCAATTCTGCCTTTTTATGATTCCCATTAGGTGCTCAACGCAAAAAATGATCCTGGGAAATAAAGTGAGTCACGTAGAATTAGTTCCGAGAACTGTGCGGGAAAAATCACACCCTGAGAACGGAGACCCCTTTTGGAAGAGCGAGTCGCACTGCTTTCGACATTGATCCCTGCTTACCAAGTGTGGAAATTCATAAAAGAGATTTCTCTCTCGAGAGCAGACGAGAGCTGGAATTGAAGCTCCTAAATCACCCATTCCCAGATAGCTGTGGGGCCTCATCGTGATCCTCAAATTCCTTCGTCATTAAAATTCTATCAAAAGGAAATTGGTTTTGCGGTAATTTACGATGCTGCGTGCCAGAAAAGTTATCATTTCCATGGATTCCGGGGAATTCCATCCTGCTACTGATCACTAGAAGTGGTCAACTTCGATCGAAAAGGTTGTAATGGAAGGTCTGGAATGTAATGGTTCCAGTCTGGAAGGCAGGCCCTGGAACAAGCTACGCTGTTTCCTGCTCCCTTCTTTATCGCGGGATTTTCCACATCAATGCATCTATTGCTCATGAATACCCGACAACATTCTGCTAGTGATGCATGTAATTGTTGAAGATGTCTAGCGCGTAGGCAGCTTTCATGAGGGAACAACGGTGAGGTACACCCGAATCATTCAGTAAACGAGTCCCCACACAGAAAAGCAACTGACTCAACAATAAGTCATTGAGCCCTATACCATCTTTCCCCGTGGAACGTAGAAGAAATTTCTTTGGATTCAGAGTCTAGGTGTCAAGAGTTGAGAAACTGTTTCATCAAACACAAAGAACTCTGGAAAAATTTACTTTCTACCTCCACCTACTCTCGCCCGCCCTTCCTACCTCCCCAAAGGACGGACTGGTATAGGGCCTCAAAATCTGAAAATTCTAACATGCAAGTCGTAAATAGCTAGAAATGGCCTTTAGTTACACACTACCCATAACAGCTACAATATATATCTCATTCGAGCGAAAAAGTTGCAACGGTTGCGCGCTACACTAATCTTGCTGGACAATCCCCCTCTGAATATCGCTAAAGCCAACCAACTCCTGCATCTCCTTAAAATCAAATAATCGGTCACAGTTGTACTTGGCAGGATGGATATGTACTGTACTTGACCTAGATCTTCGAGTCGTTGTATTCTCCGAATCGCGTTCATGTGTTACATGAAAGTCGTTTTTGAATGGGATTAATATAGCTTATCTATAAAAGACTGATTAATACGAATGGTGCATAATATTAGAATGACCAGTGTCAAATTCTTTGTTTGTCGTATGACTGTTATGTCCATATTATTTCACCACCTGGCTGCCAGAGAAACGTTGTGTGAGGCTTTCACGGTGAAAGGTGCTGAGCAGTACGTAAAAACTACTGCTCCGCCCAGAAAGCATTCCATCCACTTTTTGATGATTTGGACGAGTTGTGTTGTCAGCAGCGGCACAAGTGGGGCAAATCGACTGGAATATGGTTTAGTATGATGTCACCAAATGCGTCGCGGTAAACTCGTTCATACGCCCACCGTCTTAGCTGTTGTCCTTCTGTGAGCGCCAATCAACAGTCACACAAAAAAGTCAAGTTTTGCATTTTCGACGAATCTCTCGGCTTTTTCGCCATTGGCGTATCATTGAGCACTCCCACATCCACTTCAGGCCATCTAGAACGTAGCGTAATCACTGCCTTCAAGTCTGAGTCGTAAGAGCGTGCCAAAGCTTACCTACGACAATATGCATGTTTTCAATGGCGAGGGGTGAAAGGGCAAGGGACCCGTCCTTCTAGCCCTTCATGGATCTAATTCCTTGGTCTCAAATAAACGGAAGGTTCTGTAAGCGAGAGCTGATAAGAATATCTGGAGCTCATTTGGGTGCCTTAAACTTCGTTCTAATACTTCCGTGCAATTAGCTTTCAGTGGATTATGCGATTATACTTTTCATATCAGAATGGATTTATTGAGATAACCGTTCTTCTAGTACTTATAAATTTGAGAATTTTTCAAATGGTCCAGTATCGACAAAATGGTGAATTGGATTGTTGGAAGTCACGATGAGACAAATTAGGTCCAACTTCTACACCGACCTTAATGAGCATCGGCTTGCACAAATGGCAACACTAATTAACTTAGAGTTCCGAACAGACCACATGCTTCGGGGAGATATGGCAAAGCGCTTCAAAATGGTCACACCGTCCTGGGAAACTTCTCAGTATCGAAACTATTCAGGCTTCCCCATAACCTGTAGGATTCTAACAGTTTGCATACGGAGAGACTCAATTTCCTATTATAGCGGTCCACCATTTTGAGAGAATAACTGCGGTGAAATCTCCAATTTACTTGGTGAGGAGATTAAAGGAATCTGAAGCTTAAGTGGCAACTTAAGGGTTCGCATCATCGCTGGTGTCGTGCCTAGGGCCTGGGTGCCTTCCCCCCCCCCTCCAAGAGCGATTAGGTGGCACCACACTTGTCTCAAAGATTAAGCTCTGACATGTTCAGCCGGCTCTTCAAGAAGGATCAACCCTAACGTTGTTAGTTATTCAAGAATTTTACGACCCTCCCTTCAAGGGTGGCCTCGATACAATCCTCTATCACCACCACCATCAGCCTTAGGGGGGACCCTCACTAGGACCCTCTCCCAAAGTCGGAAATACGCCCCCCTACTAGTAGTACTTGTACTTGTGCCAGCGGACGGATGACCTTTTAGCAAGTCGCTGCGAACCAGACTTCTAAAATGCCGGTACCGTTCTCAACGCAAGTGCATTGCCTGGACACCCAAAACGGAACCCTGAGCGCTTCATCCTCAATCATTTTTTTGCTTCTTAATAAAATATTCCTTTAGTGCGACTTAATGATCACCTAATTACTTATGCTCAGTTAGTGCATGGTTGGCCTAGAGAGAAATCAATCGACCTATTTAGTTAACGTATTCGCTGAAGAAGCGATCAGGGCTTGGCCAGCTCTCACCACGTTCGGCGTCGCCGGCACCATCCGATTCCGTCAGTCAAACAAATTCCCTAAAGCGGAACAACAGCAGCAGTACATACCGTCGAAAAGATTCATGTCACAGTCAAACACCGGCGAGATCCGTGAGTGTCTTCTTTTTCTTATTCTTTACTTCTTTTTTCATTTCTTTTTCCTTTTTTTTAATTTTTTGAAGAAATACACAAAAGAGTCTGCGCCTGTATGTCAACTCTCAGCGCAATAGGTTATGGCCACCGATATTTGCAGTACATAGGCTTTCGTTGCAACCGTTTCAAGGCTCTAAAATAGTTCACTTTTCAAAACATCTGCTGATCTTCGATTTTTGGTGCGTAGCCTCTTTTTATAGCTCTAAGCGAAGCGGAAAGAAATGAATAATTCTACTTTTGCTTGACTCAGGAAGCTCTAAACCTAGCAAATTTTTATTTCTTCGCATCGCACATTCCATTTTTGTGATAAGATCACGCAATAAATCGCTTGTGTCGCTTCCTCACCTAGCGGGATAGGGCCATGCAAAGCCATCAGCCTACGACCAGCAACTTTTTGAAGCAGCTCTAGATTCGAGCGCGTTGACGTCTGCGTTTACTCAATCTTCATGCTCTCTCCACTTTATGGTCTGCTCTCTAGCAGGCGTGCAGTTTCTGTTTCACTAATTGTTCGTAGACCCTTCTACCACATTGAAAACAGAGGCCTTAATTACAGTAGCTTTTATCATTTCTCTTCTCCTTCTTTGGCCACTTACTGCTTCATAAAAATTGCCACGCCTTGGTTAACAACATAAGAGGTGTAACTGAACAAAAAACTAAACCTGGGAAGCCGCTAGAAAGCGACTCGAGCGCTTTCGAAGTGGGCGTTACCAAGTATTCAACGGGGATGTTTGGGAACGCCCACTTCAAAAGCGCCTAAGTCGCTTTCTCGCTGCTTTCCAAGGTAACTTTTCTGTTCAGGTACTCTTCTTATGTTCTTGATTAGGGCTAGCACATCGTTCCACAGCATTAGTGTCGAAGGTAAAAATCCTGCTGAGACTGTTGCTTTAAGTTTGTTCAAGCAATGTGCCGAAAGAAGGCGGAGAAGTTACCTTTCTATGATACGCGCGAATAAAGTCGACGCCGCAGGGATGCTGGTGCTCGGATTTCAGTTAAAAAATATCAGAACTGTTTCGCGATCAAAATGCGAACCCCTGTTCACCTATTCTACCTTCCTCAGTCAGGATATTGATCTATGCAAGCGAATAGGAGCCGAGCTAAATTGGAACTGAGGGAAATCGGAACGTTTGCAAGATGGGTATGGTTTGGGTAGTGTAGAGCGGCTTTCTGCAGATGGGCAAAAGTTCTAAGCAAATACTGCTTGTCAATCCTATTGGCTATGTTGCCGGTGTCTAACTTTAGCCGAGCAACCTCTCGCGATAAACTCGTCCACTGCCGAAATCAACAGACGGAAACAGGGCCCGTTCCTCGAGTTTTTGGCAGTTTTCTTGATTTCGTTTTACAGATGTCCCAATTGCACTCCTGTTTACGTCTTTCATAATATCAGCTTATTGCTAGACTTACTTTAAGAACCAGAACGTTGACAGAGAATGTTTGATTTTATTTTCGGCAAAACGGCGTGAAAATAGACATAGTATGTACATGAACGTTCTCATTTCTACTAGGCTGCACTTATTATGATTTACGAGTAAACTTTAGTTGAACGTATCACATCTTATTGTGGCTCCTACATTATTCTACAAATAGCATTTATGTTGTGGTTCTGCGCTACATTACCTCCAGCATGAGCCTAGTAACAAGAAAAGCTTCTCCTCGTTCAAGTTTATAGCCTATTGCTCTCATCATGAAGCGCTGGTACTAGAGGGAAGTAGCTTAGTGGTTATTGATTCTTAGAAATGCGCTACGTATTCAATATGTGTCTTAAATTGTGAAGATTTCCAATATTTCATGGTATTTAGTTCATGCTTTTTGCAACAGGTGCTGAAAGTCATACAAGGTAATGCCCTGTCAGACAGGCGTGGTCCCAACAACACGATACTGCAATATAGAAAGTTTCACAATGCCTTCGAGAGTGCAAAGCATGAGCTCAAAACTCCAGTTCGTCTGTAGCATCCATTACAGTGGCAGTCTTTTTTTCTGTATTTGGCAGCAGCGGATAAAGTAGAAGATCGAAAAAGGGGAATATACCTAGTCGGGAGGCAGGAGACCCTGTAAGAGTGCGACCATTTGCGTTTTGTAGCAAAAGGTATACTTATAGCGGCTTACAGGGCCATTCCCGCACCGCTCTCCGTTGCCCGCCCACCCTCTTGCCGTCTGACTCTGTTCGTTTAGCAGAGAAAGTGCGTTAGCGCTAAAGAAGAAAACAACGATGAGAGTCGCAGCAATGCGGAAATCAACTGGCTAACTGGAGTCCCATTCCTCGGGTTCGTGGCCGTTTCTTACGGTGTTTCTTCATCCTTGTACGACTTACCACCCCTTCATGCTCTGGGGCCGTAAGGTATGCTTTCCCGAATAAGGCAGGGTCCCCATCCTCGTAAGGTATGCTCTTCCCGAAAGCTTTCGGAAACGCCCTAGTCGAGGGGATCCGAATCGGGACTCCCCGCTCTGGAGAGCCCCTGTATGTCTTAGTCCCCTAGGACGCCCTGAGAGCATACCCTACGGCTGCTTTCAGGGAGGCCATAGTCGGGGAGACCGGAATCGGGACGCCCCAGCCCCGAATAGGAGAGCATACCTTACGGCCCCTCGAGCTCACATCTCCATTGCAGAGAGCGGGAAATGAAGCGCATGGCATTAGTCGGGTTAGCTCACGAACCCGCCGAAATCCAGCGACGATCGTGCTACTCGCGGCTTTCATCCGCTCCCGAGCAGGCTACCGCTGTTCTGATTATTGCTGATCCTTGCAAGTACAACCCAATTCTCTTTCGATGTGCTCAATACGACTCCTCTCTGAAGATTTCTAAACACACGCGTGACCCAGGTCTCTCCCCTCTCCCCTCTGAAGCTCAGACTTCTTCTTCACAAAAAAAGGACGTTTGACGCATTTTAGAAGGCTTTGTCGCCGCAATGCCCCGCATCTTGCGACAGCACCTTTTCAAATCACATGCTGCGCACGCGGCCGGCGCGTTGTCGTGTTGTCGCGTTGTGACCTCATGCTATAGAGCTCTGAGAACAAAGTGCTTGCGTTAGTAACTGGCGTTACATCTTCTGCGCTAATTCGAAATTGTGAGGAACTTCATCGTTCATCACCTTCATCATGCCTTGGAGGGCCTGGTAAAATTTCCTGTGGTAGCTTATACTGGCCCTAATTTCTAGGCATATTTTGTGAAACAATCCTGTTTAGTCACAGAAAGCTTCTAGTGGTCTATAACGACTTCAGTGGTCGCCATGGACGGGAAGAGCTTGAAAAGATGTTTTTGAACCCAGCTGTCGTTACTTGGAGTTATCTTTGGAGCCATAACGGAATACCAGGGGCTCTTTCGATCACAAGGTTCTAATTTTTGATTCCTAAGTGGCGCTTCCGTGAGTGAGTGCACTTCCACACCTCTTGGTGGAGTTCACATGTACCAGAAGGTTGTCATTTCAGTGAAATCGGCTCGTCTTCGCTTATGCAAGGGGCAAGGGCACTGGAAGGGATATAATAGAAGCGGAGAAGGAATTTTAAAAATGCCTAAAATCTGGCATGTCCTAATTTAATATCGCTCGTTAGTTTCCTTTGAGATTCCTTGGGTGTCGAAGGACAAAGGCGTCAATGGCCTTGTCTAACATCTAGATGATTTACACACCAATCGATCTCATTGCTAATACAGCTAATTTAAATCTTGTATATAACCGTCCCTATTCACACTCCTCCTTCATCTCACTTTGAAAATGTGCTAGCTCCTTCTAATTTCCTGCGCTTTGCAAAAAAATTTAAAGCAACACCCCCAGCAGAAGTAAACTCGGAGAATCATTCATTGGGTGGGATAGGGTGGGATAAAGTAGGTCTCGCGTAGCACAGATGTGCCGTTGCCGCGACTCGAAAGTGCGGACATTGGCGCTTTTGTCTTACAAAGCTGGCTCTTATCAACTAATCTAGGCCTTTGGACGAATTACGTTGGCTGTGTGTCCTTGCGCAACTGTATTTTAGTTGCTTTTACTTGCCTTATTCGTTTGATTATCATGTTTTTTGCTTATATTGGTGCCTGCAACTGTCCTGCCTGCGCGATTGCAGTTGCATTTCTTGATGACGCGAGCCAGCAAGAAGTGCACTCGTGAAGTGCACGTCAGACAACTCGTCCAACACCCCGTCCCTTATTCCATATTTAAGGGTGTTTCCTTTGTTTCTTTTGTCATTTGCAATCAACTCGGCAACTCGGCAACTCCACAGTTTCATTATCGACCGCTTCTATCCCACCATCTTAATCTGGGGCTATTGCTTTGAGGCCGTGCGGAGGTGTGACCTCATTCACAGTTCCACTCGATCGAATTCTACTTGATTAGCTTCTCCATTCATCTGAAACCAGTCCATTATTCCGAAATCAATAAGGCAAAGAAAAAAGGGGTACGAAATAAAGCAACAGTATTCTGATGAGGTGGGGGATTTTTTGATTTTTGGCAGTTTTAAATGTTCCCAATTTATCACGGTGCCTTTTTTCAAAACAAAAAGCAGGCCAATAGGGTATATCACCCACAAGGATTCTGGGTTATAGGTGGAACAACATGCTCCCACTTGGAGTGATCTCGGGTCTCGTGTTGCCCTTCCCAGCGGCATCAATTCTCGGTCGGAGCCTTTTGAGGTCTTCTTTCAGCTATACACACATTAGCATTCACTAAATAATTAAATTTCGCAGGTTCAAAAATTAGCGTTCACTAAATAAGTGAATTTCGCGGGCTCAAATTCGACCCAGCGTTGCTCGACAGCCTCCACATCAGTTCAGAAGTTGGCATACAAGAAAAAAATCCCAGTTTATCCACTGAACAGTTGATGGGCTTGACTTCTTCGCGTGAAGCCGTCTGTATTGGGAGCAAAACATTTCTCGCGTAATCAAAGAGTTCACGTTGCCTAATCGGTGAGATTCAAGTAAACAAGTCTTCTGTTTTGGTGAAGCTCTCCCCCCCCCCCCCTTCCGCCCCTGCTCTATCAACAAGGCTACGCTTTGGTGGATAAGAAGAAATCGCGCATTCTTCAGCCAGACCTGAAACTGAGGAAGCGAAATAAAGAAAGTGTATAGCCAATATATTTTTTGAGAAATTTTGCCAAAAGCACTCGAGACCTGAGATCACTCCAAGTGAAAGCTACACTGCTTTGCAGAAATATAAATCCACCTGAAAAGTTCCTGAAAATCCGCATGAAAGCGTGTTTCTGAAAAAGCATTTGGAAGAAAAATGTGCTCAATATAAATACGATTTTGAGTGTAAATATCAACTTCCATTTCAAAGACATGAAAATTTTTTATTTTTATTTTTTTGATCGATTTTCGCAATTTCTTAGAAAAAAGGAACTCATAGAACTCCCGCTGCCTAATGGAAAGCAGACGAAGGACCGTTTTGAAAGAGCGCGGCATGACCTGAGAGACCTTCTTCGAAGGTCTATCCGATTTGGTGCACTAGCTTCTTCCTCTTACTTTTCCTAACCCTATTGAGCTCACCATCAAAATTGGAGCTATTACTCGTGAAAGGAACAATTTCTCCGGAGATCAATTCATGGCAGTCGTCCCAACGAGGTTTCCACTTCAAGCTCAGTGAGGGTTGAGAAAAAAAGAAAGCTGTTAGCTGTTAGATCATCCCATTCTGAAGACCCATGCATTCGGAATCTATTAGAGTTGATGCATATGTGTAGTGTACTCTCTGCCTCCGAGGGTACCGACAAGGGGCCCGTCGCGTGGAGGGATGGCAGAGGCCAGGATGGGTCAGCGGGAGAGTCGGAGCGCGTACTGTGCGATGAGACATAGTATGGCACACAATTCAGCCTGATGCTAAATCAATGCAGTGCGCGCTGCGATTCGCCCACTAACCCGCATCGTCTCTGCCACGTCGCCGCACGACGGGCTTCCTGTCGGGTACCCTACCTACGGCCGCCCGGCGTCCAGACAGCCCACACAACACAAGTGCGACGGACCACAAACAATCGCTTTCGTAAAGAGATGATTATCCGGTTGCAGTTGTATTCCATTAAATGTCACTGATTGCAGCCATCATTTACCAACTACCAAATATAACCATATACCACTAATTATCAGATTTAATTGGATGCCGTCTTTACTTGTGTTGTGTGATCTGCACTCGACAACCACCTGACCGCCGTAGACAGAGGATACTTGCCCTACAGATCGCTTGAAAGAAGCAGCTTGTAAAGGCAGAACTTTGTGTTCTCTAGGACGATATCGGAATCAACTAAACAATCTATTGGATTGGATAGCCGGGTTGACTTGGGCAAGGAGGGCCGGAGGGGGTGGGGGGAAAGGGGTGGAAATCGTTTCAGAAGTCATTCACGGACCGCAAGTGTTAGCCGATGGCCACTACTCCAAATTCACCTGGAGCTTGATAGATTTTTGTGCATTTGGAGCTTGATTAATTTCAGAAAAAATGCTTTAACTTCGTGCAGAAGAAACTCCAGAAAAAAATTATCATCCTTGGGCACTTGTTGACGCCGACTTACTAAGGCTACCTATTGGGTCTCTCCTGAATGTTTAGCAGTGCAGGCGATGTTTTGTCAGGTCAATAGATCTGACTGAAAACGCGTAGTCTTCTGACTGAATAATTTCACAACCTGGTTTCTATCTATTCATGCACTACACGTTCGTCAAAATGCAAATAGACCACCCGTATATCGTGGGAAAAAAAGCATCAATCTCAATCGTTGTCTTATAGGGAGATTCTCCCGCTTTGACGATATGTGTACATTTTTAGCCTTGTGCACTATTTTGACCAGCGTTCGTGGGATGTTCAGCAGTTTTTCCTTACTTTGTGAATCTGAAATGTTAAATAAGCGGAGGGCCTGGTGACACTCCGCAGTTCATTCAAAACTGGCCTTCAGCACGGTCGTTGCACTTGATGGACCAATGCTGGACCTATTGTTAGAAGGTTTCACTTAGGTAATATTTGAACACATGAGAAGCGGTCAATGGAAGCGATTCATTTCTTTAGTTCTTCTTCTTCTTCCTAGCGTTAGTCCCGCACAGTCGCAAGGTCCGCTGATTGATTTCTTAGGTTGTAGAGGGAAAAACGCAATCAAACCCGCTACAAAACTGGAAGCCGCAGTGTTTGGCGCATCCTAAAAGACTGACCAAGGACTTGAGCTTCGTACTTCGGGCATGTTTTATTCTTTGTCTGGTTTTTGACTCACCACATTCCCAGATGGTAGAATGTGACGGACTATGACAGACTGGCGTCTGCTGATTAACTATGTACTCCTCCTTTGAGAAACCAAGTTACTCATCTTATCACTGATATTTTAATTCTAGATATTAGTATTTGATTCATTTGGTAACTTTTTTCCCTATTTCATGATCGATACATATGATCGATTCACTGGGCCTTCAAGGTTTGATCACAAAGAGTCGCTGTGCAGATTAAACACCATTCAAAATACTGCTACGACTTCCTGTGGAAGTCGCATGCGCGGCGCATCTCAATGCGGACCGTTAACCGCTTAGCATATGTCGTTCATTCTATCTATGAATAGCTCATTTCTGAGTCTTGAAGAGACAATTGAGTGGGAGTCGGTCCACATGACGTGCATCTACATCCCTTATCAGCGATAATCTCACAAATGCTTTTTCAAGCACCGAAAATAGACCCGTCCTAATCGCTGCTTATTGATTTTTTTCATGGCGATACAGCGCCCGAACAGTCAGTCAGATCGAAGTCAGTTATGTGCTCATTATCACTGTGTTCATGTTTCAAGGCCCGTACGATCTCGACAGTGTCACGACCGATGCTCCAGTCGTCACAGGACATCTCCGATAATGACTATGAAGATGATGCGCCAACGCAATTAGTGACTGATGAACCCACTCTGAGCAAAGAGGAGCAAGAGCGAATACGGTAGGTGAAAAGGTTTACGATGTTGAGCGCTTTGTCGTGTTTGATTTTATCACTATTCTTTTTCCTTATTATATGTTTGAATTTTTTATGAGATGCGATCCTGTCATACTGCATGCAGATTTGTCCTTCTTTCAATTCCTTTTTCAGTGGCATAACTTACGAATTTTGGACAATTTAATTTTTCTTTTCCCGATTTGAGCCCTGCTCTTGAACCGAGGAATAACTTACACAATAATTGAATATTGCAAAGAGGCGTCTCTGCCTGACGGGCGTGTTTGTGGGCGGAGCGTCCATTTACTCTAAAGTGACAGAGTTTGAAAACTTGTTGGAAGAATTTCAAGGAAGCTCCTAACGTGGTAATAAAAGCAACTTTATTATTAGATTGTTACAGACTTGAAGACTGTGGGTGAGATTGAGAAGTGGAGAAGTATTCTGTGAAGTAACTGTGGGTGATAGTACGCCAGAAGTGTAGTCGAGGCCAGGGTCAACCCTACGTTGTTACTAGTAACAACGGGGGGGGGGTCGTACCTGGATGGGTTTGGAGGAGGGGGGGTCGTATTCGCTTCAGTTGCAGGGAATTGCATGCGAGTTTAAGGTGGAACGTAAAAAAAATTTGCCGTTTCAGCTCGCGTATAAGCCTTCCTCCCCTAGCCAACTATGCAGTGTAAATCAGGTAAGTTCAGGTAAAAACACAGGTGAAAGTGGTAAAAATAGGTAAAGAATTTCAATAATTTTGCGTTTTCAAGGCTGGTATATACCCCCCTCGCTCGACGGCATTTTTGGAGGAAAATGTGGGTGGAGTTTTGGGTTGGGGTAGTAGGAAGAGATGGTGGTCGAGGTGTGGAAAGGGGGGTCGTATCAAATCTACCTTGGAGGGGGGGTCGTAGAAATTTTTCGAAAAGTAACAACGATAGGACCGACCCTGGTCGAGGCCTCCTACCGCACTTCTACCAAATAACGTCATCAGAACGGCTCCACCATTCAGCCATCCCGCGACTGAGTAGATGTGCTATGCGGCCCTAAATTATGGCTAATGAGGTGAATGGTGACCCAGAATTTTCCCTGATGAGTATTTTGCAACTGCTGCGGCAGGCACAGCAGTTTTTGTTCGTTTTTGTGCACGGCGTGATCTCCAAGCTGCGCACGGTCTATAAGATCATCTGAGGATACTGCGTTTACGCGATGTGTGGAAATTTCAAGAAATTTCGAGGATCAGTTTTCTGTCTTGATTGTTCTGGATACCCTTCCGCCGTCCTACCGACATTTTTTGAGGAAGGTCAGGTATAGCTTCGGCTATGTATGAATGATGTAGCAGGACGAGAGTAAAAGTGGGACTTGGGGCGGTGGTGGTTGTTAAGGTCTCAACTGCAAGGTCGCATTAGCCCTTAAGAGACGTCGTTTACCCAAATTTTCTTGTCACTCTACGTGCTGCTTCAACAGAATGCGGATGTGTTTCCACATAGTAGTATCCTTCAATCGAATTTGTTTTCCGGGAAAAGTTGGGTCACTTTGTAGAATTGTGCTCATACTCTTGCAGCTACATACTGTAGCAGCACTCACGCTCTCCTATGAGTGCGACTCATGAAGACCACTTATGTCAGCAGAACTCTCGAGTTCAACAAGAAAACATTGAGCCCTTTCTCTGTAGGTTTGGCTCGCTGCAATTGAAAAAGGAAGCCTCACTTGCGTTTTTGAAACTAGTAAATTTTTTTTTGAAATTAAGTCTAATAGGCAGGCATGTAGGCAATAAACAAGACGCTAGAACAAGACGCTTTTACATAAGGGGATGCGTATTGATGTGGGTAAACAGTGTTGAATTCCCACTTGATTTCTCCATTCCGACGCCGGCCACTATAGCAAACGAATAGCCTGCTTATAGGCCAAGTGAATGGGATAATATCCGAAGACCTTTTCTCATCTTATTTCATGCGATATTTCATACCAACAGACAATTGAGCTGGTTTTTCGTTTTGAGGATGAAGGATAAAGGATGAAGCATTTCGCGTTCATCAAGCCTTTTTCGTGATGCGGCCCATACTTACTCCCACTTGCAATTGTTATGGCATTTTGAGTTCAACTTGGCCTTTGTAATGGCTTGCGGGGAGCAAGGTATTTACCATTCGTTGTTTTTTTTTTCAAATCTTCCCAGACAAACGCGGTACTAATTAGCCGAGATCGGAGATCATATTTCAGCTGGTCATTCAATTTCAAGTAGTTTCTGTTCATTACGTTCACTTTGAAAATTTGTTGAAATTTTTTGGAAATTTTTCAACATTCAGGGCGGAGCGTGAAGAGGAAGAGCATAAGAAGAACCTTCAAATGTATGTATTTGTGGCGAGATGCGTGGCTTATCACTTCAACGCTAAGCAACCGACAGACATGGCTCGACGTCAAGTGAAAGTCACCAAGCAGGACCTTGCCCGTATCAAAGAAAGGTATGGATTTTGAATTCTGCATTTTTTACAGTTTTCTTTCCAGATTTTTTATTTGTCGTTGTTCTTTATTTTTGATCAGCAAGCAGCAGTGAGATTCTTGATGCCGTAAAGTGATGAAATTCAATCTGACGACTTTTCAGATTTCAAGCCTTTCTCAAAGGTGAAACGAATATCGCTACGGACGAGGCTTTTGCAAAAGCAATGCACAGTTACTGCGAGGTATGTCATAATTTGTATCAGCACTCAGTAAATGAAATTAGTAGAAAGAAGAAAAAAATCAGCGGAATTCATCTAAGAAATAGTGTAGTGTGAGCGCAATACAGAGTCCCAGATGTTTGGCATATGCCTTTCTATTTTTTATGTCACCAATGCTTGAACATGCTCGTTGTTGGCTTTCTGTGGTGGTTGGGGCCTATGGGAGCCGAGCACAACTTTTGATGTCACAGAGGAGCTTCTTGGTTTGAAGCAAACCTAATGGTGTTGGTCGCGATCGAAATGGTGTGATTCCTTTCAAAACAAAAGTGGAACCAGGGTTACAAAAAGCAGCAAAAGTGATCATAGAAAACACTGAAATCAGGGACCTCCTTTTCTGTTGACGACGACTGCGGTTCGACGGAAAGCCACTAAGCAGAGAAGAGAGGATTCACACGAGAGACACGGCGTACGAGAAGGCGCGGACACCGCACGTGCTGCGAACGAGTGGTCATGGCAGCAAGAGCAAGCATAGCATCCCTGTCTTGCACATCAGAGTTACGACAGCGCTGTGACTCTTATTATGAAGGCCGACGTAGGAAATTGCTTTGAGATCGAACCGCGACGAAGAAAAATGAATTTGATGGGGAACCGATGTTGGTTCGATTGTCGTTCTGAAAGCTTTGCTAAATAGCGGCCTTTTAGCGCCCTTCCAGAGCTTATCCTCTTCCTCCTGCATGCATGAAAAGTAGTGTCTAAGCCGTCGGTATCGCTCGTTGTTGCCACGCGGGTCTTGGGTTGGTTTTACACGCGGGTCTTGGGTTGGTCTTGGTTTTACATGAGTACCTCAAACTTGGGTAATTAAACCTTTGTTATATATTTTACATTATATACAACATCTGAAAAAGAAAACGACTGAATCTATGGAAATCTGTCGGGCTTATATTCAGTGGATAATGGGCGGAGCAAGCTATATGCATACATTCCACAATACTGATCAGCCAGCAGATAATGATTTCTTCAAGTTACAGAATGAATCACGGTACAAAGTACACTAAAAAGACACCAATAAGTAAGGAATCGACCATGATAATAAAATACAATCACACCAAAATAGTCTAAGATCATAGAGAGTCGTCTCTATAGTGTCCGAATCCGTCTCTTGCAGGTTTTTCTCAAATCAGAACGGGTCCAAAAAGTGGTTGCTGCAGGTGGATTTTCCATGCATGACTTTCGAGAGGTACGTGATCTTCTTACTATAGCAATTTAGAGAAATTTTTCTGAAAGAGTATACATTTGCTTTTGTGTGATATTTCGCTTCGTTGTTTTTTTTTTTCGATTTTTATCGTATAATCATTAATGTTTTATATTTCGCTGATACTACGTACATTTCCAGGTATTCCGATGTAACGTCGAAAAGCGGATTCGCTCTCTGCCAGACATCGAGGGACTCTCTAAAGATACTGTGCTGACTTCATGGATGACAAAGTTTGACACAATCACCAAAGGAGACGAGGAGGCGCAAGGACGTACTGCAAGGTGGGCAACTGAGCTGAGAAGCACTAATTGAAAAGATTGTTAGAGGCACGTTACCCTAAAGGAAATCTTATCTAAGATGGATGCTGGAAGACTGGGTATTTTTACCCTTGCTAAGGCGATAGTGAAAGACAGTTTAGTGGAGTAATTATATGAATGGGAAGAGAGAATGGGTGATCGTGCGGACCTATCGCCACCCTTGGCGAATGTTCATCTGATAAATAAGAAAGAAACATAAATTAAAACACGCTAAATAGGTTCTTCTTTCTCTACACAATTGGGAAATCTGGGAAACAGACAGTCTAATAGTATGAGACACCGGGCGCTGGGCGATAGAAGGAGACGAGGGAGCACAGCGAAGAGCGAGGCCACAGGCACCGCAACAGTAGGCGTACAACGTTACATGAGGTGTCCATTGCTGCAAGTCCTGAACCCCTATCGCCTTTTTTTACATATTTTCCAAAAGGGAGAGACTGGTCCTATGTATTACCTGATCGTGGAATGTGCCTTCAGTGAGCAGGTATGGTTGAGCCTAATGCAGGAAAAGAAACTTTAAGTCAGGAAGCATGATGCTGAAATAGAATTTATGGCTTCTCCCCGGTGAGGCCACCAAGAATGCAAAAGTCGCGCCATCTTAGTACTTCTAATAGGTTGTACACATTATTTCTGGATCTTATAGCGCTCAAGGTACTCTCTCCAGAGGTCGAGCTCGGAATGCGCCCAGCCAGCCAAACGCCGATGTTATACTCGGTAAAGAGCAGCTGTACGATATGTTCCAACAAGTGCTCGGTGTGAAGAAGTTTGAACATCAAATCATTTTCAACGCACTTCAGGTAGGCTGCAGTTATTTTATGCAATCTTTTTTATTATTCGCTGAAATTCTTCTTCGTTTTCTTGTTTTATTGCCTGTCGTTGTTCCATTGCGCGGCACTGTGCAGTGGAATACGGTATTTGATTGTGCTGGAAAAATTGCAGCTCGACAATCCCGATGAACAAGCGGCAGCGATCCGGCGTGAGGTCGCAACGAGAGAGGATGCCTGCCGGGAAATTCATAAGGTCTCCTTTCATTTTACACTTTACATTTTCTGTTTCGTTTTGTATTTTCATGTTTTTTTGCTGCATTCTTTTTTTCGCAAAAAAAAACCCACAGTATGTCAAGAACTAGATTTTTACTTGGTAGGGATTCACGCGATAGACTGAAAAATCGTAAGGTTTATTTGCGGGTCATGGGTGGTTTATCACGAAAAATTGATGCAGATTTCCTTTTTTCGGAACGATTCCCTTAGAGGTACCACAACATGATGAAATTGTGGACTTGGAGTACAGGTCAGGAAGTCACAATCTAGTGCCGCGGCAAATTTGGCGAGACCCGATCGACAGCTGTGTACCAGATATTGTTATTTGGCTGGGTCTTTATTACTAACAAGGCGTTGTAAGGCGGGCGAGAGGAAGGAGGGGCATCTTGGCAGTCTGTGAAATTACGGTATCTCATTTATGACATTTTCTTCCCCACTTGTCTTCCATCATCCCCATATCGACAAACGCTCCCCTTTCTATTCCAAAAAAATTAACAAAAATAAATAAATAAATAAACTGATAGCGACTGCACCTATGTGAACTATGAAAATACTTGAATTTATTTACACTTGGCATTAACATATGTATTTTGGCAAAATATAATCTACCAGCTGTTTCCTTTATCGCCAATAGCGTCCGATTTTTGAGTATGCGTTGAACCGTTACTCTTGGGTGCATTAAGGGCATGAAAAAATGAATAATCTAATAAGTAAATATTCAGATGCGGAAGATCATGCCGAAATTTGTTGTGAAGGATATGGAAACGTTGTTTATGGATGAAGTTCGGCAGTCAATCAATTTATTGATTTCCAATTTGGAATCAGTACCGGTAACGCCTCGAGGACAAGCGGTCGGAAAACGGAAAGACAAGTCACGGTAGGCGACCTTTCAGTCAGCCGTTTTTTCTAATTTCGGAAATTTAGCAGTTTTGACGTGAACCCATCCGCCATGGCCTTCAAATTTTGTGTCTATGCTTATCCCGGTTATTGTCATTCTCAATTTAGAATCGTACCTTATGCTACAGCCGTTTCTTTACTCGATGTAGAAATTGAGATTCTTTCCATAAGCTTATTTCTAGAGTGCATTTTCTGACCTAATCATAATTTTTGTTATTTTACCCATTTTTGTTTTTTTTATTTGCTTAGAAACTCTATTGGTTTCTGTTGGAGAATCCTATGTTGTACGAGAGCTTCATATGTTTCAGCAGCACTACTAAGTCGAAACGGTAGGTTAGAGCGGGGTAGCCTGCCGATTTGCAACTCACTTCTCTGTCGTCTTGGTTGTCGCTGTTTCACTCATTTTATTTCTTTTTTATTTCCATTCCCTATTTTCTCTATTATTTTCATGCACTTTCCACGGCAGTGAGAGGGAATCGGGTGCGGGTCCGGATGCAAGTATTGTAGCGGCGCGGGTCGGCGCCAAAAGTATACGCCATGACCCCACAAGACCCCTTCAAGACATGCGCTTTTTTCTATCCGAGATGCTAAGGCTGCTAATCCTGTGCTCCCAGCTTTGTTCTCTTACCGAATTCATATAGCGAGCATCCGCCGCCCTATCACAGTAACTTGAGACTCCCTCTGACCGCGAATCCAGGTAAGTAGAGCTTGAGTAAGAGAGCACAGAAGAAAGTAGAAAATTGGGCGCTATCGCAAGATGGGCGCATTGTAGTGGCAACGCAATTGAGGCCACGCAAAACATTTCCTATCGTCGTTAAACGGTAATAGGCCTTGGGCGGGGGTGGAAAGGCTCTAGAGTGCGTGAGCAATTTTTATTTCTTCGAAGTTCCTCCTCCCTTCAAAGGAGTATTCCACGAAAAGGTGAAAAGGAAAAGGGGAGGTCGAAAAAGTGGAATTTTGCACAGTGGGGTGCTGACCTACACGCAACTCGCGACGAAGAACTTCCCCGGCGGTCCAACGTGGTCGTCCGCGCGGCTCTTGCCGCTGCCCGCCCAGCCCCTCACCGTCTGGCTCTAGCCGCTAGCAGAGATTCGATGCGGAAACCAATGGGAAAGAAAGGGGTCCCATTTCCCGGGTTCTGAGCCGTTTTCATGGTTTTTCCTTCATCCAGTGACAACCTCTACCTTGATTCTAATGGACTGCCTTATAACTGTGAGCTTCACCTTCTAGTCTCATTCCTAGAGGATGCACCGCTATGTTACGATAGCGCCGAAATTTAATCGGTCCGAAAGACTCGAACTGAATCTAGCAAAGCGGACTAGCTGATATCCTCGGAAGATATATCCCAGAGAGTTATGCACAGCGGCCTGGTAGCGGCTGCCACAATTCTTATGTCCTGACTCAGACCCGAAAAACGATTGATACTTAGAAAAAGAAACTGCCGTGGAACGGCTTGTCAGCCACTACTGCTTCAATTCTGTACGCAAACTTGTCCTACACACTCTTTGGCACTCTTTTTCAGTTTCTGCACGTCGTCTGATGATCTTGTTCGATTCACGCACTTTTACACACACAACATACACAAATATACACTTACACATGAATGTCGCTGACGAGTCCATACTCGAACGCGAGCCACAACAAATCACCCGAAAGTCTCGAAATTATTTTGCATTTTAGATCGCGAAGCATAGAGGATCTCTCACTGTTCAACAGGTTTGCATAAATGTTTTGCTTTGTGATTATGGTGTACTATGAAGGAACGAGAGTGAAGCTTACTGTATATCACTGCTCGGCTTTTGTTTATCTTTCGTATACGTTGGCCGGCTTTTTATTTTATTTTTTTGATTGCCGTGTTCAACGTTCAGAACCATTCTCTGCTCAGCCCTCCAATCAGCTTACTAAACCAATTCAAAAGACTTTTTAGTCACATGCCACACCATACAATGCATTAAAATTCTGGAAAGATTCTCAAAAGTTTAGCGTTTGCCAAGGAAACTGGTTATGGCCAGCCGTTCTGTACACCTGTTCCTTTGTCAAGGGCGGAAGCAGTGTAGGGTGGTGGTGCTACTTGCCACGTGCGCGATCTGGGGATCATTCCTGGACTGTACCTTGTAAGCCAACCAAACCTTCCATCTCTTCGATGAGCGGAAGTATATTAGTAGCGCATCCCAAAACGGAATCAATCAACGCCCTATTTTTATTCTTTTTGGATTCTTTTTGTCCCTATTCTAAGAGTGGAGGCTATTCGGTGGCAATGGCGTCGCTTATAGCAACCAGGTTGACCCAAGTTCAATCTGGATAGCGTGCCGTCGGGGCAAACTATCAATCTTCATCTCCAGGGTCATAGTTGGTCGTGAAAACAAATTGCAGGCTCGTACAGCCGGGTGTCTGCACAAGCCTTTGAGCAGGCCAATTTAAGTGCCGTTCCGGCTCCAAATAGGAGTGTAATGCGTGGCGTAT
The DNA here is from genome assembly GCA_002352805.1 of Teladorsagia circumcincta. Classification (NCBI taxonomy): domain Eukaryota; kingdom Metazoa; phylum Nematoda; class Chromadorea; order Rhabditida; family Trichostrongylidae; genus Teladorsagia; species Teladorsagia circumcincta. The sequence goes on from KZ344997.1 coordinate 168,172, forward strand.
CCCGGATTGAGGTAAACCGCATCTTAATGCAATAATTTATCCTCTCTTCACATGTTATGCACTAGCAGGCGAATAGCCTGACTCTGAGTGCATTGGATATAAATGGATACAGAACGACTGTTGTACAGCAAGGTGAAGATCCAGTTGGATGGGACCACTTTTTAGTATCTTATCCTTGGTCCTAGAGCGCACTTCTTTGAGCTATCGATGATTACGAATAAGAATAAAATTATATTTGAACGACTCATTTGAAGCGTACTTTTGGTGAGGACCGGTTGTTGTCCTACATTCCACATTTCCTGCCAGAATCCTGCCCAATTTCGGGCACCTTTTCATCCACCCTGGAGCAAATCCACCCTCAGACCAAAGCAAAACTCTCCATTTCCCTGGATCAGGACCGTTTCCTTGGATTATCGCCGACCTTGTGAAAGCAGCTCTGAATTAATCTCACACTACACCAGTACTTATCAGAAGTACACCTTAAATGATCTATTACGTGTCACCAGCAATCTCATACTTACCTTGAGTATTGGAGAGCACAATGGAGTGGCCCCCTCCAACTAGATTTTCACCTACAGCGACTGTACAAAAGACACCGACCTGAAATGCGGTTCGGATCTTCTCACGAATGGCTTTTATACCTGGGTGTAAACATCGGGAGTGGGAGCCATGACAACTGGAAGGAGCAATCCATGAGAAGGTCGAAATTCGAAGAAGGGGAACATACATACCTAATGGCAAATCAGGCGGACTCCCTCAGGGCGCAGACCAACGCGCAATACCCAGCGAAGGATATGCCACAGCAACCTAGCATTGCCGTCCTCGCAGCGCTATCGACGCGACACGCCCAGCGACTGGCTAACACACTCGACACAGTCTCTAGCCATTCAGCAGAGAGAGCGTTAACGTTGAAGACAGCAGACCGATGAGACTCGTGTCAATGAGGAAATCAGCAGGCAAAGGAGCGGTCCCATTTTTTGGGTTCTGGATCGTCTCTCATGTTTTTTTTCATCCTCACACCACCGACCACCTCTTACTTTATTTATAATGAGCTGCACTCCCAACCTAAACTCCGCCTTCAAACTTTCGTGTCAGGAAAGTTCGAAAAATCGGCAATTTCGCAAACTAGCTTAGAAGGTTATGTTCTTCTTTCTCTAACCACTCCAATCCTCCCCACTAACCGCCTCAAGAGTCTCGGTCTAGGTGAGTGTGACGTAAAATCGCAGTGTTTCCCTCTGACCACGCAAGTTTCCATTAGTGGAATTTTCGTTCATTTTTGTTTTCATTAGTGCTTTTTTTGGTTGACTAATTTTATTCATAATTTGATCTCGTCAAATCTATTTTGCTTATACTTCTCTCTGCCATCTTTCGCTATAATACATTCGTTCTGCGATGTGAGCATTTCAAAGCCACGTTTCTCAACGGTCGTCTCTCTATCGCATTGCTGTAAACGTTGTTGCTTTTGTGACGATTTCCATACAAGGTTTCAAGTGCGCAGCTGTTGCTAATGTTGCGAATGTCCGTGCCGGTGCAGATCACAAGGGTTCAACTACTTTTTGTACCACCCCAATGAGAATGTGTTTGTGCTCATCACCAAAGGGGGTAAGGTAAGGAAGGGAGAATCATGCCTTTGCGCAGGCGGCAAGTCTTTTTCAGTACTGTGACGGAGGCGCACTAACAGATTGCTCACTTACGTGATACAGCTTCGTTGCGGTTATTCGAAGAGTAGCTGATTCACGGGAGCCGATCAAGAAATCCTATAGTCGAATTTTGCAAGGACACAAACACA
>KZ344997.1:205514-217555 GCA_002352805.1 Teladorsagia circumcincta
CCTCCATTTTTTCAGGGTGTAGGTTTAGGCGACAGTATTTGAAATCTCGACAAGCTTCTCATTTTCGCACTCAGTAAGTTAAATTCTTGCACGTCAATTAGGTATACACAACTCAACACTTTCTCATCCCGCTAAAGGCGACCCCCACCCCACCCACCACAACTACGCTTGTGCTTTAGACTTTTGATGATTTTACCACTTTAAGCAAGGTCTATATTTATATACTTGGAGCGTGGTTATATAAAGAAGTACTAAATTTTGTAAAGCAAGCCCGTGATGCCGAGCTCTTCCCTTAAGCCATGAGTAAGTATAAACTCTTTTTGGTGGATTCTCAAAGTCAGCTTATATATTAGAACTATGCTCCAATTGCGGAACTGTTTGTATCGTGTTATTGAAAACGTGAATTTTTCAACGTCGTGGTGACAATGAAGCAGGAATTCGACACAGAGAAACACTGAAGTGTATCAAGATTCCATTATCTGTAACTTCTGAATAATACCGCAAATGAAGGATGTTTTTTGAAAACAGTCCATACCAAAGCAAAATGAAAACCGATATGAAGATGCCTGACATTTCCTGCAATAAGCGGCACAAAGTGTATAAACTGTTTTGTTTTCAGGCCTGGTTCTTCAACGGAAGCGCTACCTGCATCGAGTCGCGAAGCTAGCTACCGGTCTGTGGGTTCCTTACCTCGAGTAGATTTAGACGCCAGTGAAGAAGATCCTATTTGCGGTGCCAAACCAGTGTCATTTCGACGACGGTACTTCCGCGATGGGCGTAAAAGTGTGTCAGGTATAATCTGTTTTGAGGTACCCATCCAGAAGTCACTGTTTTACAGTTCAGTTGTTCCATTTCATTTTTAGGGCGCGATGTCCATATGCCATGTGTGTATGATTCCGAGAATTCCGAAATAGCGTTGGCAAGCCCATTTAAAGTTTGTAACTTGTTTCTTTTTTCTCAAGTTTGCAAGCTGTTCTTACGCTTTGTCTCCCGAGCAAAACTTGTGGACATGACACATTATTTCACCTTGGATTATCGAAGGACTGTGTTTAGATATTATCCATTCGCAGCTCTCTTGATTAAGAGTAGGGCGAAAGTTCAGTGATGCAGAGTTTTGGGAACCCATCCCCTAGTTGTGGCTTGCTGCACCCGCCCCCTTATCGCGGCTTTGTGGTTGTAGTCAGCTCCGGTCCTTCAGCTGTCTTTCTTTGCTTACAGTCGCAGGTTACGGGTTATGTGACAGGTGAGCACAACATATGTCGTATTCTATTCCTCCCCCAGATAGACGCGTTTCCCGCCGCTGATTCTATTCCAGGGCCGAATGTTATCCTTTCCTGAAGCTAGGCGACCTAAAGTTTCCTCTACATTTATTTGTTTCTAACAATATAGTTTCTTCACTTCCAGTACATGTTTACTTTCACCGACATACATACATTAGATGTGAGCCCTCTATCAGGGCAATCCCAGCTGGGAAGACGGAGAAAATTTAAAGGAATTTCCGTCCCCTAGCCACTTCGGGGAGTGTGGCATACGGCCCCTAGAGTTGGCGAAGACAGGGTTGCGTCATAGGACCGGCCATACTCTGCGCTTCCAGACTGCAGGCAACGCGCCCCTTGTAGAAAAGAGTTCTTCAACATGGGAGGGAAACTGCAAAATCATGCGTTGATGCCGCCTCCCAACCATTGCAACCCTGTCTCTCCACTATTAGGATAGAATCAGCGGCGGGGACGCGTCCTCCTGGGGGAGGATGGGATGCGGCCCCATGATGGAGCGACTCTGTTACTAATCAGTACAACTAGTGGCTAGATGGGGAGATTTGCATAGAGGTTCTGAGACAAAAACACCGAAATATCCTTCAGGGCAGTAAGCATTACACGGTAATTGTTTGAATGACTAACTTTACAGTCACCTCGGAATATAAAATTTAGCGGCCATCATTTCTCCGTCGGAGTATCTGTGCCATACGCAAATCTGTAAGCCGGCGCCAACGTAGAAGAGAAGTGCAAGGTTTCTATTTCCCTTCATAAAAGTCACGATTTTGAATTAACGATTGATATTTAGGACCATCGGAGAATAACATATTTGAGAATGAAGGCAGAACAGTATCTCCGGCTAGTGAGGAGCCAGTGCTTGTACCTACGGAACAACTTATAGCCACTGAAGGAGGTTGCTATAAAGTAGATATGGATTGCACATTGGTGAATGTCTACTCTTTTCAGATACGAGCAAAACGAAAAGGTTCAAATGGAAGCGATTCTTCCCTTTTAGATTGCGCAAAGGCTAGTGTTTGAACATTGAACAAATCACAGTATTCCTCCAATGTAAAACGGTCTGTAGAAATTTCAGTTCATCCAGCGCGTGGAAACGACAAGAGCGAGCAGTCCTATGGTCCATTGTGCGTGTACTCTGGTTTTGGTCGAACATTTGAGAGAATTCATCCAGGCGAAGAAATAGCTATTGCAGTTTTCGGCAGGCGGGGTGTTGGAAAAACTTCCTTGGTTTGTTTCAAAGTGTTTAAGCTTATTCGAAAAGTAGCTGAGATCAGGGGCCGCATGCAGCAAGCTCCGAGTTGGGTGAGGAGATGCGTCCCGTCACCCAACTCGGCTTGCTGCACTCGGCCCTAAACTTAAAGCAACAGTCTCACAAGGGTTCTAAAAATTCTATGCTATGGGGTGGAAATGATGCTCTAGCCCTAATCAAGAGCAGATGAAGTGTCACTAACCAAAAACTCACCTTAGGAAGTCGCAAAGAAGCCAGAAAGGCGTCGTTGACAGGGCGTTCGCAAAGATCTTAGGGAACGCCCATTTTCCAATCATTGTCGCGTCTTTTTTAAGAGTTTCACTCGCTTATTTCATTTGGTTGTTGTATTTCTATTTTTATATGATGCATATGTCTCTAATTGTGTTAGGGCAAATGCGGTTGAAATCCGGCGAAGCAAGTAGTTCAGACAACTCGCCCACCAGGTAAAGCTGATTAAGGGCTTCGCCGGCGGGTTTCTTTGTTTTTTTCCTTTATTACCAGTCAACTCTTTACCTACGACTTCGTTACCAACCGCTTAACGCCTCGAATTCGTTTTGAAACTGTTGCTTTAAATTTTTTTGTGTGATTTCCGCCTTTTAGTTTCGTTTTGTTCGCATTTGGTAATTAATTTCGCTCGGGGCGCAATTTTTTCGTCATTAGCATTGCACCTGCATACATTTTATAAGATATGCACGCCCTCTGAATCTTTGTGGCTTTTCTTCCTTTTGCTAAGTCTCGTTTACGTGTGTTCAGTTTTTTAAGTGGTTTACATTTGTTCGCTTTTAGCTTGACAATGCCACTCTATCGTGCGAAGGGCGACATGGTATCGCTCCAATGGGTCTCACAGAAAGGATGCGTCTTGGTGGAAAGAGCAATCATTCCGAATACAGATTTGCACATATGACGAGCATAGTGAGTAGCCTTGCCCTTGTGTGTTTTTTGCGGTTTTCTTTGCTGCTTGCAATTTGAGTAGTCTTTTAGCTCTCCTGTAGTCCTAAAATTATTCGAGGTTCGACCCAATGTTGCGGGGGTGTGGTCCATTACGACAGAAAGCGATTTTTTGCTTCTCGCACGCGAAACTTTTTGCTGTGGGAACCTGAGCTGCTACACCACTGCTCAAAGTCGATGTGGGGTAGCGCGAGAAAGTCGCTTTCTGTGCTAGTGAACCACACCCATGTGGCGGAACTGAATCCGCTACGATATCGTTGAACCCGAACATAGGATTTCTCTCACTTCTAAAGGAAAGAAAAGAGATATGTCGCCTTGTTAAATCTGAGACTAGCTCGCGATAAGTTTATTCGGCAAGATGTGGTTGAAATCAGATCCCGTAATGCCCAGGTTGGTCGTTATGAAGGATTGTATGCATGGTTTCAGACTGTGGAAACTCGTCACCGAACGTTTGTCATCGATCTTATCGATGCAGAATTCGAGGTAAAACCACGTTCAGTTGTGATCATTGAAATGGATATACGGCGTATTAGTCTGAATTCAGGACGACCATTCAATTGCACATACGTCTTACATGAGAGCAGCTGACGCGGCGATTCTGCTTTACTCTTGTTCGGATTCTGCCAGTCTTCTTGCTGCGATGTCGATTCATCGCCAGCTGGCTGCCGTCAGCGAAACTAGGGTAGTTTTTTTGGTTTCCAGAGGGACTGAGATAAATTCGTTCTAGGGCAAAGTTGTCGCATCATGAGTGAGTCATCTTTTGTTCAGAAACCTTGTGTTCTGCTTGCCAATGTCATTGACGGGATCTCACAAAGATACGTGACTCGTGAAATGGGAGAGAAGACAGCTCGCAACATCCGTGCCACCTATTTGGAGACAAATCTGTTGGTTCAAGATGGGAATGTGTCGAAGGTAATTGGTTAGAAACAATTCCTGCCTTCCCTATTCCGAAAATAATCTGCATAGTAAGAACTTATTCTGGGTGACGCTTCTTTAATTTTTATGGCCAATTCTACATCATTTGGGTGTATTGCTCGAAGGGCACGTCCGTTACGTCACTGTGTTATCACCCTTTTTCTCACTCTAGTGTGGATTCTTTTGTGAATGTGTATACTACTTTCACTACAAGAAGCAGACCTAGTGAACACACCTGAACTTCTTCGAAACCTAGAAAATTCCAGGCTGTGGAACACCTGTGCCGTGCTGTGGTCCTAAAAAGAAGAAATGCAGAGGGAAAAGATGTCTGTACCATAATGTAACTCTATTTTCGAAGTCAAAACAGTCATAAAATTCACAACACATGTTTGGAGAATGGGGCCTATTAATCTTGAATTTGTATCTACTCTGTTGTGCACAGCTGCTCTTCACTATCTTTCGAATACCAGTAATGTTGCATTGTACAAATTTGTATATGTAGGTTTTTTTTCAAATCTGAGGGAAGCATCCATTATAAAACCAATTTAATTGGTTTTCTTACGGATCTATACTCCTATGTGGAATATACTTTACACGGTGATATTGAATCGGTGGAGTTTCTGTGAAATCTTTGATGTGGGTTGAAAATGTCGAGTTGTATTCAAGTGTTTTTAATGATTTTTCAGTGCAAGTTCTTGCAAATATGTTGTGAAAAATAAATTAGTACTCAAAATAGTTCTGTGATATAGTGAACTATATTTCAAGGTAAAGATGTGTGTCAGCATTGGTTGATTCGACAGTTGAAATCTATTCCAACATAATCAAATATTCCTTTCCTTCGCAAACTGGTGCTCGGTGGCACTTTTGCTTGACGGATAGAACAAAACCATGAAACCACAACCTCAGCTCTAGGGATTCTTCTGTCAGTCATGTATGGCATATGTACTGGCACACATGCAATGTTTCAGGACTCAAGGGTGCGGACCGACACGCATTTGTAGCGAGGGGTATGCTCCAGGATCTAGCATGGCCATCTCCGCGCCGCTGTCGCCGCTACCCTCCCCCTGGCCGTCTGGCTCCGGCGGCTAGCAGGGGGAGTCTTAGCATTGATCAGGTGAGCATCTATGAGGCACGCCTTACACGCTAATCAACGGGCAAAAGGGATCCCATTTTTCGAGTTCTAATTTGTTCCTCTTGGTTTTTTCTCTATCCCTGTATCACTGATCACATCTACCGTAGTTCCTAGAAGGATGCCATTTCATCAGACGCCGCCTTTAGAGGCACGCCTAGACTGTCGCGATGATGTGAGCATTGTACCGCTGCATAACCCGCATGCTCTCAATGAATAAACAACATTACAAATAATGAGAAAATGAAGAGGCTCTGCAAAATTTTGAGGAGGAGTCTAATGCATGGCGAAACCGAAATTGAGAATGGGCGAACTCGTGATGTTTTATGCGTTTATCGTTCAGTAATTACGACAGCCATAAAATATTTTTTCCCGTGTTTTCATTCTTCCTGTCGTTCACAGCAGTCCAGAACTGAAAATAAGTGAACGAAAAGTTTATCCGGTGTAAATAAATGGAACGAAATCGCAGCGATTGTAGTTAGGATGCTCTCTTGTTCTTCCATAATCGAGCGTAAAATGACATTTGATATGTTACCCTCTTCGAACCACTGTCCAGAACCTTGGCCTCTCAGCATATGATAATAGTGGACACGAAGGGCCGAGGCATTTGTGGGTTTTACCCTTTGCGGATATTTCCTCCATCAATCTAAAAGTGACCCGTATATGTTTGTAACATGCGGTGAAAATGGGAAACCCACTGCGCTCGTTGTAAAGCTTTCCTCCAAATTGTCAGCAGCTGTTCATCGGTAGGGTCATGATACCTGAAAATACACTGTGGTCAGTTCTGCAGGTGAAGCTATATAATCTGCTCATTTTTGCTCCTAGAGCTACTTTGCAAGATTAGCTAAGTAAGACCCATCACATTCATGCATATGGTGGGGTGATCTACAGTCGCTAAGATAGTGCCAATCCAAATGTTGAAAGCGTGTGGAAGAGCACCAGGGACTTCAGGCTTACGTCAGTTCGGGTCCCGGCAGCTGGCTGCGAATGAGTCGGTGTCTACGGGCGTTGTCAGACTTTGCGAATCGAGCGATTCGCTAGCGAATCGAACTACGCACCAGAGTCGAACTATGAACCAGCGACTCAATAGTGGCGGGACCCAACGTGTTTACTGTCGAGTGACGCGTTTTAAAGTGGCGCTACTTCCTTTGAACGTTGGGTCCCGCCACTATTGAGTCGTTTGTGCAAAATTCGATTCGCTGGTGCAACTTTCGATTCGCTTGCGGCTGGCGTGATGCTCTTATCCAGCGGTTCGGGTCGCTCGAACCGCAAAGCCTGACATCGCCCTACAGCCCGCACGTCCTTTCGCCTTCTCGTCTGGCTGCTCGGCGTTTCTCCCACTAAACCATGCCGCCTCTGAGTAGGCTATAGCCCGCGAACGCATGATATTTTGAAAGCTTCTTTTGACACTTTCAATAGTCTCCCTGTTGACCCTTGTTGGAACCTTGGCATTTTTGGGTCGTATTGTTCAGTTCTGTGCCACGCAAGGTTGGTAGTTGATGTTTAATTGACTGGCCTGACGTTTCAACCTTATCATCACTTCTTCTTTTCATCATCTTATTCAAAAAAACTTTGCTCTGGACCATACTATGAGCTCTTCTTTTCAATGTTGGATAAGCTCTCTAACCTTTTCTGAGTTCCTCGCGGCACCCAAGCTCAAAGGCAAGCTCCGGGACCAGGCTCACTTACATGTAGTAACCACGCCACGAGTGAACGAGCTGGGTCCATATCTATAGAGGTTGTGCCATCTTAGCGCACAAAATAGCTTGGTTAGGGAGCAAGTCGTTACCGTCTGGATCCACCAGCCCTCCACGCACTCTGCGACTAATGGAGAGATCAGCGTGCTTTCTCGTGCGGCGGTAGCGAGTTTTGTCTCCCCGGTGGACCTATGTTCCCTTCGTGCCACATTTGATCTTTCTAGAGGTTTCCTTCAGTTCACTATGCAGCCCAACCATCACTAGGAAGCGCTCTTATACACTTGGCAGTTCCTTTCGTTTGTCTTCGCTAGAAATACACTTCGTCTCTTTTCAACCAAAATCACCTTATCTCTGCATTTGCGGGGGAAATTTTCGAAGTCATCGTTCCTATAGGCCTGACCCCCGTCGCAAGGGAAGCATTCACGCCTCCACGTCGTTTGATAAATTACATAGATAATTCCGTCGAGAGTCTGTAAGCTTAGGTGAAACAGTACTCGAAGAAGGCCTTGAGGTACAAAGTCAAAGTGGCGGTCCTCTTTGCACCTCCTCTCCTTTTTCATAGCGGAATAACACACCCCCACTAGCCCACGCGTATCTGAGTTAGCTGCTACGCCGCACTCCCGTTGCGTATGATGGCGTGTGCGTAAGGTAGCTCATCCATTAGCTCACATCAGCTGTCATTAGCTCACTTTTTAGGACTCTAGCGCCACTGTCGCGCGTTCGGAGCCGTTGCAACAGCACTGTTGGGCTACCCTATCCTACCCACAAATAGGTTTAAAGACACGTCTTCATCTGGTGTGTTGCTTTGAGAGTTTGAGTGTATTTGTAGTGGCAGGTATGCACCCCTTCCATGTGCGGAGCTCTTCCTGTTCGTTATTTTTTGTGTGTAAATAATGGCAAAAGAAATATGTTACCTGGGATAATTTCCTAATAATTGACTGACAATGGCATTTGGTTGGGTCCCAGAAGTTTGAGATAACTGACTGAAAATTCTTATATCAATGCATTTTTTTCATCATAATGGTTGCACAAAATTCTCAGAAACCTTACCTCATGCACGAAGCGACCAAAGACAAAAGGATGACGAAAAGAGTGCCTCGATTAGTTAAGGTCATCTTCAGCCTGTAATATTCACTCAATGATGAATGTCAGTTTGTCCGAGAACTTTTTTTCTCATTTTTCGATTCAATTCGTTGACTGTTAAGAATCTCCAAAATTTGATCTGAAATCACAAGGATGATGAGCCATGAACAGAAAAGTTTTCCAGGTGGGATTGTAGCTACACTTCCCATTTTTTGGGCAGATGTGCTGCCACATGCATCGTCAGGGCACCGTTCACCTAAAAGGCAGCGATTATGATATTTTTGAGAAGGGTGTGGAGGGGACGTGGGGTGCTCAATGGTACGCGTGGCGAAAAAAGCGGAGAAAGCCGTCAAGAAATCGCTAGCTGGGATCCTCTTCTTGGCAATTGGTTTCACTCGTGAACGGGTAACGGCTAAGGAAGTTGACGTATGGACGAATTTACCGCATTACGTTTGATGGAAGCCAGACCATGCACCAATCGATATGCTTCAGTGCGTCGCTGCTGGCTACGCCGCTCGTCCAAATCACCGACTGCACTAGTGGGCGTACGCTTCTATGGGCGGGGTGCTTTCGAGGTCCTGCTCAGCAACCACCGCACCCTTCGTCGCCAAAGGGACACACCTCGCTTCCTTGGTGGCCAAGTTACTGCTTCGTGTGGCGGACATGCTGACGATGCGCTCCCTCCTTGTCGTAATCGCTGCTTTTAACTCCAGCTTTCAATGGTCTATTTTTGGTGTATTATCTGTAATATCTGCTCCCGCTTACTTGCGCCCGGCCCATCACGTTATACCTTTGAGCTGAGTCAAAAGTCGGTTGTGCCAGTTCCAAGCTGGGAGTGGGGGGGGGGGTCGTAATGAAGCTGTTTAGAGTTGGGGTCATGGCAAAAATTGGTGGCCGTGCTGCAGTGGAGAGGATCGTATCTGACAGAGTTGATGGTGCCAGCACTTCGACGGTAGTTTCGGAGAAAATCTGGGGTGAGAAGTTGTAGTGTGTCACCTGGTTTTAGAATCAAATACTATAGAAATAGTGGTGGTGAAGGTGGCGGGAATGGAGAACGGGTACCGTGTGGTAGACAGGGTCAACCGTCCGTTCGTACTGATGGAACGTAGGGGTCGCATATTTGTTGAGGTCTGGGGGAGGGGTCGCACTCCCAAAGACCCGGATCGCGGCGATGGCGTTACTGTCGGTGGATGCAGTGGTGGGGAGGACGAATATCGGTGTATTCGGGCCAAACAAGGAACACTGAAGAGCAGGTTATGGGAGGATTGTCTTCTCGAAGCTAAAAATAGAAGTTTTACAGAATCCATATTTTTTTAGAGAGCTTCTTCCTTAATTTGTCCTTGTTTTTGTTGGATAACTGCTATTTCACGCTGCAGGTCGCGTTGCGAAAGTTATCACGAGATGCTGAGTTTTGGGCAAAACTTTCGCCCCAGCCGAAATTCGTACCCGGATCTCTTGCTTTCCGGGCAGGAATCCGGCTCGGGTGAAAGTTACGCACATAATCAGCATCCTTGTGATAGCGATGTGTGTTTCTTCAACAGGAACTTAGATAAATATTAAGGCGCTCATCAGAAACGTCATCGCGCTTAGAAAGCCCACTTCATGCTCTTTCATCACAAACCAAAAGTTTGGCATAAAAACAAAAAAGAAAGCCATGATCACTGGTCACGAGAAATCGAGAAAAAAATTGCCCATCAAAAAGTGCGAATGTGTGATTGGTTCCAAAAATGAACGCTGGGAAAAGGCCAGGTGATTCCTGGAAAGCACCAATCATGTACCTTCTTTTCGTGGCAAAAGTTTGTCACAGAAATGAAAAAGAAGAAAGCTATGGTCGCAAAGTTTCCAACGTGAACGGTAGCAAACCCTTGGATACGTTCCGTATAGAGATGTATTCGACGTTTCTGAAACTTCTTACAACTCTTGGAAAAGCGGCATTTAAAAGATGTTAAGTCCTTTCGGGGATGGATGTGCGGAGATGATGGTGCGTCTCAGAAATTTGGGCTCTCCATTTCGTGACAAGAACACTTTTCGACTCGTGTGGTAACATCGGTAGTTTTTTGGAAGCGTACGTCCTGCACATTACGAATCTACCAAAGAATCGGGAATTTGTGATTCTAAAAACGTTATGTCACTTTGAGATATTATTTTCTTATCGTGCCCCGTTCCCCCACAGCCCAGATGAAACCTAGCGCGTTCCTAGTCTAACAATAAGACCGCAACGTAGCCGCGGAATTCGAGTTTCTCTTGCATTCTTAGCACCTCTACCGATTCGACTTTGAATGTATGTAATGCGATTGTATATGTATTATTTATAACGCCTCTCGGCACTCGTGGTTTGCTTCCGTTTTCCGTATGTACATATATGCGGTGCGTCACACCGATGAACCAGTCACCGTTACCTATCTTGATGGTTCTGTAAAAAAACGGCTGAACAGCAACAGGAAGGATTGCGAAAGTTTCGAAAATGTGCGGATGTGACGGTTGGCCAAGCGGGAGGATCCCTACAGTGTTGCTAATAGTGATGGGAGACGTGCAAGAGGCAAGCAAACCAGTCCTTTTGGCGTTTCTACTGGGGAGGTGTGCTGAATGTTGGACAGGGGATAGGGTTTCCGAGGTGGATGGACTATTTAAACTGGGTCGGTATGGTAGAAGACTGACGACGCAAGTGGAGCACTACGTCCAAGCTCCGCCAAAAGGGCTGGTTTGCCACCTCAGGACTGAGCCGTGGAGAGAGGAAGGGTCTCGCAGGTCCGTCCGCTCTCCAAGGCTTATGGTTAGTCCTGAGGTAGGCATCAAATTGAGGAGGGTAAAAGTACCAAGTTTAAGTAGTCCTTCGTCCGTCCGGGACCCCATCCCCTCCCCAACATTTAGCATATGGCCACAGCAGAAACGCCAAAAGGGCTGGTTTGCCACCTCAGGACTGAGCCTTGGAATGAGGACGGATCTCGCAGGTCCATCCGCTCTCCAAGGCTTAGTCCTGAGGTAGGCATCAGTTGAGGAGGGTAAAAGGACCAAATTGAAGTGGTCCGTCGTCCGTCCGGGACCCCATCCCCTCCCAACATTTAGCATATGCTCACAGCAGAAACATCAAAAGGGCTGGTTTGCTTACATCGATGTGAAATTCCTGAATTTGCACAACGGACGGTTGACCCTTCGTGTAAGTACTGATAAATTAAGGAAAATGTATTTACTACTAAAGATTGTACTGAGGTGACACGGCGATTTTTCACATGATTCAGCATCCTTGTGATAAAATTCGATCCGAACTAGAAACGAAACGAAAAACAGCAGTAACAACAGAACAAAACTAATCAAAATCTGTGATTATACTTGTAGTGAATTGCTACGAGACTGCACATGTGCATATTCAGGTGAACGAACAAATTCTCAGATACAGGTAGTGTTGACGAATGCAGAGGTTGTGAGATGGGGCTGATTCATGAGTTGACCTTTCAAATCCATCATCAGCTTAGCGAATACGTAAGGATTGCAGGATTGGATATTTTGCCTACATATAGTCACTGTGTAGACAAGCCATCCACTGCATGTTTCTCAGGCTATGCGTGCGAGAAAACTTTATATAAAATATTCTCTCTGCTCGCTCTTAATACCTCGCTGAGAATGATACTATTGTAAGGAACGCTGTCGCAAAAACGACAATGTGGATGGCTCTAAACAACTGAAGCGGTTTGCAGGTTATAGGAGGCACGAGGTGTGTTTACTACAATACAGATTCTGTCAACAGGTCA
>KZ344997.1:233242-245626 GCA_002352805.1 Teladorsagia circumcincta
GGGCGACTCACGACCCAGGATTTGATCCCCGGACCGCTCCGTGTGGTAAGCGTGCCACTTGCCACTACACCACTTCCGCCCTAATATAAGTGCAGGTGAGCCTAACCACTAGCCATGTGGTCAACTACACCAGTGGAGCACGCTGGCAACAGCTTTTAGTGAGGAAAGCGTTTGCAGGTTTAGCAATCCTGAAAATTGACTCACAGGTTGCAGAGCTGGAATAGCCGTTGGAATATTTGGATTCACACGTCCGCGCCAGTGGTGCTTTCGTGTACGGCTAGAATGAAAACCCCACTTCTTTATACCAACAACAAAGTTGACGGATCAAATGCGACGCAGGCGGTGAATCAAAATGTCCCTGCAAAATTTCATCGTCTTAATAGCCTGTGCAGTCAGATCGCGGAACATTGTTTCGCCATAATTCCTCCCCTTTTCAAGGCGGTGACGAGGAGCCGCAAGTGCGCCCTGATAACGCCGAAAACGCTCTGCCAGTTCGCACGCATTGCAGGGAGGGTTCTTTCCATACAGTGTCAGAATACACTGGTCATTCAGTTTAGCAGGCCGACTACATTTGTTAATTTTTCTTGAGTATTTGGGATTCGGCAGCCAAATAAATGCCATTTTGTGAAAGACATTAGGAAGTCCACTGTGACATCTGGGCTTTTACCGCGTCGCGTCCATCAACACACTTTCTGGGTTTACAAAGCCAGGAACAGTCAAATATACTACCAGTGAAAGACGATTTTTTCAGCTGTAGCCGCGGTGAAATGCCACGGCAGAAATGCCTGTAGGGAGCATTGACTATCGTTTACAATCGTCCTAAGATGAATGTTTCAAAATGATTCCCAAAGATTTTTCAAGATGGAAAAGAAAACGCGCAACGACTTTCGCCACAACCTGATACATACATAGTGCCTGTCTACACGTCTTTTTACAATCATATAAACATGATTAGAAGTCAGGCAGCAGGAAATCGCTGTAGAAAGTCTGAGTTCGGCGATTTTTGGCGAAAGTATGTTACCCTTGTCTGCAACAATGGGTTAGACAGTCTTGGTACTGCTGCTGCTCACAGTGCTAATTTTTCCAATCGTTCCAAATGCCCATTATGAAGGATACCTTCAAAACATTTGCATAATGTCCATTTTTCTCGTTTTTCTTTTTCTCTGGGGGATGATGAATTAGAATTCGGCCCAAAGTTTGAGTTAAAGAAAATTCAGTATATGTTTACAGAAGCAATACATGTGCTCTACATGGCTGTTCCCCACGTCGCGTTACTTTTGATTTTCCCAATTTAATAGCCCTCTCACGATCAGATCAAGAGACAGATCTAATAGTAGGATTTTGGTAAGGGATTTGTACCTGAGGTATAAATGGTGCGAAAGAAAAGTTTAAGTATTCATTATGCATATTGCTAGGCTGCTCATATGCTAAGAGGTGGGAATAAAAGGAGGACTCCACGATAAGAACGAAGGTGGAAGACGGTTGAAATTGCTCAGCGGGAGATAGGCGGAGCTCCTGGGGGTGCGGACTGACACGCAAACGGCAGCGGAAGAATTCACCTCGGTGATGTAGCATGGCTCACTCTCGGCGCATTTGGCGATCCATCCCAATTGGATTGGGTAGCTTTCTCACCGTAAATTCTGCCTTCAATGCAATCGCGTAATGAACCTCTCAATAATTTTCATTTTAATGAGGGCACGTAATGAAAAAAAGAGTTCGGAGAAGGAATTTCATAGAACGATAACGATGGCGACAAGGTTCAGCACAGCCGAAACGAGACGATTCTCACGGGGGCCGGAACAAAGAAGCGTAACGGAGGGCGCTTATGTCCTTGGGGGGAGACATCACAATAGGGCCGATGGTAGGTGGCACTAGGACTAAGCTCAGGATAGGGGAGAAACGTCGAGGAGGACACGCATTGCTCACATCCTCCCCCCAGAATGCCTGTCATTGCTTAAGGCTTAGTTTCAAGCACAACGATTGGATCACTAACTTGATTGTCCCCCCCCCCCCAAGGACATGAGCGCTTGGCGGTAGCAAGGGCCCATTGAAAGAAGTACTTTTGAGCGGGAGCAACTTGCGAGCTTTTGTGAAATTTCGACGTGAACTTGTTCACATCGCGTCCAACGTGAGAGTCCCTATCGAGGTTTGTTATTTGTTACCCTTTTTTCGTCAAAAATGTGATTTATTATATGACTATCAGTAGCCGGAAAGGAGGCGAGGTTTGGTGAAATGGATGTTCTTCTAGCAACACGGTTAGGCTCCGAATCAAAAATTGTCCCCGTCTCCTAGTTTTGTTGTGCAACCCTGCAGCACCGTTATCGTTATTGTTCAATTTTCATCTTACAATTGGAACGGCAATTCGAATCCAGCGTCCGTATCATGTGAAGTTAACCGTGTGTATCCTTTGTCAGAATGCCTTCTCTCGAAAGCCATGAATCTTACAAGATCAACAAGCAAGTTGGTCATGCTCAGGATCAATCGTCGCTTTCGCTGTTTTTCATGAATTCTACCACCTCTCCCCCCACTCTAGGGGGATCTCTTTAAGGCCCATTACCACCACCGTCCGTTTTAGGAGGCTCGCCCAAGCGACACCCCGGCTCCCTGCCCCATCACCACACTCGCAATCATGAGTGTTTCTATGGTATTTGATTCTGAGAGCAGTCAAATAATCAGACTCCGCATACTTTCCCTCCAATTCGCGGGAGGGGGAGGGGAAGGGGAGTAAATCGGTATCGTGAGCTGCCAATCCACCAACTTTGTCTGGTTTGTCCTACTTTCGTGAATTTCTTTCGTGAAAAATCGTCGACAACCTGTTCAACACAACCCGTTTTTCACAATCCCCGTTTATACATTACGCAGAGGTATGTAGATATCCTTGCTCAACTCTAAAATGCGACCCTATTTCCCAAAATTACAAATGCGACTCCCCGCTCTCGATTAGTGCAAACACATGGTGACACTGGTCCAGCTTAGTAGAGTTCTGACGTTAACCTTGTAGCTTGTTCTCTCACCCTCCTCAAATTTCGTATCTTTGCTTTCACAATGGTCATTACCAAATTATCATAGCCACCTTCTTCAAGGTGGGCAGGGAAAGAGAAAAGGAGAAACTTTATTCTGCGAACAAAAATTACGGTTAAAGATCAGTGTGATCACAATGAGAAGCAACACGGCTAGAAGAACACAAGTGGTCAACAATAGCATATTTATGGGAAGTTATCGAGAAGACTACAAAACTACTTTTTTAGAGTGACAGCCGTCCGCATTATTATGTAAATAAGCATAGCCATTCCGGGAAGCAATGCGCTTGTTTTGTGTTTTGGTGGTGCCGACTTGTTCCTAGGCTTTTTTTTCCCGTTCACTGACGTCTTACCCTTGTTTGGAGCGGGCCTTCGCCTTTAGCATCGTCTATTTAGAGCACAGTATGTGAAGTGAGAGACTTAGACTGCCACTTCTTCAAGGTAACAGTTTGCGAGAACTTCTGCTCCACAAATTTTTCATAGTCTTTGCCTTGTGGTCAGACGGTCCATCGCACTGGAATGTCCAGTGGTTTCCCTTGAAGAATTTCTTGTTTCAGGTAGAGTTGCAGTAGAAACCTCCGAATTACGGGCCGCAGCAGTGTCAGGAGCATATACTGCCGACACGCCCGCTCGTCCGTGATTGGCTAAAACCACGCAGGTTACTGTATGCAGACGCGAACCAGCCAATCATAGAATAGTGGGCGCGCCTGCAGCATACGCTGCTGACACTGCTGCGGCCGGTGACTCGGAGGTTTCTGCTGCAAGTCTATCTGATGTTAGTCAGTTGCATGTTTCGAACATATTCGGAGAGTCCAGGATTGTTCGAAAGCGCTATTGTTACTGTAATTTCTTTCCACCCCGTATCTTTTCGAAGCAACAACTCCAGATCAATTTAGTGGGGTAACTGCAGTTGTTAGTGAAATTGTGTGTACAGATTTTACGAAGAATGAAAACACAGCAGAGTGTCGATGAAGCCTGAAGGCGGAGCTTACGATTATAAGGGAGCCCATTAGACTTAAAGCGAAAGTCTCAGCAGGATTTTCACCTTTGACGCTAATGCTGTTGAACGATGCGCTAGCCTTAGTGAAGAACATAAGATGTGTGGCTGAACAAAAGGCTAAACTGGAAAGCCGTGCGAAAGCAACATAAGCGCTTTCGAATAAGAGTTACCAAACATCTAACGGAGGTACAGTAGTGGCCAGAAATTTATAAACAAACGGTTTTTTCATGATATCTCTTTTAAAAGTCACTGGAACGTCTCCAAATTTGCAACGATTATTGATTACGTGTTTTATGATTTACACAGGAAAATTTCAAGCTCCAGCTCAAATTTGTGTTTGGAAAATTTTAATTTTTTGAAATTAATGAAGGCAGGTGAAACATCACTTGATGTGTTTATTTGATTTAAATATGTACAACCCAACAGAATAGTCAAGTACGCAGTCACCAACATTAAGCAAGTCTAGCACACTGCGCAGAACTCTCTGAAGTACTGGATACATAAACTGTATTTGAATGCGGGATCAATTAATGAACTCATTCTCTAGTGGGGTCTCTCTCTGTAATCCCGTGTTTTCGTGGCTATTTCATTGACATACGAATTTGTAGGTCCTCCCCTAGTGGTTCTGTGATGTTTGCCTCAAGAGTCTGGCCTGCCTGATCTTTTAAAAGCACCCCATGCTGTCCAAACCACTCCTGCATGTGAGAAGCACGACGGTTTGGGTCGCTGCTCTGCTGACAGACAAAGCCAGGTCGCGCGGCAGGCATGCCTACGGATACACAACACCTTCTAGCATGTGACCATATACTACGTATCCACTAATTCTCAAAGTCTAAGAAGAGCGCTAGCTGTGAAGTGAGTGGAAGCAGAGTGTGATTGATCAAGCCTTAGACGAAGATTGATACAAGTTTCTAAGGTCATCTGGAATGGCAGAAACATATTAATGATGCATGACAGCAAGGATACTAGTAATGTACGGCGCCACGAGAGGGAACGATTTGATTTAAAGAACGAGCAGCCAATTGTGAAATTAGGCGGAGGCTTGATGAGGTTGCTTTGGAAAAAAGTGGGACCACGCTACGCGACTGAGGCAGTGATGAAGGCAGGCGTTTGCTGCCATGTTTTGGAAGGTGTTGTGTATCCGAATGCATGGCTGCCGTATGACCTGACTTTGTCTGTCGGCAGAGCAACGACTCAAATCATCGTGCCTCTCACATGCAAGAGTGGTCCCGACAGCATGGGGTGCTTTTAATAGATCAGCCAGACCAGACTCTAGAGCCAGATATTACAGAACCACTAAGGGGGGACCTACAAATTTGTATGTAAATAAAAGAGACACGAAAATAAGGGACTACAGAGAGAGACCCCACTAGAGAGTGAGTTCACTTATTGACCCCGCATTCAAATCCAGTTCATGTATCCAATACTTTGGAGAGTTCTAGGCAATGTGCTAGACTTGCTTAATGTTAGTGACTGTTGACTTGACTGTTCTGTTGGGTTGTACAATATTTAAATCAATTGAACAATCAACTGATCTTTCACCTGCCTTCATTAATTTCGAAAAATCTGAAAAATTTTGAACCCGAATTCGAGCTGGAGGTCCAAATTTACTGTGTAAGTCATGAAACACGTACTCAGTAACTGTTGCAAATTTGGAGACGTTAGAGTGATTTCCAGAAGAGAAATCACGAAAAAACCGTTTGTTTATAAATTTCTGGCCGCTACTGTATGTCGGGACGCCCACTCCGCAAGCGAGAATCGCTTTCTCGCGACTTTTCAAGATTAGTTTTTTTGCTCAGTTTTTTTATTATGTTCTTGACTAGGGCTAGCGCATCGTTCCACCACTAGTGTTCAAGGTGAAAATCCTGCTTGGACTGTTGCTTCAAGGCCGGATATAGATAAAAAAAACATAATGAACGGCAAAGAGCCCGAGGAATGGGGCCCGTTCCTTGCCGCGCGATTTCTACATGATGCTAGTGTTATCGGTGCTATCCTCTTCGAAATTCTTTCTGCTAAACGGATGGGTAGAGACGTGCCGCGAGTGTTAGCCTGTCGATGGGCGTGCCCCACCGAATGCGCCGCAGGGAGGGCCATGCTAGGTCGCCAGGGCATGTCCTCCGCTGCAAACTGCTTGCCAGTCCCCACCCTTAAGAATACACCTGCCTTTCTACTAGATGACTTCCTCTCTTTCGACCTACGGCCTTATCGTGGAATCCTATTTCAAACAGACTCCCCCCTCTTTCTCCTCGGAATGAGAGAGAAGCGCGTCCGGACGAATTGCTAACAAAATGCGAATTGCTTCGTCTACTCATGGCTTCAACAACTAGCGCGTATTTGAAATATTTAGCTTGCAATCCACGCTGCGTATCATGGGGTGTGGGCGGGGTGCGAGGTATCTCGTCCATTAGCTCATATTAGCCGTTGCGCGACAGCGGCACAACTGTGATGCGCGGGATACCATGGATAGATTGTTAGATACGATCTCATCTAGGGTTGTTGCATGCCCATTCGAAGATCATAAGTTGCTGCACAAGCAGTCTCTTACGGACACACGTTCTTCCTGAGAGATCTTACTGTACTGTTACCAAGGTGTACGCAACTACTGCATCACATTTGATGAATCCTAGCTAATGTGTTACCACGCTCACTCCTTCCATAAGTATGATTTTCAGCACATAAATGAGAGAAATGCAACAATGGGTTTGGGAATCTATGAAGTCATCTAGCACGCTAGCGCAATTGTTTCATGTTCTCGTAAATGTTGGAGGAATCCTTCCTGGAAACTTCTTGCGTTCTTTTCCCAACATGAATGTGTCAGTTGTGATCACTAGAGACAACACGCAAAGTTTCACGCAAGAAGATCCGGTTTCCGAAGAGAAACAAACCCACGAAAACCCAGTCCATGGACCTTCGCAGGTAATTCGGGCAGAGCCAAAGGCGGGGCATGGAGAGAGGTACGCCTTGGGGCGCCTACGTACCAGGCGACGCAACGAAAGAGTCGTGTAAAAGCGTTTGATTTGAAAAATGGAGACAAAACAATCGATAGGTATGATGCGATAGAGGTGTAGGATTCTAGTACAGCTAGTCAAAAGGCCAAAAAGAGTTCCTAATGAGAGCATCAAGAGAACCAAGTTCCCACCACTAGAATTTGTGACAAATGTCTGCCGGGAATTTGAACGCGTACCAGTCTCCCTGGGTTTTCGAATTGATCACCAGAGCAGATGCAATTTTGTTCTTTTTGTTCTTATCGTGAACGTGTCTCAAGCCAGTGATTCATGGGTAGAAGGGAGTCATGATTTCTCCGGGAAGGATTCCTCCAATGATAGTGACATGATATTTGAGGTAGTGAACAGGTATTTGTCTGAAAAGAGTGGAGACTGGACTAATGAAGGAATATGAGCAAAAAATGAATTTGTAGCAACAAAAACAACAAAATACACGACATTAGCTCATATCCATCAACAAGTAGAGATGTTTTTCTAATTTGTGGGCTGTCCACACAGCCTCCCATACTCACAAATGCTTCCCAGAATAAACGCAGAATTGTACAAAGCTTTTGTTAGCCAAACTTGTGTAGATTATGGAAATAGTTATAGGCTAGTTTTCGAAGGCGCACTCCACGACCACATTGGTTTGGTTATTTTGCTCTGGAATGAAAGAAATCGTATGAGGTGGACCAATGGAAAGCAAGGAAACTGTCGGAGACACAGAAAATAGAGGCTTTTCCTTCAAAGAGGATGCTGTCAAGGGAGGTCTTTCACGGCAAGCCACACTTTGGAAACGACTCCTTTCATATTGTAGGGACGCACTTATGGACCACAAAGCCATGTTTCAATTTCGTTGAACGGCTTTAGTGCTACCAAAAAAGTGGTGAATGATACATTTGATGGTTCGATCCCCCGCGGCGACCAAATTTTGCAATCACGGTTGGAGACCACTTGATGGCTTCAAAATGATTCGGACGACGCATATGACATCTGATTTCGAAATTTAGCGCAATTTGGCACCAACCGGTAGGCGCCAACTCAAATCCAAAATTTAGTGGCCGCGGGGCATCGGACCACTAACAGTACTCTATAGCGAAAATGGAACATGGAGTCTTGTGTTCTCTACATGCATTTCTCCAATATGCAGAAAAGCGTTTTGAGAAAGAGCGGCTTGCCCTGAAAGACCCCACTGGTGAGGGGCAGAGAGCAAGACACGCATTGTTGAGCACCCAGGAGATAGAACAGAGTCAGGGAAGAAGGAGTTTGTATACGAGAGCGAGCGGATACGGTATATGCTAAAAATTCCTCGGTGGTTGACCACTAATGCTAGGCGGAGCCGCTTATGCGTCATTCTTTCTTTGCTCTACAATCAAAGCAATACAAGCTATGTGCTGGCAAACAACTCTAATTCCTAGGTTGAGGCTCAACATCAGTGACCGAACATTGAGCTTGAATTCCCGCATTGGTTGCAGTAAACATACTTATACTACTCGTATGAAAATAAAACTGCAATCGAGCGCTAGTGAAGAAAAGGGAAGAGAGTTTGTCGAAGCATCAAAAAAGAGAGCCTCATTTGGCAAGAAAGGAGACAATGGGTGCCGATTCAGTGAACGTGGTTGCGAGAAAATAGATATAGCCGATAGCTATGCAAAAATACCGCAGCGGTGGCTTATGAGCTACGGAGGGGGAGGCAAAGGATACATTTTGCCTATGTCGTACATCAGAGTTTTTTCGTCTTATATGCTCCGTCGAAGGAAGCCTTACAGGCAAAATTGTCACCCCGGGGGACACCCGTATAGGAAGGAGCAAGCCCACATACACGGCCCTCGCTGTCCTCGTAAAATAACGCATCTGCCATCGCCGTCGAGCTCAAGGAGGCCTGTCGCAATAGTCCACCATACGTCGGGGACATAGTTGAGTAGGAACGAATCATCATGTTTCCATGGCAGATACTTTTGATGTCGCCTGCGTTGAGAGTCTTTATGATGTTTTTTTTTCCATATATCGGGAAAATCTACTCAATTTTTAGTTTGAGTATCTGGTTTAAATTTGGCAAAGTGTGACTAATTCCATTAAAAATTTGTATACAAAATGTCCTTGCTTTAATTATGCCCACTGTTTTTCTCGGCTTCACAGCGCTCTTGTCAAGTTTTATAAGTCCAGAAAATTCATCACTTGTTCAGTTGCATTCCTGGTAGCGTCGCTCACGAGGAAGCCTGCAAATTGTTATTGTGTATAAATGCTTCTGCCACGAGGTTTGTAGGTGGAATCTTGCGCCTGCGGCCAACGTTTCAACCTTCACGGCGTTTTCCAAGGGCTAATCATGGCTCAAGATTTAGCATCACCCCCCAGATCGAATTGGTGGGGAGGAAGCGGTCGATAATGTAATGTGTGTTATAGGGCTCACCGCTCAAATGGTCAATATCACTACCTAATATTTTTGTTTACCAGAGCGGCTCGAAGCCTATATAAGCACTTCCTCAAGTGAGGTTGATTCATTGTATCTGTTGCCTGCCCAATAAAGCAGTCCGCTCTACACTTCCCCACAACACTATGGATGCCTAGTTGTTTGTAAATGAAGAAAGAAACAAGGAAAGCCGCCGATGAAGCCCTTAAACAAAGGCTCCTCTTGAATTAAGGGACGGGTGTGTCGGACGAGTTGTCTAAACTAGATGCAGAACTAGAGCATGCATCAAGTGCCGGAGTTATCCACGAAAAATTATAGCTCGGTCCCGAGATGTCGCGGAGACCGGAAAAAGTGGAAAGAGTCATCTTCACTAATCTCTCCTACAAATTACGTGGGAGATGGTATGCTTACGTAAAATGATTCGACTAACTCACTAAATTTTAATCTGTTAATTGTAACTGGGCGGAACAGCAGGGAGTGCCGCCGTTTATCGGAACAGCTTTTCATTTATATCCTCTGATTTGGTGATGAGAAACCCACTCTAGAATGATTATTTTCGTAAATCGCTAAGGTCATCTTGAAGAAGATCGAAATTTCTCAAAAGCCAAATGCCCATATGTCAAATTTGCTGTGTCTTCGATTTGATAGACCCGAAGATCCCTAATCGATATTTTACCACCGCTGCACTTCATAGTAACTGCTAGGGAGGTGTTTATAAGGTGCGTAATAGAAATTTAGGTATGTGAGGATCGAGGAATCTGCGGTGGTGGAACGCAGAATTTGTTTTTGAAATTCGTAATTGCCAAGGCTGGCAGCACATTTCGGCATGGATGACAAAATTTCTCATAAATCTGGGAAAGCAATATGAGCCATCCTGCCGCGTGAGAGGCTACGTGATGCGGTAGTGAAGAAGATTTAGAATCAAAAGCGACCGTTGAAACGAAAGAGGTGGTCTAACTCTGATTGTTGGAGGTCGCATACGTTTGAAAGCCAGTGGATAGGTAGGCCCCGGAAACATAGCGTAACCTAAAGGAGGAGCGGAAAGGCAATCAGTCGCTGGAAACATATTATAGGCATTTCCAGCGCTTGAAGTTGTGTCGTTATGTCTCACGAAAGTAGAAGTGGCAATCAAAAGTAGGCTTTCAGGAAAGAATAGCAGACAATGAAGCACTGAAAATGCCAATTTCCTTCTTTCCATCGTAAAATACGTCTGGAAGTCGTTTTGCTGCGAAAGACGTCCTCTTAAAGGCGAATTTTACGATAAAAAGACAGCTCATTAGAAGCTAAGTTAGAGATGCACGAGAGAAGAAAAAACCGAGAAAGGCCTAGAACCTGAGAAATGGGATCCGTTGATTTTCGTGTTGATGCGACTCTCATCGGTGCTGCCCTCCTCAATTTAACGCTATCTCTGCTGATGGGTTAGAGATTCAGACAGGATAAAACGCTGGGGCGTGCCGGACCAACTGAGCCGCGTGGAAGGCCATGCTAGATCACCAGGGGCATCTCTTTCAATGCGAATTGGGTGTTGGTCCTCACGCTCAGGAAGCCCGTCTGTTTCTTAACTAGGTACGCTTCTCCTTCTTCGACATCCTTCTTATAGTAAAAACCTCCTTGAACGACAAGAAAACTTAAAAAGCTTGAGCGATTGCCGCTAGACTGGCCTGGGCACACTACCTTCTACTTTACTAGTGTTTCGAGATTGATTTATCAAGTTTCAACTCACTGCGTACTTGATGTTTCTTTTAGACTTTTCGCTCAACAGCTAATTCGATGAATAGAAATATAGACGTGTTTTACAAGTATAACTGAATAACGGAAATACGCAAATGGTAAATGAAGAAAGCGAAACGATTCTCCTCTATGCGCGCATCGTTGTGCGCCATGCGCCTCACTTGATCCTTTATAGGTTAAAATGCTCTAAATGGCTCCGAAAAAGGTGACTGCTATTGAAAGATTATTTGAAAGAAAGCTATATTAAACTTGGAAGGTTTATACCGAAGGGGAACAGATCGGGATACGCCCAATTCTGATGGATCACGTGTGGAAGCAGCAATTTTTAGCACCATCATAAACACAGATGACAAGTTGATTAAATCGTACAAAGCACTGAATGGAAGTCAAAGACGGCCTCGAAGCATCATCTCTGAGCCGACACTGATTCGCGGATAAAGGCGAATTTCTTTCGCGTCGCGAACTCTATTGAAAACCATAGCTGAAACAAAGCATTGTGGCCATGTTTTTGTTATGGAAGATCGCCTAGAAAGTTCGAGGAGCTGAAGTGTGGGCTCAGAAGGGGGGTGCGGCAAAAGACAGTGCTACTTGAGGCTCAAGGGTAATTAGGCTTTACAGCAGTGGCGGTACAACAACGTGCACTACGTATAAAGCTCCCCACCCTGATGTGAGTTCTCTGAGTCCTGAGAAAGATTTGAAAACCCGTACTGCAAATTGTTGTATTACCATTTGGCAGAAAAAAAAGCCGCTTCATCCATCGAGTAAATATATGGCACTACAAGGTTCTGAAACGGTTCCCGTGGAAGAAGCAGGAAAAATCAAACAGTAGAAATATACAAGTAAGAAAATTCGGAAGTTCTAGCTGTATAATTCTTACCAGGAATGGATGATGGGTCGAAGTGGCCGTATGAAATGAGAGCCACACGTTGAATGTGACTTTGAACGCTGATCTCGAATCTGCTTCCCAAAAGTGCCAAACGGTTCGCTGAACGGAGGTTTCTCGTTTCCCACACAGTTTAAAGGCAAACCCCGGGATTAGCCCTACTAGTAGGAGGAATAACACGAGAGAAATTGTGAGGTCCATACCTACCTAGATCACTGCAGCTTCGTCGCAGAAATTGCGCGGTTAGGGCGCTCATCCTTACAAGTCTGCAACCATCGGCCCTCGTCGCAACCCTCCCCCCCCACCGCGAGACGTGGTGAGGTCAGCGTACATTGATGTAGAGACCAGTATCTCTC
>KZ344997.1:254350-269783 GCA_002352805.1 Teladorsagia circumcincta
TGCCACGTATTTTCTTCAGTCGGATATGCGATGAATAGTTCAACAGAGCCATTAGCTGTGACGACACAAGATAGCTTTTGACTAGCGTCTCGGAGTCGTAATGGTCTATGGTTTCTCGACGACCTCGTTGAGATCGTACCGTGCAAAATGTTCTCGTGGGAAAATCTTCTGATGTCATCGTTGTAGAAGAACCCTATGTAATTTTTCCGATGGAATGGAGAGGGCTCTTCAATATGCATATGGGCTCATTTGCTTAGATATTGGAGAGGGGCAATTCATTTTGCTTCGAACATGGGTGGAAGTGACTCTTTTCTCTGCCCCCCCCCCCTCCTGTATACGCCAGCAAAAGCTAACTGGAATATCTATTGACAAATTCTTCACTTGATCAGTCGGTCTCACGAGACTTAGCAGAGAGAGACGTATATCCTCGCGCATTCAAGAAGTAATCCAGTCCTACAAGCTTAAAAGAAGTGCTGCTATACCTACTAATGTTGAAGCGAGTGAATTGAGCAATAGCTTTTACTCTGAGATCCTATGGTTTTCATTCTGAGATTATGATTTGGCGGCTAAAGGCAAAGGTCGCGCTCAGACGCTCTACCGAGGTATTTCCCATACCAGGAGGTCGTATGTGGGTAGCTGCATACATTGCAGCAACCTCCCAATTCAGAATCCGTCGTTCAGCACTAGACGCCTTAGGTTTCAATCCAAGGCCGCCCGGTCAATCCAGCACCGCCCACCTCCAGAATTGATGCGTGGCTGGCATGACTTGTGAAATCAGCTGGGTTGAGCGCCGTATCAACCGATAGAACGGCTGGCATGTTCGAAAACTCGTTTGGACGTGCCTTTTTTCAACCCTCTTCCTTCACTGCTAGTGGGGAATGGGATTCTGTTTACGGCCTTGTCTACGGTTCCCTTTCGTTTTTTCTTCATGGTCGCTCCCTTTCACATCCATCCACTCTCAAGCGCCGTAACACCCCCAAACTCAACCGCGACTTTTGCCTTTAAGAGGAAGTGACCAGCCCCATTATCTCAGGCTAGAGATTGTAGTACTTATCTATTTGTTATTCATTGCTTGCTCGAAGTCAATTTTTGTAATTATCAGAAGTTTGATCATAACCAGCTAAATATTCCAACCGGTGGAATTAAGACACTGTGACAAACAGCGCTTAGAAACTTGAATAGACTGAACGTATACAAAAAACGCTCTTGCGAATGAACTAGTCGCTAGACTGTAGTCAGCAAAAATACATATGTATGGCGCGAAATGGCTTGAAAACTTCAATCTGACCAGTATTCTTCCTATTGTCTCAAGAAAATCCAGAAAGTGGCAAGCTCATGCAGAGCTTCGAAATAAAGAGAAAAACTAACCGTGGCCAATTCTTCAACGGTTTGGGACTGCGTGATGTAAAATCTTTAGCTAGTCCTGCAGATAATCCTCACTCATCATCCTAACATGGTACGGAATCTAAAATGATACGAAATATTACATGCTAAATTTTACATCGATCATACAGCGTCGCAAATCGCAAGATCGCAAAGTGTAATCGGATCTTTTCTTGCTGAAAAATCTACACTAATACAAATAAAATGAGGAAAGTACATTTCCGAGGAACACCGCAAATGAGAGAAAAAGCAAGAAAAGAAATTAAAAATCATCACTGACGCTGAAAAACGCTAAAATTAAGATGAATACGGAACAAAAAGCGTCGTATCAATCGGTCTGGTAGGCGGGTTTTAAATTTGGCAAAGCGCTATGTTAAATGCTGCAGAAAAGCCGATGACTTCAATCGGTGACCTAGTTCTGGCCCATGATCGTCCATCTCCTCTGCATTCTTTAAGACTGCCGCCTAAACTTACTCCGCTGAGGTGGTCACTGTTCTGGATTGAGAAACACGCGACACGTTGAGTCTCAATGCATTCCCGAGGTAATGCGCTCCAAGGACGGTAGTAAGGTCTCCCAACCGGCCAGTCTATAGCTGGCCAGTTGGTCACGCTGACCTCGTCTTCGTCCCCACCCAAAAAGCATGGGAAAAGGCGGGGAGCTCGCGCTGACCTGCCGCAGAGGGCTCGGTCTAGGCCACATCTCAAGTGGCTAGTGGCACCCTGCCAAAACGGCGAGCAGGCAGAGAAAGGAGAAAGTGGATGGAGATTAAAGAGGCCATAGACCATGCCTAAAATGTACCCCTGAGTACATTTTAGGCATGGACTATGGTCTCTTCAATCTCCATCCACTTTCTCCTGTCTCTGACGGCTCGCCGTTTTGACAAATTGCCACGCCGTCTTTCTGCGTCCCTGCCATGCCCATTGATCCGCTGGTCCCATCTCTCCCCCACTCCGCAGAAAACCCTTACTATTTTGTTGGTTTTTTTTGGTAATCACTCTCAATGTAGTAGCGAAATCATATTAGCGAAGATCGATTGTTGTTATTATGTCTGCTTCAGCCGTTCCCCGCGCTCTCTCACTGACTATTGCGACGTTGTTATCGTATTTTGAACAGTGAGCATCCTACCAAGCTGTTGCACCAATTCTCTTTAGACTTTTTTTTTGCCGTTTTGGCGTTGCCTTCGGTTCAATACAGGTGGGGTGCGGTTCAATAGGACAGAATGCAAGTTGTTCGCTTTTCGCGCACGAATCTATTTTTGCTGTGGAGACAACGGGTCCACCATGCTCCAGAGTCGATGTGGGGTTCGTGCGCGAAAGCGAACGATTTGCATTCCGTCCTAGTGATGTAGACCCATACAAGTATGCAAATCACGCCGTATTTTCTCGAACGGTATGCGCGAGCGTAATGTATTCAATGTATGTACGTAGTTACGGGTGTCCACTGGAATGACGTGACGAGACGCTATGAAGAGCTCACAATCCCAGCTTCTACGCATGTCAGGTGACTGCCCTCACCTCCATCCTCCTAGACTGACTACACCTCGGCTGACGGGACGGGGCCGACACCTGATTCCTGTTACACCACAGTAGCGAGCAGCAGTTCCTCGTACGTACATTTCGCATCCTACCTATCGTATGCAAGGAAGTAGGAATGCTTACCGCGCTTATATTGCACCTTCGGTCCTTCGAACCCATCGGTCTCATCCAGTAAGTACATACATTATGGTGCAGTTGTTTTAGAAGGCAGCGGTATTTGTAACCTTATTTAGTGTCTTCTCCGAAGGCAACCAATATTATTAGTTTCGCGATGAACGATGTGCTCTAATCCAATTTGCTCAGGGAGTCCTTCAAGGTAACGATTGCCGGCGGCCTCATTCCCGCCTTCTGGAACAATCGAGTGGTAATGTCCGCCCTTTGAGACCCCCGCCTCTATTCGATGCTCACTGTGATTCTTTTAACTCAAGATCGAGTCCCGGAATGTGTCAGCTTCTTTATAACGTATGGTCACGTCGTCTCACTGGATGTTACGTATTGGCACCACCTGCGCCCGTGCAGCGGTTGCAGTACCTCGCGCCCAGTTCTTCCGTAGATTTGTAACCGCCGTGACTCGTGATGGAAGTGAATGGCAAGGCCTATCAACTCACGACTAAAAGCACAGTTCTGAATGTTTAGTAACTATGAGTTGAGTCATGCATTCCTTTCGATAGGTGACGGGCACCAATAAAGTTCTAGATATTGATGGAAAACCATGTGCTTGCCTGGGAGCCACTCTTTCCTCATGTAACTCTCTTACTATTATATAATTATGGTGTGACGAGCTATACATATAGACGTACCTAACGCTGTTTGATCGCTACAATCGAACTAGCGACTATGCATGCACCCTTGCGTTTCATCCGCTGACCTTTTGTGGTATTTCACTGCCGCTGGATTAAACCATAACGGTTCATCCGGTAAGGGAGGGCATTGCGGCGCACAGTCTGCTCTAATGCAAATTGGGCTCTAAGAGTCTTTAAAGTTCTTAGATGTTATCAGCTCTACCCTGTGTTAATTCTTTAAAAGTTATAATGGGTGCGTTCTTGTGACGGATTCATAAACGTCCCTAAAAAGTAATATTCACCTTGTGAGCACCTAGGACTAAGCCTAGCTGGAGGAGGAAGCCCTGGGGAAAACGGAGTGCTAATGGACGCGGGGTTTTGCTCCCTTTTGAAGCTTAGTCCTGAACCTTTACAATAAAAGAGAATGCTTCCCATAGTTCTAAACGTGATACCGCCTTAAATCGCTATGGCTCCCCGTATGGTCATAGCAGCTCTTCACGCACTCCGTGATAAAAACATTTTCTATTGCCCTGTCAATCAAAAACTGTTCTCCACGATTTCAGTTGATATCAGTAATTTCTTGGTGCCCGTCATCTATACCAGGAGGGAGTGTATGACTCAACTCATAATTAGAACAATATTAAGAGCTAGGGTCATGAGTTGATTAGTTTTGCCATTTACTTCCATCACGAGTCACGCCGGCTACAAATCTACAGAGGAAATGGGCGCGGAGATACTGTAATCGCTTTTGGTACGCAATTACACGGGCGCAGGTGGTGCGAATACGTAACATCCGCTTCACTGAGCACCATTCCTCTTGTACACACATTCCCAGTACTCTTGTACTCTGAGCAGGCTGATTTTAAGAATGTGAATTGCAATGTTGATCATATTTCGAATTTCCTTTCCGCTCCACTTTTCCGCTTTCCGAGCAAGAAACTTTTTTTCGCTGCGGGAAAAACCAGGTCCACTCTTAAGCAATGTGGGCCGTGGTTCCCGCAACGAAAAAAGTTCAGCGCGCGAAAAGCGGAAAAGTCGCCCTGTGTCCGGACTGCTTGAACTTACTCCACCGGTCCTGCCGCGAATGGCGGAGAGCGCACACTATAATAGAAGGGCACGCAGCTCGGCTCGGATCGTGTATGTGATTTTGTCCTGACTGCAGGCCTCGTGGGGAATTCTCGTTGACGATCTATTTGGAGTGATATTCATGCGATCTATCACACAATAGCTCTTATGTTTTTTCTATTCTGATTGTCTGCCTTCAGGGTCTAGCGGAGATTCTACCATGTTCTGTATACTGCACGACGTCCGCTAGCAAGTGTGGTGATCAAAGAATTGCAATCGTTACTGTTAAAAGTGGAAGCTACGCCGATAGTGAAAACCTTGGCCTTGCAGAGGTACGTTAGGTAGGACAGTTTTCATTTAAAAAGTTATAATTCGCTCCATGGTTTTATGAACGAAACAGAAAATGTGGAAAATAGAAAGTGTTGAAACATCACATTCGGGAGCGATTGCTTTGTACTCCTGCTAACTAGGGCAAGCTGCCAAGTTTTTTGTTATAGGGCGCCATTTGTAGCAGGACCCACTTAGCTACGGTATCGCGGGCGGGAACTTGATGCGTTTTCTTTGTTTGGCGCAATCAATCTGCATTTACGCTAAGTTGGGGCGCTCACGAAGAGAGCCATAGACTGGCGGAAATGTTGACACGGAAAAGTGTTAGCGTCAGACACCAGGGGCCGGGTGCAGCAAGCACCAACTAGGGGATGGGTCCCCAAAACTCTGCATCTCTACTTTGTCGATGACGAAAATCTTGTGCTATGGAATAGGGGAAGAGTCCAGCCC
Organism: Teladorsagia circumcincta; assembly: GCA_002352805.1. Taxonomy (NCBI): domain Eukaryota; kingdom Metazoa; phylum Nematoda; class Chromadorea; order Rhabditida; family Trichostrongylidae; genus Teladorsagia; species Teladorsagia circumcincta. The sequence goes on from KZ344997.1 coordinate 259,894, forward strand.
CTAGTTGGGGCTTGCTGCACCCGGCCCCAGAGAACAAAAGGTTTGCTCAGACACGCAGACATCACCCAGTTGGTATCGATCGACCGCCACCACCCATTGTGCGGTGATTGATGCGGGCCAAATTCCGACAATTTCGTGGTTTTTATTCTTGGTTTCTCATTTTCCAGAGATTCATGGTAAAATCAGATCGGTGTCAACGAGAAGTGCGAGAGAAAAATGAGCTAGGGTGTCGTATAACCGTTTATGTTTGTCAAAATTAGCTTGAGAAGTGTGCATTTCTTTGCTTGTGGCCAAAACATCTTTCCAAAGCGTTTGGAGCTTCTTTCTTTTTTAACTATAAGATGATTGGTATAGTGACGGCAAATAGAATGCTCCAGAGTTTTCTGGATTGTTTCGTCTTTAGTTTTCTGTCGAACTCTCTCCCCCCCCCCCACAAATTGCTGTATTCCCTTTGTGTGTAGGTTTTGATTTCGAGATTATATACTGGGCAAGTGTATAGCTTTTACAAACTATTTATAAACTTATTACTATAACAGCCTTCTTTTATCGCCACTTTTTGTAGGGCAGCGTGCATCGTCAGTGAGTAATTGAATCACCGGAGACCTCGGAGGCTCTAGAACGGGGCAAGCTTATCGATGTGCACTTACAAGTTTTTCATCGAAATCGCCGAATCTCCGTATGACGTAAAGGTCTCTGAGGCCGCGTTCACGACTGGGTGTGGTGCACTAGGATAGAAAGCGACTTTCCCGCTTTTCGCGCGCGAACATGGGATCGACTCTCGAGCATGGTGGACCTGGGGCTCCCACGGCGAAAAAAAGTTTCGCGCGCGAAAAGCGGAAAAGTCGCTTCCTGTTCTAGTGAACCACACCCTTCGCGACTTGGGAGATTAGGATTGTAGGCGATAGGATAGTGGTAGAGTAGCATATTGTGGTGGGAGATACGTATCGATTGAAATCGCTGGACAGTACTATATTAGACGTCTCGGACGAATTAAATAATATGTATTTAGTTTGTCAGCGCACCATCCCGATCTACTTCTATATTGATCTCCCTGTCAACAATCTGTTTCATTGTCGCGAATTTAATCTTCAGGGTCGCGAACTATGAACGCGGCCTGGGTATGGCTGACCAGGACAGAAGGGGGGTTTCTCGCACGTCGCACCGCGAAACATTTTCCGCTGCGGGAATCCCACTCATGATCTGGGTGCACCTTAGATTCCCGTAGCGAAAAATGTTTCGCGCTGCCACACGCGAAAAGGCCGTCCTGTTCTAGCGAACCACCCCCGCGAGCCTAGCAGATAGAGTGAAATTCCCAAAACGTGATCTGTGAATGGTGCCGCGTTTTTGAAAACTCCAAGAATTACACTCAATGTTGGTGAATAAATATCGTCTGAGCGAACATATTTTGCGATATTTTTGTGCACTTCTTAGTATTTTCATGGAGGAGTGGTTCAAAAGATCGGATGGACTTTTCCGCTTCTTGCAGGGCGAGAATTTTCTCGCTGCGAGAACCCCAGGTCCGCCTGATCAGCTGGGGAGGGGTTCCCGCAGCGAAAATCTTAGCGCTGCAGAAAGCGGAAAAGTCGCTTTCTGTTTTAGGGAATCACAGAAAACGAATCGGTCGAGATGATCCGATTCTTCATCTTTGCTTGAATCACCTACAAATCCTTGGCCTACAAATAAAAAGACAGAGGAATAAAGTGAAAAGAAGGAAAGGCACTCATTCGTGGAGTTCTTGGTACTTTTTACACTTTAACACCGCTGGAGGATCAATTTGCCGCATACGATGTGTCTATTGTCTGATGATTCCCCTCGCATTAAAGCCAAGAAGTTCGGACCGCGAGTTCGCACTCGTTATCGAAATCCTACCTTCAGGTGATCTTGTTTCACTACATATGAGTTGTTAGTTTCTTTGCTGTGCATTTTTTTTAGTTGGCATTCCGTAATCGCGTCTTCCTTTATTACCGAAACATTCTTAGTTAGGAGACATTCATTCTCGGACATTCATTCAGACATGCCATATGAACTATACTTTTCAAGCAGAATGATCTGAATGATATTTCAATGAAGATAGAACATCAGAGAACCATAACTGTTAAGAACTTTATTTTCATGTAAAAACTACTTCATGAAGTGAGAAGAAAACAAGCTCAATACTAACATGTCACAAATATACACACAATCTGAAACGAAGATGTTACACTGTAGAAAGGAGATGGATACCAATTAGTCTTCTTAGATGAACGAAAAAACCTTCACACTCAATTTTGTGGAAACTTTACCGAATGGGTGAAGTACTGTGACCATTTTGCACTAGCTCAACAGACTTTAAAATGTACAGGTACAAAAAGTGGCAGAATCGCAAAAAAACTTTGCTAAACGACACCAAAGCTGCCCATCCTCCCCATAAAACTATTTCGTAAAACGCTTTGAAAGACGCCCTGCAGATTGTGCAATGAACACTATGTCAGATTGCAATGCGAAACCATCTAATGAACCGCGGAATATATCTCAGAAAGAAGTGTATTTTGATGAAAGTAAAGACAATGATTTGAGTCTGACAATGAGACCTGCAATCACAGCTCATTCCGCCCAACTCGGAAATGAGACCAGTAAACACAGCTAATTCCGCCTAACTCCTTCCAAAACGGTCGTCGACAGGGAAGTGGGAGTGTTGTCTGCAACGACGACCGATCCCAGCAAAATACAAGTACAACCCCCTACTGGTATACGCTCCTCACGTTTGAAATGTGACGATGGACGTTCAACCTGATTCCCACCCAGCTTGACCCCGCCCTACTCAGATTTCATACACATGGAGGCTTCTATTCCTGCCCACACCCCGTTTATTAGTAACACCAGATTTGTCCCCCGTCAACCGCCGGGACCTCCTTACCCCGCGTCCCTTCCTCTATACTCCTTTCTACTTGTGGCACTAAATGATGGTGTAGAGGGGATGATGCGGTATAAAGTGTTATATTGTGCAGAGCAACATCACAGTCACACCATGACGTTAGAACGGGATCTCAATACTTTATTGTACCGTGAATGTGTTGAGGATTAGTTTTCCTTTTCTTCTCCCCATTCTCCTCCTCCTTTTTCCCTTCACGCCCATCCAGCTGCTACTGCAGCACCTTGTGGAAGGAGTGATACTTTACTAAGTAGGTGTTTATATAGTCCTTGGGGTGATATCACAATCACGACATTGCAAAACATCGAGAGCTCAAGCCCTGCAGGATAACCGATCGTGCTAGCGGTTTGTTTGCCATGAGCTTTATCACATCACTTCATTTTGCGGACGGACAGACAGACATACATACATACATACATACATACATACAGACATACAAACCGACACACCAAGTTAGCGGTTTATAAAATAGAAGGATATTAATACTAGCGAACGGCCTACACCTCGGCCAATAGTGATAGAGTTCCGTAATGATACGATGACCAATGATAATATCAACCATTTCCTTTACAGTGAACTCACCGACTGTAGGGCGGGTGATCACGTTCATTATCGACAAAAGCGCACAACTGGAATCCGTAACGGAAAAGCCGTGCCTCTGATTCCGATGAAACGTAAGAGTCCAAGTCATCATATTCGACATCAGCTGCAAAATGCCATGGCTGGTAAAAACGATCACACACTCACAAAAACAGAATAAAAAGAAAATGAAAAATTAATAGGTATTCTTTGGATGATTTTGATCATGACCTACTTGGAAGACAATTTGTATCGCTTCATTTCGATTTCGATCAACTCATTGGCGGACATGATTGCACTTTCTCGCGTCGCCAACTCTTTCACGTTACCAATCAGAAAAATCATTTCAAGGTGCTGCTTGAATTGAAGTCGGTGTTTAAATCTTTCGCACAATTACTACGCCCTAACTCACTGGCTCTCTGACATCCACTCGTGGGGCTTGGATGGTTTGCTTGCTTGCTGTATGTGATCCAAGCCATCTGTATGAAACGATCGTTACGAAATAAAGAGGCGGTGAATGATCAAATACGGGGACAAACATCTTCACCACATACTCTTCAGTGGAAAACTTCCTAAATAAGCAACAAATGAGTGTAGTAAGGATGTTTGTCATTCATATTCCTTAATAATTGTTCAAATCATATGATGAAAGACGAAAGAGAAGAATTCGGAACAAGAAGTAGGAACCTACTGCTTGAGCAGAAAATATTCATGATGAAGTTCACCGTCTTGAACAGTTGCAACTAATGGAACTGAAACACTAAAAGCAATTCTTGACGATAAATCTAATAAAGTTCCATAAAAACATAAACAAGTGACACAATGAAGGAATAAACCTCGCGGCCAGGGTGAATTATCTGTTTCGAAGCGCGAACTGGGAAATTGCTGTTCGAGAAGAAGATCAAGACGTCGAAAACATAATACGTGATTCGTCTGCAAAGAGCTCGTCGCAAAATTAAACTAGCTGTGCACACAAAGGAACGCGAACAAGAAATGCAGAAATGTTCTCCATAAAACTTTACAACATTGTTAATAAAATGGCAATTGAAATAGCGAGACTCACATGAAGAGGAGGGATCCTTGCTAATATCGGACCGGCACAACCGACAATCTGCATTGGAAACAACGATGAATGATGAGCAGCGATCGGATTGCTGCACCTACACTAAATGATAAATCACTGCAACATGATTCAAATGATCAAATCATGTATGAATTTGATGGTAACAAACGGCAACTAACGAGTTTTCAAACATTGAGGATAACCTCACCAAAACAACCTGACATTTGGTAGAATGACGTTACCATTATCGGACACATCGTAGGTGAAGATAGTGAAGGCACTCAGAAACGTTCACTGCGAACGAGAGAATAACTAGTTAAAGTCAATGCGACAAAAAATAAACAAATTAAGTTAGTAGAATACTGAAAAAGACTCAATGATAAACAAGCAATGGAAAATTGCAAAAAAAAAAAACAAACTCGACTAAACTAATAGCAGAACGTGAAATATCATGCACACATTAACGCGGAACGCGCGTGCATTATTTGTGGTACATTCCGTAATGGAGAACCACGACGACGTCTAACATATAACGTAACCGACAGCACTGAAGTGAGAGGAGAATCAGCAAGAGAGGAAACAGGAGAACGATTCAACCCACCTATCTATGAATGTCACGGGAACAGCGGTAAGAACGAAGACGTGAAAAGAGACTTATGTGGACGGTGCGGTGGAGATACCAGAACTGCGACCAATGCGAGGAGATTGAAAAGTAGAAATACGAGATAAAAGTGACATCAACGGGTGTTACGGATTGAACACGGTACTAGAGAAGGTAGAGACGGTGAATCTGAAGGAAAATCGCTTCAAAATTTGTCATTACTAAACATCAACCAAACTACTTTTGAACGAAATCGCTCTGCGGGAAAGTGAGGGAATCGATTTCAGCGAACGTTGACTCCCTGCAAGACCCTAAAAATGCCCATATCATGAATGCATGCATCTCAGTATTAGAGCGAGTAAAAAATTAGAGGTGCACGCAACTCAATAAATTCCCTGATTTTATACCAGAAACAGTACAATGCAACCTTTGGAGGGAAATCGACCAAAAACCAACAACAAAGTATCGTCAACGTTAGCGAAGTAGAGTGCAAATTTCTGTGATCCCTTATCCAAACATTTCACTAGCCTGAAATAGAAAGAAATTAGTGCTGAGGTCAGTTTACGTAATTCGAGGAAGGAGCCGAATGGAAATCAAATTAGCGGAAATAGCAGCAAGCGAGATTCCGCACTTGCGTCCAAGGCGGGCAGCCACCTCAAACATCTAAAATAAGGCGACATAGTATATATCTGTTGATCCGAACTGTTCTTGTCGCTTGTTTATTCTTTACCTTTTTATGAGCACATTACGCTGCTAAGTGGGTTTTGGGGGAGGGAGGGGAGGAGGGAGAACCACGTTGCGGCGCGGCACTCTGCTCGTCTGGCATGCTGGCTTACTGCGGAATATCGGTGAACGGTGCAAGGTGCTGTTAATCTCGTTGAGTATTCTGGTTGACAGCGAGGATTGAAAGAAGACTTTTGTGATACTACTTGTCATGACGAGGGTCTATTAATTCATTGAAATGCTCATGAATCATTCCTGTTTATTTCTTTTTCAAGGACGAGCTCATTGCATCCATTTTGTACGTCTGCACTCCAACTGAGTGTGGTTAGCTAAAAAATCGCCTTTACCGCTTTCCGCGGGCTTTTTTTGTTGCAGAAACCCAAGGGCTACAACTTTCCAAGGCTCGTATTCGGCGTTCCCCCAGTGGGATTCGTCCTCCAAGTCTGATTCAATCATCCAATTTTGGGGTGACCTGCAATCGCTCTTTTTGAATGGCTTACGCGGGTACCCGCGCTACTCATTTGAAGGAGCATTGCAGGTGGGTCCCGCAGCGGACTCTCCCCAAAATGAGAAGGATTGAATCAGACGTGGGGGACGAATCCCACGTGGGGAGGATTGAATACGGCTCTTGGAGAGTGGTGTCTCTTGGGTTTCTGTGACAGAAAAAGCCCGCGAAAAGCGGTAAAGGCGATTTCTGTCCTAGTGAACCACACCCCAATATCACACAGCATCTAAAAGTCTTCATCTCTCATCGGATGGTCAAGGCAAGCGAGAATTTCCTCACAAGTTTGTAAATGTAAACCTTCAGCTATGTCTACGCCAGAAGGACTTCCCTGTCCAATCGTACTGGATGACCAGGAGCCGGAAGTTGTGGAGAGAGTGGTGAGGAGGGAGAGGGAGAGGGAGGCACGGAGACGGGCTGAAATAAACGACAAGTAAAGTTTGCCAACCAGGTGGAAGGATCGGTTGATCATATGTGAATGTTTCAGCTTCTGCCTCCTGCTCGGTAAGGAGTTGTCTCCTTCCAGGCTAACTAGCATGGAATGGTGTCTGTGTGGGGCGAGTGTAACGCTCACCACCATTCGCGAAAATATTTGTTGTCGCGAGGTGAACGAGGGAGGTTGCAAGAGGAGCGAAGTCCTGGCTGGGTTGCAGGAGAAATTGAGGGAGTCTGGACGCTGTGTCGTCTAGCACCCTCAATTCTACGAGGTCGTCCTGCACCTTTAGGTAATTCTACATCGCTTAATAACGAATTTGTGTAGGATCTCATTGAGATAGTGTCTCAGGTGCTTCGCGTTATGATGATGACGCACAGGTGGGAAAGGAAGAAAGTAAAGGAGCAGCCCATAGTCGACGAGAACAAGCGAGTTGATGAAGCTAGAGGTAGAGAGTTCTCTGTCCTGAGCTATGTTTTTTCAGAAGTTTGCAGTTCTGCGCGTACTGCTCTTTTGTTTTCTGGTGCTATGGGCAGCTCGGAATGAGCCGCAGGTACGAGATCTCCGAGGGGTGCCATTATGAATGCGTACTCCTCAAGCAGCGGGGTGTATGCGGGCTTCAGGGTGAGTATGGTACTTCATCCCCATCATAAACTTTCCCACTTGCAAGTATCTTTTCAGAGAGCGATAGGAGGCGGAAGCACTGTAGTATGCGATAGAGATGATTGGAGAGAACGTGAATAACATATGTAATATAGTAGCAATCACTGTGTAATGAATTTAATAATTGTATTTAATTGTATTTTCTTTTGAGTCTTCTCACCGAGTCACAACTCCACTTCGTATTCCTCTTCTTCCTCCATTGAGTCCACGACCCACTGAGGTGAACCGCTAGGACCCTTCGATCGCAAAGTATGAGTCGCCCCCCCCCCCGTGGAAAACCTCCTTCAAAACTAAGTCTCTCCAAATGTGTTTTGCTGGAGACTTTAGAACCAGCTTGGACTTCCTATCCAGGTACTTGCGCTGGATCTCCACCGTCCTGAGCACTCTTGTTTCCCCGCTCAGTTCGGTAAGCCGCAATGTATTCAGATGCATTGTGGCCATCATGTTATGCAGCGGGTATGCCCCTATTGGAAGAATATCTCCTTGGGACAATACATTCTATCCAATGCGTATTTAGCCTCACATATGAAGGTGCCTATACGGGCTGCCGTACGCAATGTCTCTTTGGAAAGACTTAGTGAGGAGGACCCTCCGGAACGCCTCATAGGCCTTTGAATCCGGGTCCAAGTCTTCAGGCCGTGAATTTTGGAGGGGACCGTGGCTGCAGCGGGTGTAAGGGCCGGTAAGCGGGTCCTGCAAGAATTTCAACCAGGTGTGATATAACAGTGACATGCAAAGCGACGTACCTGTGGCCATTGATGCACGCCCACAACATGCATCAAACATATATTGAACGTGGCCTTGGGATCCACCCCAGACTCCGATGCCTGTCTAAAGGCATTCCACAACCACGACTTCGCCTTCTCCGCATACATGTCAAGTATCCCGCAACCGTCCACTTTGGCCGCCTAAATAGGGTGCACCACCTTCCCAATCATGGCCGAATACCCTCGGCTGTCATATGCCCCATCAGCTGCCAGATGCAGGCCCTCTCCCTGCAATCACAAAATAATTATATGTGGTGAGTGTTTGAAGCAGGTGACCACCTTGTACTTCCTCTTGATCGTGTCCAGCACCAGACGCTGCTGCGGCTGATAGACATTTTCGATGGCGGGCTTCGCCCATTGGAAGACCTCATAATAAAAGGTCTTCGAGAACATGGCCAAGTGGGCCCGCTCTGCCCACCTCGAGAGCTCCTGAATTCACAACAACATGACCCATCTCCACCATATCAGATAGTAGCTGTGTACTGACCGCGTATCGGAGTCCAGTCGTGATTGCTGCCACCTCCGCGACAACCTTCCCCTTCATCTTCTCTCCCTCGAATGGGGGACCATGCGGTCCTGACTTTTCCTATACCATATAAACCCCTTGCTGCCATGGTCCAACCGAACCTTCATATTAAGGAACGGTAAGAAGCCGTTCTCATCTGGATACTCCACCGTAAATCCCGTGCATGTGCGAGCGCTGAGAAATCCCTCGTCATATTCAAACAGTGGTTTTTCGCGGCATCGGATCCTTTACCACATAGAAGAACGGCCTCCTATCATTAAAGTCACTGTACTTAATCGCTCGAAGGATGTCTGCTTGGAAAAAAAAACTGTTGGAGGCACTCGCTATCAAGCGGCTGTCTCCCGAAATAAACAACCGGGAAGAACTCGTGGAGACCATGCGACTTATAAGTTAACGGTGGATATAAGCAATTACTTACTAGTATTTGGCTAGCGACTGTCCTGGGGGTGAGGTGACTATCGTTTTATTGTCGGCAATTGTATTGTAAATTCTAGTTCGAGTTGCGGTCTTAAGACGTTGTTTGCAGAATCTCCCTTGATCGAAAGAACCAGACTGGTTAGTGCTTGACGTGTATCAAGATGTGTTGTTGCAAGATTCTTGTGGTTGTAATATGCTTGTAATCTTATAGGTCTGAAGAAGCTGCTAGAGCAGCGAAAGCTTACCAATAAAGTTTGCTGAAAAGAGTCCTCACCAACAATCAGTTCGATGGAGAAAAGTATTTACCACATGAGGCTCAAGGATAACTCAATTATATCATATCTAAAAGTGGCTTAGTTAAAATACTGCTCTAACGTCCTCTAATTCAGACCTTTAAAAACCAGAGGCTTCAGCTAACTCTTTCAGAATCATTAGCATCCTAAGAAAGAGAATAAAATGGGCTTGCCAACGATATGCAACAATACAGTGCTTACAAGAAAGTTTCCAGGAAAAAATGAAATAAAAGTATGACACATCAAAACCCGCATTACTTTCTGGACAACCTAAGAGAAATTATATGTTTTCAGGGTCTGTTGGTCGACGCGGGACATGTGGCTGACCCGATCGATCTCTAAGGCTGGTCTAGAAGGCTCTCCAGCTATCAAAGTAGGACACGTCAAGGACTGTGATGCATCAAGTTTTAAC
>KZ344997.1:269883-282425 GCA_002352805.1 Teladorsagia circumcincta
TTCAGGCAGAGTGTTATCTATTAGAAGTAGTGATGACTACTGAGACATTTGTCACATTGACCAATCGCGATTTGCCTCTTGATAACGCCGTGAACGAGCCTTCTTGCTACCGGAAAGGAATACACAACCAATCGGCGAGAAGAAACAGTTGCGATCAGCTCGGGCTGCGATTTGATAGTCCACTGAACTGAAATAATGACATCACTATGAGTGAAAGCAGAGATTATAAAATTTATGAAATGAATGGATGATGAAGTGGATGAACACCAGTCGACAACCGGTCTATTTTGGGATGCGCTAGGCTCTCTACTTATGTTCAAAATCGTGGTTACGTTTATTCAGTGAAATGTGTTATACGTATCATATTTCAAATCATCGCATGTTACAAAAATTCAAGTACAGAACGAACAACATTTCAGCAACCAATTGTGTGAGTGAATTATATATAAGTCCTATTGATGTTTTGTAAGTGCCGAAGAGGTACGAAAAGCTTCAAATAATTTTACATATATTACGAGCGCAAGATCAGTGGGCACTACCTGAAGCAACACCCCCAGCAGAAGTCAACTCGAAGAATCATTCATCGGGTGGGATAGAGTAGCCCACGTGTAGCGCAGATAAGCCGTTGTCGCGGCTCAAAAGTGCGCAACAACTGCGCTAGGTCTTACAAAGCTGGCGTTTGGCCACCAATCTTGGCCTTTGCACGAGTTAGCCTTTGGCTGCGGGTCCTTGCGCGACTGCGTGGTCCTAGCGCGATTGCATGTAAATGGTGCCGCATTCGAAGAAATGCTGTCTGTATTTTGATTGCTTTTGCTTGCCTTATCCGTTTTAATTATCATGTTTTTCGTTTGTATTGGTGCCTGCAACTGCCCTGCATGCGCGATTGCTGTTGCATTTCTTGATGGCGCGAGCCAGTAAGAAGTGCAAGCTAGTTTAGACAACTCGTCCGACACAACCGTCCCTTATTTCAAGAAGGAGTCCTTGTTTGAAGGAACATCAGCACTTTTTCTCAATTATTTTGTCATTAGCAATCAATCCGGCATCCACAGTTTCGTTATCGACCGCTTCTACCCCACCCAAATCGATATGGGGGTGTTGCATTAATTAATATGTATAACATCTCAGGGATCCGAAAAATTCTCACTGGAACCTCCCACTGTAGTCCTGTTGACACGCCAGTGATAAATATGGCATTGGGTGTCCCCCACGAGGCCCACCGCGCGGCGAAGGACGAATCGCAGCGCGTGCTGTGCGATATGGGACGTAGTGTGGTACACTCTGTTCAACCTGACGCATAACCGCAACAGTATGCGCTGCGACTCGTCCTTCGCCGCGTCTGCGTCTCTTCCTTCGCTGCGCGGTGGGCCTCTTGGGGTATACCCTATGGCATTCCCATTTAGCGCCAGGACAATCCCTATAATAAATTGTGAGCGCTGACTTTCATTTCTGAAACCGGTGCTCGAAAGATCCTCTTGTTTTCTTCAACTTTTTATCTCATGATGGCGTTCCAGGTTTTTTATGGTATTCTACCCAACTTTTCCTGATTTAATCTCTGATCGAGACGGGTGCCAAATAGTCAGTTGAACATATAGCGCTTGATGCCAACACTGTTTTCAGTGGCACAAAGGGCGAGTTGTATCATCAACCTAACTGCGCACAATTAGCCAGCTCTAGGGGTCACACTGAAGCATTACAGAATCCAGCCGATGCAGGTACGATTCAAGTGCTTAAAGCGAGAGATTACGATAAAGGATGGATGCGGTGTGGAAGTAAACGCATTACTGGAAGCAGTGTTCAGGCGCCAGAAGATGCGATATGTAATCGTTTCGTGGTCCAAGGTGCGCTAGTTGCAGAACGCTGGGCTTGCCAACCCTCCCTGAGCTCCGCCTCCGCCTGAGCTCCACCTATCAGTAGTTGCCAGCAGCAACATCGTTCGATTATCATTTTGAAAGGGAATTTCCCTTCGAGCGGCCATATCATACAACTTTTGTGTGGAAAGCGTTATCACAAAGCATGGTGTTTGCTGGCATTATGATGGCTATCAGATTAACACGTGCAAGCGCCTCCTCATGAGGTTGCTAGATCGTCCTATGTCGGTGGTCAACGGACAGGCAAAAAAGCCTTATTCTGCGTGTTGTAAATGGATTTTTCTACTTCTTTTAGCTATTGTCGCACTATTCAGCATCCCCACCTTCACTGTAAATCCAACCCAATCTCATCGTAACCTCTCGCTTCAAGGGCAACCACATAGCGCCACACCACACAGTATTCCGCTCCTCATTATGCTGAGAAAGGTTTCAAAATTGATAATAGCCTTCCAGCAGTGGTGCCACATATCGCCACCGGTCGACCAGCATTGCTATGGGTTTAGGAATTGGAAACCGTCTGTATGTCTTGTCGCAGCCACCGCCGGTCATCCAGCGCCCCAAGCAGCTCTCGCGTTGGACATGCCGGTTGGAAGGACTGGCCCGTATTGGGATTACCGTTACATTTCAATCATTTCACACCGGGGCCAGGAATGAACTTCGTTGTCGTGTAAGGGCTATGAGTAACCCAAATAGCGGGAACCGCAGCCGGAATAATTTATTTTTATTATAATGGAATTGTAACCGTTATTCGCTTCAAAGTACCGGAAAAAGCTACCGATGGGGTGATCGAAATCAGTGAAATTGTTATCTGAACCACTAGTAACCTTGGGTAAAGGTCCCTATGATGACAACTCATCTTTTTCTGCTCATTTTCAATGAAAAGCCATTTTGCAGCTCCGGGAAATACGAACTGACTTGAAACTCTAACAATTAGTTTTTGAAGGAAATTAAAAATTGTGATAGCAGCGGAAAGTAGCTGAAAATAGCGAATGAGGGTCATGACTCATCACGTCAACTATCCTGAACAAAGGCACCATGACGTCAAGAAAATTGAAGCTTTTCTTTCTGTAAGCTCAAGGATTGATCAATTATAATGGCTATTGTTATTAGGAGGGCACTGAAATTTCCTTATGTTATCATATCTCTGCTTTAAGGTTTACTGTGGTTTGGAAATTTTTTTCGGACAATCAAAAGTAGAATTTTAGAAACTTTTTCTCTAATCCAAGCCAAAGGTAGTCGACTCTTTTCATTTGATGGAAATCACCCTTTCCCATGTTCTCAATTTGCTAGGCGCTTATGCTTGCGAACTCAACGGGGCAAATGAAAGAAAATCTGTAATGGCTGAGAAATTTGAGAATGCCAAAATGTAAAAAAGTAAGAGGGCATTTGGCCTTAACACTGACCAATCCCTTGCTGATGAGCCACACTCCCTGCTTTCTATCAGAATCATAATGGCATATTGAAGGTGAGTGCACCTACACGGTGGCTTACGGGGGCAACCAAGTCAGTGATTTTATTCTTCAATACAATTTGGTAGCAATCAATTGACGCTGGAGAATTGGAAGACTTAAGTTCCCTTTGATCCATAACCTCACTATTGGGACGAAATTTTCAAGGACAGTCGTATTTCCGAATTTGAGTCGGGCCGTTGGGGCAGTTCACATATTTTACTTTAATTGTCCTCAAATCGAAACCACTTCAATATAAAGCTGCAGTCGGACAAGCTGTGTAATCGCCTGTATGTCGAGTCCAAGGCTCTCCAGCGCAATCAGACTTGGAATCAGGCCTGGAAACGATGTACAAGAATCGGCCTTGTCAGAGATAACGCGCTGAATTAAAGAGACGGGTCGCCGTTGATTCGAACGAAGAGGCACAGGGCGAGGAGCAGAGGGCACATGCTACAAAGCACAGCAAAGGAGAGAAAGTAGACATGCGTCGATGCGTCTACAGCCGTCTGGGGTGAAAAAGAGGTAAAAAATGACTGCTGAGGTCAAACACCTAACGTCTTTGTGGCGCACTTTTCCACGACTCCTTGCTTGAGAATCCTGCTACCTATCTCACGGTGAGAATCGGTTTGAAGATTGGGAGCCGTGCTCTTGACCATCATTTTCTGAGGCCAATGGTAATGCTAACAGAATGCGTCTTCAATTCTGAATCGCAACCGACTTCATGAGCATTCCAAAGATTAATAATCGTCATCTTAATCTTCATGTTGTGTTGTAAGCGTATAAACAATATTTCATGAGTTGCTAAGTGGGTCTTTTCAAAAGCAGAGGAAAGAAAAGAATGGATTAGCTTTTATGCGCTGAATAGTAGACTGTTTGGAGGCATTAAGCCAAGTATTATATGATAGCTCACCTTAATTCTGCATGCGCAATCCTCAAAAATACCATGGAACAAGCGGTAGCTAATGTTATCCAACAGATTGAGTATCGCATTCTGAAACTTACGCGTATAAGATGTATGTAGCAATAATCCTCACAATCTTTCGAAACAACGATTACGAAAGACAACAACGGTTTCATGAATGTTATCACAAGAATGCTGAGTTATGGGCAAAACTTTCGCCCCAGGCGGGACTTGAACCCGCACCTTTTTCTGCCAGTAAGGTGCCCCAGTAGCGTAACTGGTGCCCGGTAAGCAAAGTCCGAATCCCGTCTGGGCGAAAGTTTTGTTCCCAACCCAGCATTCTTGTGAAACATTCGCAAGGCGATTTGCGTCCAAAAACAGCAGTTAACAATCAAAAACAGGTTTCATGAATCTTCGAGAATCAGCACCATCACAGCAAGTTTGTTCGCTAGAAAATACCGCAATTTTCAGGTGGTAGGTAAAATCTACGTGATTTTCAGTAGTTCACCTTCTCGCTTGCATGACCATTTAGCAACTTGACTTCTGCATACATAAGGAGAACATGTAAAGGGAAAAGAAATTGCGTGCAAATTCATTACTATAATTGTGCTATCTCTAGCAGTGTATACCTCGTTCCTTCAAGGTGCAGCTTTCACGAAAGCACGTTCACTATCTTTCCCGGATGTCGCGTAAATGCTGTACTACTTGGCAGGTGTCTGAATGCACTGGCAAAACCGGTAAAAACTCTTCTGTGAGCGAGATTCCAACCTTAAAATTCCGTTTGTCAACACGACAATGACTGTTTGCCTCAGGGAGTGTAGACAGAGTGACGGCGAACGATGCGGAAGTACAGCCCTACTCTATGTATATCCTGCTGCTAGATTTCGGGAGCGGGTAAATGACGCAAGTAGATAAAGTAACACAACTCTCGAGTGCTTACTACTAGTGTCGATTGGGGTAGTAGGTATGTAGTCCACGAATTGGCGGTGAGCGATCGTCGGTGGCGTTCCTAGGTGGTTAACGAATAGTTCTCGTATTGGTGGATGAACGTCCGGCTGAAAACCTTCGTCATAAAAGTTGAGAGAAGTGTCTGTAGATTTACATCTAGCATTGTCAATAATGGGTGGACAAGGGTGATCCGCCTGAGCCACAGTAGAAAACGGGTGGTCACCTTCTCTAGCTCATTTTCTGCTTTTGGTGAGATTGCCCAGACCTCGTCCATTACGAGCTATTGCTGTGTTACGCTGCTCTCATGATGAGCCGCTTCGTTACGAGTTAGATAAATGGCTGCCAATATTGCAGAGAAGGGTTCGAATCGCGCCACGGTCCAATTCCTGCACAATGCTCGCCCCCGCGCTCCAAAAATGGCTCGCCAACGGCTCAACTCGACTCGGCTTCTCTGATGGGTAGTGATGCCTCATACATCGTACTGCTCACACCTTCCTCCAACAGGCTGACCCCTTCTCCTTTTGCTATCGAAAGCCATGCATGAGAAACGTTCGAAGATGGAGATTGCATGGATGACTGTTTGAGCAACTTTTTCAAGTCGAAGTCAGGACATTCATGTTTTGAGGCTTTCCCAAAACACGGTCAAAGCAAGCATATGAAGGTGTTTATCTTAATCTCAATTTCTTTTCTTTCTATCAAAAATCATTGAAAAGATAAGTGTCAAAACTGCAAGGACTTTCCTCCAACCTATGTATGAAATAGTGTTGCAAACAGCTTTAATGAATTCAAAACAAACTGAGAAACATTGAATTAAGAAGGGTGTCTAAAAGCCGCAGAAAAGTTTTTATAAAAAGATCCGTGACTCAGCTTTGAGGTTTAGCCCTTCTACAGCGAGATGACAGAAATCAACGTTGCTCAACAGGCAATTCATGGCTAAAATAGCCTAGAAATCGTTGAATTCATGACGAAGAATGCTCAAGTGACGATGTTCCTCTTTGTTGTTTGCTTCCCATGAATCGCCGTTTGAAACGATGTTAAAGGCAGTGATTACGATAAAGAGGGAGCGCATCGGGGATGCGTACACATCACACGAAGCAGTTATTTAGGTGACAAGGAAGCGATGTGTGGCGCTTTTGCTTCGAAAGGTGCGCTGGTAGCTGAGCAGGACTTTGAAAGCACTCCGCCCCAAAAGCGATCCGCCCACTAGCCTAGTTGGTGATTTGAACGAGCGGTGTTTCCAGCAGCGGCACAACTGTAACAACTCGACTATTGCATTATTAGGCATGCTGCCACCAAACGCAATGCGGTGAACTCGTTCATACGCCAGCTTTATTGAGCTGTCACCCGTTCATGAGTGGAAATTATTGCCAAAAAGGAGGTCCCGTTTCGCGTTCTCGTGACGAATTTATCTGCCTTTTTGCTACTGGCCTACCATTGAGCACCCAACATCCCCTCTAAAGCCTTCTTGAAAATATCGGAATCGCTGCCTCAAATTGAAAGTTTTGAAAGTTCGGAATGTTGAAAGGTCGTAGATCGTCATTGGAAACTGTGCATAGGGCAGAATACACAGACGACTTTACCCTATGGGCATCATCCCAAATGCATTGAAAGTTTACCCTAGGGTTGCTCTGTCTTTTGTTGTATACAACAACCTTTCAAACACCGTTTGAGTATAGTTGAGCATTAATTTTAATGACTCTTCCAAAGAACGATTCGACCAATAACTCAAAAATCACAAAGTTCTGGGCTCAAAACTTAACCATCATTCCTAAAGAGATCGAGGTTCCATTCCACTGCATAAGTTCTAAACGCTTCTGTAGCTAAAGAAGCCACATACATACAAGCCTGCACCACTGCGATATGTATAAAAGTAAGGAACGTAATTCCTCGGGCAGAGATGACAGAGTGTTTAAGAGTGTGAGCTCATTTCTGTACCTCTGAAAGCTGCAAGTTCGATCCTGCCGGGGCTCCTAACCATGCCCTGCAGAAACTTGCGAAATGGTTATAGTACCAGCCTCAGGCTCAGGATGACAGGCTAGCTGATGACGACCCGGGTCACACCAACTATGCCTAAAAGTTGCCAAAGCCTCACTGATGAAGTAGGACGTCACCCGGAAGTGGCGCGCAGAACCCCCGCCCAAGTTCTGTGGTCAGTACGCCAGGGTTGCCGAGGAGCGAACGGCCTTGGCCAAAGAAGATAGTTCGAATTGGGACTCTAAATGTAGGATCGCTGACAGGAAAGAAATACAGGCCCTCTACGAAGAAATACGGTTTGCAATGTAGGACTTCAGATCACAGCTGGATAAGGAAACAAGAACGAGGGAGTTCGAATAATAAGAGCAGTCTCATGAGTGCAAGAGAGGCATTTAAAAGTGATAAATTCATATGTGGAGGAGCCGGCATGGTGGTAGCCATAAATTGAAAGAATATGACATAAATAAAAAGACCACCCTCAGGAGGAGAAGGAAAAGGGTTATGAGAGATAAAGACTTGAAATCCACTGAACTTTGTTGAGAAGCTAGAGCAGGAGCAGAAGAGCGAAGTGGAACAACCTAGGATTAGCTACTTTTATAGCATGTAGCATGAGTAACCACAAAAGTGGCTATTTGTAAAGACTAGAACAATCAACAATTTAAATGCATGAAATTACTATGTATGCGAATTGCGCATAAAGGCGCATGATGAACAGTTGACGTAATCAAGTTGAGTAGGCGGAAGCAGGTGCTCATAAAGCCTTTGTCAGTACATTTCCGATTCACTGCGGATTGATATCAAGGCCTTTTTTCGCCTATCACAAGCGAAAACGTTCCAGAATGTGCTTGGAAATGAAGGCGGTCCAAATTTTCTAATAGTAGCCAAATCTACCGGAAGGCATGTTTGGCCCCGCCTCCTCAAGAAGGAGGGGGTTGCCTGGAAGAATGGCAATGGTCCACCCGGTGGCTTATCACGTCATTGTCGGCTAATCGTAAGTGTTCATCGAAACAAACAGATGATGGGACGTTGAGTGTGTTTGGATCCGCCCTTTTATGGTGGCTATGTAGATAGTGGTTTGTCGTAGTGCGTCATTGTCAGCTAATCGTCGGGTTTATGTGATAAATCACTAATAGAGCAAATACTTGTAGATAGTCACGGGAGTTCCTATCATCTAGCTTCGCTACTGCTTTTGAATGAAACCACGTGCAGCTTAACCCATAGCTTGAACAGCAGCTATTACGTGCCTAAAAAAAGCTTGATAGCGATAAAGACGATCTTATCGACTCAACTCTCTTCTCTAATACTAGGATTTCACCAGATTACGGAAGCCTTTGCTAATTTTAGTATAATTATTATTGAATTTTTCCGAGTTCGATTTTTATGCTCGGCTCGCAAAGTGGTTTTTATAGCCTATTGAAGAGCTGGCCAATTGAAGAAGAATGCTTAGAGGCAGCGAATACGATATTTTCAAGAAGGTTTCAGGGGCGACGTGGGGTGCTCAATTGTACGCCAGTGGCGAAAAGAAGCAGAGAAATTCGTCAAGAAAACGCAAAATGACGCTCCCCCCCCCCCCCCTTGGCAATTGATTTTTACTCATGAAAGGGTAACAGCTCAGGAATGGAGGAACGGACGAACTTACTGTATTTCGTTTGATGGCAGCATGCCAAACCAAACACCATTTGAGTTGTTTTAGTTGTGCCAGTGCAGGCAACGCTGCTCGTCCAAATCACCAACTGGATTAGTGGGCGGGTCCCTTTTGGGCGCGGAGTGCTTTCGAAGTCCTGCTTGGCAACCAACGCACTTTCGAAGCCTAAGCGCCACATATCGCTTTTTTGTCACGCAAACAACTGCTTCGTGTCATGAGTATGCTTCCCCGGTGCGCTCCCTCTTTATCGTAATCGCTACCTTCGAAGGCACATTTTGCAACTGCAAACACGGTACAGTAGGGTTACAGTATGAAACAGTGATTCAGCAGTGAAGAAAGAAAAAAAGAATAATTATCGAGAGAGATCCATATAAATTTTTGCTTCTCTGAATAATGAAAACAGGTTGAGAGAAACTGGGTGTCGAGACGAGAGAACGACAGGCGGAGAGAGCGAGCATCAAGAGGAGATACAGGGTGGGCCAAAACTATGGAAACAGCGAGACCCACTTTTTCTGAGTCTCTTGACTTTCGTCTCCTTTTTTGACCACAAGGTATTTAAGGATGTGTCTTCTCCCCACAAGAACCAAATATCACATGGTTCTCAAAATTAATGAAACAATATCATCACGGTATGTCATTTCTCAAACTGAACCGCCAAAGGGCTGTGGCACGCTGCATTTACGGCAGTTAAACGTAACAAAAAAGTTCTTATGGGTAATGGTTGAACGCTAAGTTAAGATCCGCCTAGAATGCAAAGAAAGGAGATTCGAAGGCTACAGCTACAATCAAGACAAATATCTAGTGCAGAATCCGTCCTCTTCCTTGCGAATTTCGTACCGCTGAAATGAAAAAATGGTGCAAAAGAACAAATGGACACCCTTAACCAATTCGCGACAATGTCAGCCACCGGTGGCTGACGCGAAGATGCTCACTTCGGAAAGTGTCAGCCACCGGTGGCTGACATTGTCCGAAGAAACAAGAGCGTCTTCATCAAAAACGGCAGGCCACTGATAAAAGTTCCACCCAACAACCCCATTGGCAGAGGAATCCTTCTATTATATAAACAGTTAGCTTGATGTGTCGGTTTGTATGCATGTGTGTCTGTATGTATATATGGATGTTGTATGTCCGTCTGTCTGGCCGCAAAATGAAAATGAAGTGATAAGGAAGCTCATGGTAAACAAGCCGCTCACGATATATGTAGCTCAGCTCACAGGACTTGAGCTATGGATGTTTTGCAATGGCATGATTGTGATAGCATTCCCAATGCCTATGTAAACATCTAGTGAGTACATTCTCGATCATTTCACACGGTGCTAGATTGGCAATTGGATGGCAGTGGTGAGGAGGGGGGGGGAGAGGTGGAGAAGGGAGGAGAACCAATCGAGGGGGATATAGGGATAAAGTCCACGAATGTCCTCCTAACGTCAATCAGTGCCCTCGACCGTATAAACACCTATTTGTGCATACCCCACGAGGTGTTGGTGTCACAAGTGGAAGTGAGCACAGTGGAAGGTGTGGAGCTTACGAAGAAAAGGATGATACCGGCGGTTGCCGGGGGACCAATCTGGTTACATCATAATCTGCAGTCAGGGATTTTTCGAGCTCATGGTCTTCAAGCGTCTGATACCTAAGAATCCCCGCTCAGCTGCTTTCTCTGCGTCCATGCGTGGTGAACCTAGAGGCAAGAGCATACTAGAAGTTCAGAAACGTCTCCCTCCCTGAAGCGGGTACAGCAAAAATTTGGAATCATTTTGACGCGTCTCACCAGCGTGCCACCTGTGGTTGGCTTGCACTGACCCCTGTCCTAACGTTCCCTAACGCCCTTTTTTGTTGTGCGGCCCGAAAGCTTCTGCATCTTTGAGGTTGGGAAGGAACCGGAAAACTTTACTCTTAACTTTACATGAAATGAGTTAGTGCATGGGAAGAAAATGAGACTCGAGGGTATCTACGAATTTGGCAGATGAAGTAAGGAACATCGTGCGAATTATGAAAATTAGTTGGGCTTGCATCTAAATCAAGGGTTCACTCAGAGAACATGCACAAACCAGTAGCAAAATTTGAGCTCTTTATGCGCAAAATAGAAGCACTAATTGTTCCCCTACGTGCCAATCTCTTTATACTTTCAGAAACACATCCTTGTCAGTGCACAATTTTCTGAACTATTCGCGTCATGGCTGACCACAAGTCCTCTGACGCATTCACTATGACGCGCGTTTTTCGCTTCTCGCTCGCTCTGACGCGGTTTTGGGAGCGTCGCTCCATCACCCCAATTTGTTGTGCGTTTCGAGGAGCAAATAAGCAGAAACATGAACATTGCTAGTATTTTAAGAAGTATTCAATACATAAAAGTGATAAAGGTGTATTCAAGCGGAATTTGGACTGAAAAAATCCGTGTAATTGTAGTGAAAACACTAACTATATCAACAGTCGGTGAAGGGGACAACGAAAGCATTTTTGCTTCGATTATTCTAGCGAAAACATTTACCCTGTCATTCGAAGAGCTTTGCATTCAGTTCTGGTACTCTTTTCGTCCACCAGTTCATGGGACTGCAAAAAAAAGAACTGTTGTCGTGGATGATCACGACTTCATGATCGACCGCAGGACGACCTATAGCACGATCTGGTGGGAAATGGCTGCAGATCCGACGGTATAAAAGGCCACCCGGTACGTCTTCGGCATTCGGTTTTTCTGCTCCCTTTTAGGGACTTTAGTAGCACTTTTACTGACTGTTGTTGATGTTTACAAGCTTGATTACCCAAGTTTGAGGTTGTACTGCATAAAGTGCTTGGTTTGGTGTGGTCGTGTCAACCTCCTAGAAGCATACACACAGGCAAATCTGCGTGGCAATGCAATTCATCCAGTCAACCGAGAAAAAAAACTTAGTAGGGCCCTGAAAACCTTTTCTGAACGGAATCATATCTTTTCTGCAATAGACCACGATGCCTAGAATTATGAAGTATCCCTTATAGCTCTGCAGGGGTACATGCGTGGAACACAGAGCTGTGGTTTATTTATCCTGAGCGGCCCCCTCAATGCCAAGAGAGGGGTAATGAAGTGCTCCCTTGTTGGAATCCTCGTGATGACAATTTTTTGCATTTTCGATTGGCGCTTGCATGATGTTGCAAAATGGCACCCGCGTCTATAGGTGAAACTCATATTACGATCAGGACCATTAGTAATCCATATGAGCAGGTTCACCAAAAACTAGTGCTAGAAAGGTGCGTCGCTTGAGCTTTCTGATGCCTTTTTTGTGGGCATTCAGAGAACCTCTCAGGATAAATGAACTAGAGTTCTGAAATTTATGCACGCACCCCTATATCATTCAGAATTCGTTTTGAGGAAACTGGGCATTTCCTGAAAGACCTTACTGGTGAGTGACGGCTCATATGGGCTACCACCGGCTTAAAGCAACTGTGCCATGAGGGTTCTGGAGTTGGATGCTGTGGTATGGGACGATGCGCTAGACCTAGCCAAACATAGACGAATAGAACTTGAACAAAAAACTCACCTACAAATGCCGCTGGAGCGGGGGGAACCACTGACGACGGAGGAGGCGCGAACGTTCAACGTTCGGCCCGCCTCTTTGCCGTCGTGGCGAGTGCGAGGTTGGATGCGCAGGTATTCGCGTATTCGTTTCGGGACTCCGACCTATTTTAGGCCGATCCCTTGAAGCAACTTACGTCTTGCCTTGCGGCTACTTGGCCTTGCGGAAGCAGTGTGCCTTCGCTCGCATTATCCGCAGTCACGTGACGAC
>KZ344997.1:306405-320383 GCA_002352805.1 Teladorsagia circumcincta
GCAGAAGCAGTTCCTCCTTCACTGCCCTCACCGTCTTCGGGATATGACGTCATCTGCCGTAGCCGTCAAGCTCAAGGAGGTCTTCCGTAATCGCTCCATACCGAAGCAGCGACAAAATTTCTTGGGTTGGCTAGTTCATGGATATCTTTTTAGAAACTGTTTCTTCAACTATGCGAGACCCCGTCCAGCCAGCGCTTCCAATACCCCCATAATGGTCCATGATCCGACGAGGACCACGTTGAGCTCGAACCGCGCACCACGTTCCCATGATAAATTCTTCTGATGTCGTCGGTTTCGAAGGCTATCATGACGTTTGCTGATAGTAGGGGATATGCTCTTCAATTTCCTATTAGGAGCATTTGGTTTAAATTTAGCGAAGTGTCATTAGTGCCGTTCCGAGCGAGAGGTGGAGTGTCTCTTTTTTTGGCCACCCCTGTGCTTTCGATAAGTGTTGGTGTATTGTGGAAACACTCTGAGTTGCTCCGATCCTGGACCACGGGGACGGACACTCTACCCAAGTTTAAGTGTGAGGAGTACCAGGGTGGTTACCACATGGAAACAGCTGGGCAGGAAGTGGGCAGAATGCGTGGATTTTGGGACACCCACCGGTCCTTATCAGATGGACACCACAAATGAGCCGTTCGCATGTCATTTCATCCTTGTGAAAGAAAGTCCGGAGAAGTGCTCTTTAGGACTAAGGATAAGATAGCAAGAGTGTCCCCCAAACTGGATTTTCACCCACATTTGTACGTGTTAGCTCCACAACGCCAACATTTGTGACGGTTCTACCGCCGGAATTCGAATTTCTTATAGCCTCCCTAGTTGCTTGGATCAGAAGCAACGCTTTATGTTCTCTTCGCTATCCTCGTGAAGCAATGGGGCTAAGGCACGAATTTCTGGTGAGAATGGAGGCAGAATTTTTCAGTGGACGATTCCTTCAAGTTTTTTACCCAACTCATTCCGGAGCAAATATTGGAAAATTAATGAAAAGCATTAAGTTGGTACTTAATTTCTGACCCCATTACAATGACTCCTCTGAAAACTTTTTGCCGATCACAAGAATTTTTACATTCTCGATTAGAATCTTCCAAAAGCCACACTACATTGAGGATAAAGCAGAAGATAGGCTCAGGCATTCTTGAGTGCGGAAAATGACCAAAATTATTTACGTAAACCCTCTAATACAATTACATGAACCGGTGGGCAAGTGAGTGCATTAGAGGTCCTCACACGGATAACTTAATCAACTGAGTCTGAGGCGATGAAGACCTGAACCCATAATTTGTGTGAGGTCCGGATTTCAGCCCACGGGTGTGGTCGGGCAGGGAATGACTTGACCCTGTTCACGCCCTTCGTTTTTAAGCTCGGTATTTTGCCCACTCGAAGACACGTTCCGGTATTAGTCGGTATTTTGCCCACTCGAAAGCACGTCCCAATATTAGAGCACAAGTGATCCGTTCAGTAGATAGAAAGGATATGCTCGCGAAGATTACCACTGGTTCCACGCAGTGGTATTAATATCATACTGGTATTCCTTCCACGCTCGCGATCAGTGTCTTTCGGTGGTATTCCTACCACACACTACGCAGAGCCGAGAATTTGTGCCCTCGAAGCGAGAGTCTAGCTCTCGCTTCTCTGCGCTCTGTGTCTCTGTGCCATAGCCGGACTTACAAACTGTTTGAGCTCGTAATTTTAGTGTTTTCGATAGCTTGGCTTTCATTTCCACTTCAATCCATGCCGCATTTTCACTTTCATTATTGAATAATCCTACAGACCAGCTTTATTCTGAGGCTGCCTTTAATATATCGACTCAATAAAAAATTCTGTCGATGTGCTCGGAGGGCGAACAACAACAGAAGCGCGAATGCAAAGGGCAACTCACGGAGCGAAGGGTGAAAGAAAAGACAAGTGCGCATGGGGTAAAAATTAGAAAGGTAGGGAGGATAGGCGAGAAACAGTGAATGGCCAAAAAGGCTTCTAGGAGGAACTCTAACCCTCACTCTTCGCATCATGAGGTCAATCGGCTGAGCCCTAGGCCAGACGATTCATCCGCTGAGCATCGAAAACTCGAGAAAAAGGAATGGGGATTTCAGATGTCAAACTCGAGGGGTTTTATAAAGGTGTTGACTGAAAGTGGGACTACGACAAACAAGGGACTTCAACAACGTCATAAGTGTTTCTCTACTACCTCTCGAAATAGTCAACTTGGTTAGTGTAATGCTTACGAACAACAACATAAACGAATCCGCGTCACCTAGATGACGACAGTTACGCAATCCTGCCTAAAGCAGAAGTGCGGCTTCAGCTGTCCAAAATCAGGATTCCAGAGGCTTGCCAAGCTTCGAACATGGGTTGAACCAGTAGGATCTCACGTGCGTTGAGAAATCCTCAACAAATTGGTCGTATTAGGTCCTGATAGGAGGTCGTAAGATCTATGATCAGAACATGGGTTGCTTGTTTGGGAATAGAATCGCGACTCGCCCGAAATTTTTGGCTCATCCATAAGCAAGATTTGACAATATCATGCGGACCAATTTTCGTTCCCTTCATGAAGATTCTAGTTCGAAAGACGTGGGGAAATTCGCGGAAAAGGCTGTTCAAAATGACAGGAACGAATCCACTACTTCAGAAGAGCTACAGTTTCCAGTGCTAACCCCAACCTTTGAGATATGACCTTGTGTAACTTATAACCTGGCAGTATAATTCCACTTTTATTGAAAAGGAGAACTTGTGAATTCCAGAGCTTCCTTCGCTTTTCTAAAAAACTGTGAATGAGAGAAGTTATGGTCGCTGGAGTGACAACCCAAGGAGGGGGAATCTATCGGTGTACCAATACAGAAGTCCTCACCAGGGCCATTTTAGGCATCTTGATGCTAGCAAGTAGCTTTTACAACCTTTTCACAGAGAAAATCGAAGTAAATATAGTAAGGCATGTGAACCTTTTTGAATTACGTAGGCGATAGGCAGCTTTTTGAAGTACTGAATTTGGAAGTTATGACTTTGCAAAGTTTATAGAAAAATAATGTTAAAAATTATTCAACGTTAATTGCCCAAAAACGATATTTTCTCACTGTTTTCCAAAGATTAGCCGTTTTACAGGACCCTTTCATTAACCCATTGGGGACAACCCGAGTTTTGGTGTTTTTGCCCGCGTGGGACCGACGCGATTTAGCGGCTGCATTTGTCGTGGTATAAATATCTCTCGCACGGTCCGACAAGGCCCGTTTTAGGAAAGTCGAAAAATAAACAACTTAGAGAGCAGTTACCAAATAATTTAGCTCATATGATAAGATTACAAACAGAGTGGCTCCACCAGTAGAAGTTTTGATTGTGTGAACGCCTGTTTAGGGTTACAAAACGAATCAAGTTGAAGACGTTGTTCAAGAGTGTTCGTGTACGTCTTTCCACTATAAAAGCTGGAACTTCTTACAACTTGGTGAATTTATCGTCCTCAAAGTTTAGGCCGAAGATTTCAAAACCATTCACAGTTTTACTTTCTTCTTAAGAGTTATTGTGAGTTTGAGCTGAATTGAAAAGTTCACGGCTTTTAAAAAACCTTTGCTAAATTGAAGCATATTTAATTATTCCATGGATCACAGTGTTTATATTGTACTTATATCAATATTTAATCCATAAGACAGAAACAAAATCCTCGGACGAAGTCGCATATGTGCGAAAAAAAAAATGATGGAATGGGTGCGGGATACATATCCCTGCACGGTCCGCCGTGGCCTGCAAAGCGCGCAATATAGTACATATATCCCTTCGCTGTCGTCAATTGTTAAAGTGATTACGGCAGATTATAAGCGATAAAAAGACTGCAATACTCAAAAAACAATAGAAACGAATCGCCTCCACGGCCCACGCCGCAATCGCATTAGAAATGGCTGGTGCCGATGCAAATAATGGCCCTGGAAATTTCAGCGATTAGCATTCGTTTACATGATAAAATTTCCGTTTTCGTAGGCGTACTTTCTGAATGAAGAGTAATTTATGCATGAGATGGCGTTATCCTTTTAGAAATTGCAGCCCACAAAAAGCTATCTCATGCGGAGGGAGATGTGATGGAGCACTGTGCTAGTGAGGTTACCATCACCTGGTTGAGATCCTCGAACTCAACGAATTAGTTGCAGAATTTACTCCAGTTTTCTATGGTCGTAAGCGTTTTACGGCTTTTTGTTGACTGCAGCAATTCTCTGTACTTCTGCTATAGTTGGACAGATTTATGAGATGGTTGTGCAAAATAGTGGGGTCGTACATACTCGGACTCTGGAGTGTCATTGTGTCACCCCAACAAGGAGTTTCTGACGCCGCTCCTCAAAGGCATGGGTTGCAATCGAATAAGTGGGTTGTTCCGCTCAGAAATGAAACAACAGTTGCAAAGAGGATTGTTAGTGAGAGGTAAAACAAAAAAAAAAAAAACTCGAGAGAACATAAGAGCAAGGTCTTTCTCACTTGTTATTACGACTTTGGTACGACGGAGAGGCACAGCACTGCAAGGAGAGGAGAGAAGAGAGAGCACAAAGTTTCAGAGGGTCACGGCAGCTACTGGTAAGACTGGCAGCGCTTGCAGCGGTCAACGAAAGGCATTTGAGCACTCGCGGCGCGCTTTCTAGTCGCGACAGTGTCACGACTCCTGTGCCTAGAAACCATGCTACCTCGCTTACGGAGAGGATTTCACTCACAATCTGATAGTGACCCATGCCTTTAAGTTTTTCGCAGCGAACAGGGCCATGTGTTGCAGGAAAGAAAACATCGTGAGCAAGACGGACCTGAGTTCATCCACTCCAGAAAAAAAAATATGACATAGCCTCAACACACAAGATCAAGGTGGTCCGAACATGGTACAGAGTATTCTTCAGCATGGACCTCAGCGGGTCACTTCTTACCCCACGGATTCGTAAGACTGGTAGTGAAGTGCCAGAGTCAGGGTCTGCAGATCCTATGTGAAGATCCAGAGCCTTTCAAAGCTGCATTTGGGAGGGTCTACGACATCCCATGACGCGCCAGGTAGTGCACATTCGTTTCAAACGTTTCCACTTCTTCCTAGCAATCTCCCTTTGTAATGTTTAGCTAGCCTTGATAATGGGTGAAGCTTTGGTGACAAGCTCAAGTTTGCAATACAAGTTCTCCATCTGCAAAAGCGTCATTTTCGAATCATGTGAGCATTTTGCGCCGAGAAGAAATCGTAGTTTCATAGGTGGTAATTACTGTAACGCTACCCAGCTATTTACGTCTTATCGCTTGTTTACAACGGACTCCGCTAAACCGCAAATAGCATATCTAAGCCCATAATAAACCTCTCGTGCATATGCTATATCGATGAGCAGCTCATCCTTTGGTCCGCCAAAATATCAAACACCGCCTCGTGCTCGTAATCTCTCGCTTATCTTGTTGTTCTTGAACAAATCCCCCCATTAGGGGAACAGGTGGATCATCACCTCCCTCGTCTAAGAAAGGATTGCCTGAAAGTCATGAAAATGACTAGAGCTAGAAGAAGTTAGTGGGGATCCAGCTGGGTGAATAGCACCATTATCGATGATAAAGGAGGTTCTACTCAAAAACAAATAATTTCAGATAAAAGCAAAAATAATAGGTGATGTCGCTTCGCTAAACCCTTTTCCGGAAGCACCTCGCAATCTACAGGGTGTCCCATAAATATTGCACCACGTTTCATGGCTTGTAACTTCTTTCAAGGTGGGTGTATCTTCAAGTGATTATACGTACCCTTCAACGAGACACTTACCTACTGGAAGGAATAACACTTATTCGAAAAGTCTCTCCACCGCTGTGAGTATGGCTCCCAGTTTCTTCGAAAGTAACTCTACAGCGACCCGCATGGCATCCCAGGATGTCGTTTTCCGGAACATTTCAAAAAAAGGCTCCAGCTTTCAGTGTGGTACATTTTTTAATGCAGGACCTGTCCTTCAGTATAACACACACACGATGGTCCAGCAGGTCGAAATCGAAAGATATGATAGCTATTCTTTTGGGTATGTGAAATCGGGAAGAGTACCACGAAGCCAATCTTGAACAATTTTCGCCTCCCATGCAGAAACTACTTCCCGTTGGAAGGAGTGTCATACTTCCTCGGAAACACTAGATACCTTGCTAACAGATGGTGCAGTGAAACACTCGTTGGCTAGGTCATGGTTTCGGATCTATCCGATTTTAACGAACAGTGGTGGTGAGAGATCGGCAGTTGGGACCTTTTCTCAGACCATGATAGGGATTGACTGCTGCTTGTGGAGAAAATTCTTTCACTTCGGCCAGCTCCCCCAGGAGCTCACGCGAGCAACCTAAAAGTTTGAAAGTGGTGGCTTTGCTTCACAATAGAAATTTTACAGTCGATAAAAACAGCTCCCACAAATCGCCATTTTGGCCATCAGCACTAGCTCCACACAATTTTTGCCCCTTCTGTGTTCCCCTGGTTTGATTGAGCCGTCGCGCTTATGCAACCTATAAAGGATTTTGAGCACTTATTACCTGACTTCTCTCCCATGGTGGTGCTTAGAATCTTCAGCATTTTGAAAACTTTTCTCAAGTCACCCCGAGTATCGCGGTCGATTCGATTCTTCATGTTCTTCTTGAGATCTAGGGCGGCAGAACTCACAGAGCAGCTGCAACTAAGTCCACATTTATGGCTCTTCACTTCAGTGCGCGGTAAGCTACGGAGCAGTTAAAAACCCGAAGAAGTGCGATGTTCATCACCGGACCTCCGACCAAGCTGTATGAGAGATTATGTCCTCTATTGACGTTTGGGAGCACCATGAGGTGGAGAACGAATGGCAAGCCGTGAAATTTGGCAGGGTTATTTACAAGAGGCTATGAGAACTGTATTTTTGCCAGCTCTGCAAAAACGACTACGAACAGCCACAGAATTGAAACTCAAAAAGTGGTGCAATATTTATGGGACACCCTGTATTATACTTCTAAAGACTTCTAAATCATAATGACAACTGAACGCAATTTGACTCTTCAAATCACTTGTGAGAGCCAACGGATTACAAATCATTTGACGTCTCTCATCAAGGATCTGGGAGCCTGATTAGGTAATATCGAGAGGTGAAAGGCATGGTCGAAAGGGGGTAATTTGAAGCAACACTCCGAGACTGACTTGGTGGGGTAAAAGCGCTCCTTAGTGAAATTGTGGATGTCGAGTTGATGTAAATGGAAAAAGAAACTAAGAAAACTGCCGATGAACCCCTCAAACAAGGACCGCCCTTGAAATAAGGGATGGGCGTGTCGGACGAGTTGTCTGAACTAGCTTTTACTTATACAAAAAATACATAGGCACCAATATAGACAAAAAACATGATGATTAAACGGCTTATGCAAGTAAAAGCAGTCAGAATATAGGCAGCATTCCTTCGAACGTGGTCCAGTTTACATGCAAAGATACGCAGCCAAAGTAATTCGTCCAAGGGCAACAAGTAAGACCAAAAGCCAGCTTTGTAAGACAGTAGCGCCGTTGCAGCGCATTTACGAGCTGCAACAACGCTACAACGGTGCTAAACTTGGGCTGCTCTATCCCATCCAATAAATGATTCTCCTAGTTGACTTCTGCTGAACGTGCTGCTTTGATTCCTCTACCGCGCGAGCGGTCAACGCACCACTTGCACCAATAACCAGATGAGACCGCTTGGTTTTGAATCCCTTCGATGTCGCTCTGAATCGCGAAGTGGAGAGAGCTAATGTGGCAAACCCGAAATATCGACATCTAATGTTCGTAGCACGACTGGGATAACCATGCCTCCCGCACTGCCATGTTGTTAATATGTTTAATATCAAGTTTGCATAAGAAGAAGAAGAAGATAGAAGAAAACTACCTGGGTAGCTTATGTCGCATTCAGACAGCACTGTCCTAGGAGTGTAAAGCATGGCGTATCCCAGGTTGAGTTTGTATGCCACACAATTTGCTGCATTTGCTTTTGGGTAAATGCGTAGATTAGCTTCAATCGTTACTTCTCCTCAATCGTATGCCATAAATACGGAAACGTGCATATTCTGCAGCCAAGTGTAGGTGCCGTACCTGCAGTACGCTCCTACGAACGTCTCGAGAATGCCATGCCCATCGCATTCGTAGAAGTCCACGTCCAAGAGATCTGTTTTCGAACAAAAATTTGGAACAACAATCTATTCTAGTTAGGGGGTGGGGGAGGAGCATTGCGGCGCAGCAGTTCGCTCCAACGCCAATTTGACTCAGGGAGTCCTTTAATGTTACAAACTGCTACCAGGGGCAGGGTGCAGCAAGCCCCAACTAGGGGATGGGCCCCAAAACTCTGCGTCTCTGCTCTGTCGATGACGCAACCCTCGTGGTTAAGAATAGGGGAAGAGTCAAGAGAGGGAGAGTTTTGGGGACCCATCCCCCTAGTTGGGGCTTGCTGCACCCGGCCCCAGCTTTATTTCTTCGTTACTGCTTCAGTTTGTTTGCATAGCGTACATGTTCTTGTGCTAGATGACATAAACGTCTATCAAAAACAGTATTTAGTACTTGTGAACAGCTAGGACTCAGCCTAGGAAGGGGAGGAAATCCCCGGGGAAAACAAAGCTTTCGCACGCACCCTGGGGTCTCCCCTTCTTCCGAGGCTTAGTCAACGTTCACAATACAAGAATATGCTGTTCACAGTGTTGAGCGCTCTGGTTCGCAATGCTCCCCCCTAAGTGGAATAGACCCAAAATTTGTACTAATTATATCTCGTGTGCTCACCCCCATCCCGTTCCTGTACCTGTTCCTATCACTTGTCATCACAAAATCCGCCTGATCAACTTATGAGTTACAGCATTGTGAACAGTATCTTTGCTTTCCTAAGTATCCAGAGATATCGAATTATGGGAGTTTAGACTTTGTTGTCGTGAAGTGCCCATGCTTTTTTTGAGTTGCAGACAGAGTCAATATTGTTTTCTCACCAGCATTCGAGGGGAAGTTCCCAGTGGTTCTCCCGCGAAAGTCCAAGAGAGATAGCACCTCCATTGCTGGAGTGCCACCATCAGACTTTTCTGATCAGTCTAACTAGTCACACGTGTGCGTGGCTTAAAGCTATACCCCAGGCAGAACCCGTGTGAGGGATCAACTTGACTGTGTTAGATAGATCCCTAACTCACATTCACGGATGTGGCACTCTCGCGCGAGGAAATTTCCTGATAAAGGCGCTAGGGTCTTCTAAGGCAAGCTGCCGCAGCTGCGAGGCCGTGTTTTCCGCAGCTGTGATTATCGCCGCAGCTGCGAAGCGCGTGTGCATAAAATGAGGGCCGCCCACATTGTTGCTTGGAGGGTCGTTGGGCGTATATAAACAGCTGACATGGATGGGCTCAACGCTGAAGCGCTTGTTGTGATTTCTCTTGCTTGTTTTATTATTATGAGCGGTGTTATTTCCTGTTTTCCGATGCAACCTTACTTTTAAGTGCTTTTCTGACCACTTTTTCATTTTCACGGACTGGATTTTCGAAATTCGTTGGAATTGTTCGAGTCCTTGGCTTTTTTCTTGCTTCAAGTTTCATTGCATTTGTTACGAGATACGGTGAAACTCGGGTTCGGGGGGGGGGGCACGCGATGGCGCGGCACCCCTCTCGTCTGCTTTCCACGGCTTAGTCCGATGGCGCGTATTTCGAAACTGCCACGTGATGACAAAAGAGTAACTGTCCTGGGACTAAGCCTTGCAGATTCAGACGAACGGAGTGCCGCGCCATCGCGTGCCCCCCCCCCCGAACCCCGAGTTTCACCCGAGATACTTATTGATTGATCCAACATTGTGCACTAAATTAGTGTGTTTAGCAAGAAGTTTTTGCAGTTTGAGAAAATAAAAAATTATGCCTATTTCAGGTATAAGTGGAGATTCAAAATAAATCCAAAGCCGACCAGGGCTGTTCCTAATTTTTCGTGCCCTTCTAGAGCGAATGCTGGACATACCAGGTGCGACTTAGTGTTTTGATGTTCTTAATTTGTCTCATAAATGATCTGGTGATGGTCTCATAACTGTCGCCCTTAATTAGACTTTCTCACCATTTGCATTGCGGAACTTTCTTTGGTGCACCCCACCTCAGAGGCCGTATGCTGAAGGTTGGGTGGGGGCCGTGGTCCCCGACACGCGCTGCTGAATGTTGGGGCCCCGGCAGAGGTTCGTCGCAGGAACCTCTGGTCACTGGCCAATCCATTAATTTTTGGCTCTTCTTTCTTCCTTTCACTGTTTTAGATTCAGTTTCGTTCACGTACACATTGCTATACGGATCTCATACGCATACAGGAAGAATAATAGTAAGACACAGAAAAAGTATAGAGCCACAGAAGTAAGGGATTGGCCAGTGACCGGTTGGTGCTGCAACGAAACTCTGTCAGGGCCCCCAACATTCAGCATACGGCCCCAGGTCCATCACCGGGGTTTTACATCAAAGAATAGGTATTCTTGAAAATTGCAACTTTTGTAGGCAGCAGTAGCAGCACATCCTCTCCCTTAGCGGATTAGACCCTTCGTTCTTCTCAACTTGCATTTTCTGTCAGTTCGGCACATCTCGTGTTCCCTTTTGTAGGTCCATGAGCGGTCTTACTCTTGAAAAAGCTCTCATGGGCAATCGTCGCGTTGCACCAATTTCCGAAATTTCACGATCCCCCCCTTTTTCTGACGAGTCTTTTTTGACGGTACCGGTGTCAGTCATTTGAAGGAGCGATTGCAGGCGGGTCCCGCAGCGGGTCCCCCCTGGAATTGAGAATTATTGAATCAGACTTGGGGGACGAATCCACCTGGGGCAAGGATTGAATACCGCCCACGGTAATGGCTCATGTATTTTTTACACAAAAACTGCGTAGTGCTAACTTTTTTGAAAACAAGATGGCGTCAGTCATAATGTCGCATTATAAGATCCATCCACAGCTACCGTAGTGCAGAAAAGTCTCATGCTTCCAGGTTGGTGCTTCCGTCATGGTGAGAACGCTGTTCGACTTCTCTTCCTCGTCATATTTTTGTAAAACTAGTCGTATGCCTCTGCTTGGAATGAGAAAGATTTGTAAGTCCTTTTATAGTTTCCTTTATTGTAGGTTGTATTCTGTATTCCATACTCATCTGTGATCTATACGAGTGATGATGATCCAGCATGCAGGCTCTAAGTCCATTTGATATAAACCTGTATGTGGTTCGTTAGGTTAGCAAGGTGTAGGGACAAGATTTCCTTTGAATTTTCTCCGTCACCCCAACTGGGACTGATAAAGGACCCGAATTTGATGTATGTATGTATGTGGGTGAAAATAATGATGTACTGAAAGTGAAGAGACCATATTTGAAACAAAGAAATTCAAAGAAACATCGGGTCATTTAGCTTCGCCATCTTACTTAGCCGGGAGGAATAGCATACGGCCCCTAGTGAGCCATTGCTCTATGGACCATCGTCCATTGAGCAATGTTGGTGACAGTGACGTTTAGACGCGGTAACGTCATCCATTAGTGTTTATCATATAGCGCTTCAATACTGCTAATACACTGAAGTTTGCATAGTTATGCAACAGTGATTATGAAACTTGATTTGTGTCCTTTTCCTCTTGTTTGACTGTTTAGAGAACAAGTTTTTTTTCAGGTTTTTTTGTAGTGGTATGATCTAGGATCTATGAAGCCGGGCATTATATCATCGGCCAAGGAAGGTGAGACTGGATAACAGCAGATCCTTTGAGCGCAAATTCCGTTGTGCTTTTATTTCTGCCTTTGACCATCCTGATTAGGAAACCTTGCATGATTATATCAACGTAGCGCTGGATTTTGAATTCATTGTATTCAGTCACTTTCAGGAAGGGCACACTATAGCAGTGTTGGACGAACAAGCGCCACAATCCCCTTCTGAAGCGCATAACCGGAAAGAAAGCCGAACGTTTCGAACATTTGGGTGGGTATTCATTTCTTAGCTTTTGGTTAGTGTGACGCTTATTCGACGTGAAATTTACTTTTTTTCCCTAGTAATGTGTAGAGCCGAAGTAAAGTGGATTGTTCCAGGAGCGTCGTTGAAATTTCATCAACAACTTCAATTGCTGTGCCGAATTATGCTCGATCGCTGTCTTCGCTGCCAATGATCTTATTTTTTTTCTTGTTTTTTTGATTAGGTAATTGCAAACAAATAAACAATAAATAATTTTCATGGTGTTTTTGAAAGCAAAGCAGAAGCAGTATGCACATAAGGTGTAGGAATGTGTGGAGAGATTGTGCCAGTGGCGATTGAAGTGGGTGCACAGACTGTTGGAAAGCATCATTGTCAGTTGAAGAGTAAGAATGGCACATTTGCATGTGCTAATCTCCTTGCAATCCTTGAAAGAATCGTACAGAAAATTAAATAAATTTAACTATGACAAAAAACAGAGAAAAAGGATAGCGACAGCGGTGGTTCAGGTAATGTTACATCTGGAAATACGATTTCTTCACATTTTGCGGTTTTGAAGTTGCGCTACGCCGACGCTACAGAGAAAAGAGGAGAGGATACATTATAAAAGTTAGAATTGCTTGTAAAATCAGCTGACGGACGTGCAAACGCTGCCGCAATTATTGTTGGCAAAATGCCACAGTTGTGCGGCGTGGAAATATCAAGTTTGGAAAACTCGTCCGGTTGCCCCTCCCCTTGAAGGTTAGGCGAGACGCTACTGGAGTAGTGGGAGTCCTTTTTTAGGCTTCGTTGAAGGTTACTTTTGTTGTTTCTTCCATTCCCATTCAACAATGCACTCCCAATTTCGTTATCGATCGCTGCTACCCCGCAAATCCGTCCCTGAGTTGTGCCTGCCTGGGATTGCCAAATCTTGTCTGCAGTAACGACACTGCTCCGTCAGCCCATAGGGGTAGACTACATATGGAGAAATTGCAGACTGTACTCGTCTAGCAAATCATAAAGAATCATCCGAAGAAAACTTCTACACTTTTCCTTATAAGAAAGTGCTTGCATAAACTGTGTACCTAAAACGTATTAGTGTGGCTGCCACAGAGCCAAGTCTGAAGCCTGACTTATCGGGTCGACTTCATTTAGAAAGCGCAGCTGACCTCAAGGCGGAGTTCAGGATTAGAAAGCAGCCGTTAAGAATCAAGGTGGAGGTGGATAGTGGTGCCGGAATGAAGAAAAAACCATCAGAGACGCCCCAGAATCCGAGAAATGGGACATTTTCCTGCCACTGATTTTCGAATTTATATGACTCTCATCGGTGTCATCTTCTTCAACGCTGACGCCCTCCCTGCTAATTGACTGAAAGCTACAGCGAGAGGTTAGCCTGTCGGTGACTGTACCGCGCACTAGCGCCAAGTTAAGGCTAGGTTGACGGAGGCATATCCTTCGCTACCCTCAGAAAGTGCGCCTGTATTTGCACTAAGAAAGTTCTCCTTCCCCTTCTTGACCTTCGACCTGCTCGAAAAATTCTCCTTTAATCCATTGACGACCGTCGTTGCGCATGTAATATAACATCTTTTTTTTTACTTTTTCTCATCATAGTCAATATCACTTCAATAAATTCATTAGGATTAGACTCAGTGACCTCTACAAAACGCAGAAAATGCCAACTAGGATAAGAAAAACGAATCATCTCTCTGTAAAAGTGTGGCTCACCAGGAGCACACGATCGCAAATATGTAGGTTGAGTCCATCACTTATGGCCTTCCTTAAAGCCACAAGTCAGGCTCAGTGGACCAAACCAAGCCCTTTTGTCGTTCCTATGCATGGCTACGCACCGACAAAGACGTTGCCATGCTTAGAATAGCGAACGGAGCCGTAATAAGGCCCCAGAGCATGTATTTCCCGCTCCCGCCGCCTATCCCTGCTCCCTCCGCCCACTTTCCGAGATTGAATGGCTGGCATAACGTGCGAAATCAGCTAAGATGATTGCCGTATCAACCGAAGGAATAGCTGGCATATCTGGAAAACTCGTTTGGACGTGCTCCTCTCCCAAGCTGGCCTTGTTCTCTGCCGGGGAAGCGAGGCTTTCGTTTTCGGCCTTGTCGACGATTTATTTTCGTTTTTTCTTCAT
>KZ344997.1:345240-359223 GCA_002352805.1 Teladorsagia circumcincta
CATGGTCATAGAGTTGCAAATGAACTGATAGGAAGAAGAAATTCAACTGCCCAGTGGTGTCTTTATACCTTTGAGAAAAGGGAATTTCCGAATTTCCTTATAAAAATAATACTAGTTGGTGTGTTCTTCCGATACAACGTGGGCTGTAGTCTCAGAGCATGCTCGATCCAAGCAAGTAGGCTGCAAGCCCAAAATCTTGAGCCAACATGGTTCAGAACACCTGCTTCTAGGGATGCCTTTATGGATTTGAAACGCATTGTAGCATCTTGGAGCATCTTAGGGCGGAAGTGGTGTAGTGGCAAGTGGCGCGCTTACCATGCGAGCGGTCCGGGATCGATTTCTGGATCGTGAGTCGCCCGGGCCAATCAAGCCTTTCATCCCTCCGGGGTCGGTTAATTGGTACCAGACCTGTCTGGGAGAATAAAACACTGACTTGTACATCGGCTGGCCCCTGCAACCCATTGTATAGGCCACATTGCGTTCAAGCGCCATTGCGAATGTACAAATGGAAGTAGAACGCGTATCGCATCCCCTTTATCCTTTTATCCTTTTTTATTGTAGCATCTTTATTCCTTGATCCGTGCATCTCAGCTGCAGTGGACACCATCTCGTCAAAAATTGCTTATTGGTCGAAAAAGTCGCAGGTTACTTAAAGCAACAGTCCCAGCAAGTGGGCGTGGTCCACGCCCACTTCGACGCTGTTCGGCTCTTAGTTAAGAACGTAAGAAGTGTGACTGAACAAAAACTCACCAGTGGAAGGCTGCCAGGAAGGGGCTTGAAGTGGGCGCACGGCAGCACACAAGGCAAGGCCCGCGCCGTTGTCTCGCACTTTGAGTTGCGAGAAGGTCGCGCCTCCTGCGCTTGCGGACTCCTCTTCCTCACTCTAAGAGGACCGGCTCTTGGGGCATAATCCCGACTCGTGGCTTTGAGACAAGCTATGTACAAAACCATGAAAAGGTGAGTTGGGATGAGATGGTCCCCCGGCATTGTAAATTGTAGCGCACTTGCTCGATTGCCCGATAAGCAAGAGGTAGAGGTCCGAGTCCAGTCTGGAGCGAAAGTGTTGTTCGCAATCCAGTATTCTCGTGGAACATTCGCAAGGCAAACTACGGCCAGAAGCAGCAGTCAGTTATCAGAAACAAGTCAAAAATATCTACCGTTGTTCTTTAATTTCATCATTTACGAACGGATCAACTGAAATCAAAGAAAAGTGGATTGCTCAATTAAAGAAAACTAAAAAGTTTGTAGGGATATTTCTGCAGCCAAGTAGACCTATTTATACATGTAAAATAAGAGGCAGGACTTATTTCGTGCGTTTATGTCTACCATCGTCATGCAGTGGGATTCAACTGATAATATTTTGAAAAAAATGATGTATTCTCTACTTATTATAAAATCCCTTCAGATTAGATTTGAATGTTATTCCAAAAAAGGTACGAATGTCGGCAGTGTCAACACTCATAAACCACTCCCGGTAAGTGAGATCAGCTCGAGTTTTCATCGCAGATTTTGAACACATTTCTATTCCATGAAAGTAGGGGCTATTACATACTGAACTGAAAACGAATTCAAGAGTAAATGGTATTCGATGCGTTTTTGAAGGGAGAGAAGTGAGTTCAGAGAATGACGTGCTCTAATTTAATGGAAAGAATTTCCTGTTAATTCAGAACAAAATTTAAATACAGATGCATTCATTATGCTTTTCCATTCCATCACAGTTTTCACACATCCACACGTAATTCCCAGCAATGGAGGGTTGCTGGGAGGGTCAGCCTAGGGGGTCTTTTTTGAGGCATTAGCTAAAATTACACGGACACAACGAAATGTTCCGTGGTAAAAACTTAAAGCAACACCTCCAGATTGATTTAGTGGGTAAAAACGGTGGATGATGGAATTGTGGACCTCGAATTCGCTGCAAATGAAAAAAAAGACTCGAAGAAAATGCTGGCGACCCCCCTCAACAAAGACTTCCCTCAAAATAAGGAAAGGCGTGTTGGACGAGTTGTCTGAACTAGTCGCAGTTCTCCCTGGCTCACGCATCCTTCCTTCGAGCGCCGAGCAGTCCATAGGCAATCGCGCAAGGACCGCCCAGACAAGACAACTCGTCCAAGAGCTAAGATGTGGTTTAAAGCCTGCTTTGTAAGACGCTAGCCCCATGTCGCGCACTTTTTCAGCAACGAGAACGGCGCACCTGTGCTACACGTGAGCTACTCTATCCCACCCAATGAATAGATTGTTTGAGCTGACTTATGCTGGCGGTGTCGCTTAAATATGCAAGGAAAGTATTATAGAAAAACGAAGTAAGCCGCAGGGCGTCAGTTTAAAAAGTAGGTCACGAAGAAAAGAAAAGATTGTTCAGATTGCCCAGCAACTTATTCCTTGCACTGCATGAGGAATTTAAGTTTTGTAAGTGAAAGATTTCGCGCTTCACAAGAATTTTCCCCATTATTTTTTTTCAAAAAACTCCCGAGGCCATCTTTGGCGTTCTGAACCTGTTAAATGAATGATTCATTGTTTTGTTTGGTATCTATTCATAGAGCATACCTTCTTGTTCATGATTATGCTAACTTTTCTACAAGTGTGTGTTGAAAGAAGTTATTTCATTTGAAAACATCAAATCTCGAGCTTCTAAAGAATCCCTAGTCAACCACACTCAAACGGTACTTTCTGAATATTTCGTATACCCTGCGTTCCACACCGACTATCTTCCACGTTCACTGCGTACACCAAAGTGGATTTGAAAACAGATGCGATTCTGAATGAAATCATCACGTGCAGATAAAAAGATTAAAGATAAAAAATATTTTTCTTGATCCTTTAATACGCCTGGGCTCAAATGCGTACCAACAAAACAGTCGTATTTGCCACTCTTGTAAGTGGGCACATGCGTGGTAGATCAGCTTCGGCTTTCGTCGAGGTTTTTTACTGCTGCTTTTTGTCACATCATTTCCATGAGGTTGGTGCAAAAGTCTTGAGACACTCGGATGCGTGTTTCGAAATCATTCACATTTCATTCAAACTCCAACTCCATAAAATATATAATCACCATCATTATCTATGACATCAACGAGCAAGCAGGTCGGCTATTCCCTTCTCCCAGAAAGAAGAGGGCCGTGAGACAAAGAAGTCAGTCACGGTATTTTTGAGGTCTCCAAAAGTCGCGAACTTTTTCTTAACCAAGAATTGCTTGAGGTGATAGTACGAAGGGGTGCAGGGATACAGGGAGGGTGGGGAACCGTATTCCAGCCGCTCTCCTGTAGTCTGGACTGCGTGATCTTTGCCACGTGGGATTGAGCGTCATCGTCCAGAAGATGGACAGAAACCCTTCTCGGTTGCTTTTCTTTGATTGCATGTGCGAGTTCCTGGAGTTGGCAACTGTAAATGATAGCCGTGACTGTTTGGCCTTGAGGGAGCAAATCATGGTATAGGATTTCTATCTAGTCCCAGAAGCAGCACAGCGAAACCTTCCTTGAGTGCTGTTCTAGCTTCGGCTGCACGGGTGGATCGCCAGACAACGACCATCTTGTTGCTGTCGTAGAAGGTCCAGCTTTCATACCCGGTCACCAGATCCTTCAGAAACTCTTTCCGATAGGGAGTAAGGAGGTGTGTTTGGGCAATTGAGACACGTCTGTGACGCAGATCGTCGGTCAGTTGGTGCGGAACCTATCCAGCAAAAACTTTTTACAACCGTGTTCGTGAAGGTGTCTAACTACGTTGCTATGATCGCACTCGAGAAGATCCCATTCCCTGCTTGTAGCTTGCGGCTTCTTCATCACTTCGCTGAGAAGCCGATCGTCTTCGATAACAACTGGCCGCCCGGGGCGAGGATCATCGTATTTCCAGACTGAAAGCGAGCGAATAAACGACTAACCGTTGCATGACTGATGAGGCTATCTCCGAAGGCAGTTTTGATACTGGAGGCAGCTGAACGAGCACTGGAGTCGCGGCGCCATTCGTAGGAGACGATTGCTCGAAGTTAACTTTTAGACAATTGCGGCATGGTTTATAACAGAAGCAATCGGAGACCTACTTGAATACTGCTAGCGGTAACTCTAAGATTGTTCTAGGATATGGTGAAGTCATGACGGTAGCAAAGGTTATTGTAGGGACACGACGATCCATGTAAATTTGTGTCTCAAGACTTTTGCACCAACCTAATATGTAAAAGCTTGCAACGACACATCAGAGAACGGTTGTGAAGTTGATTTCCGGTGATATATGCTTGGCGCGTTTAATTGCCGCTGTTATCAACACTGTGATCTCTACATAGTGAGGAGAAAAATGTGGTAGTGAAGTCCACGAACGATTACGATGACATATTAATAATCCTAATATTAATATTAATAATAATAGTTAGGAATTGTGGGGCTACTCAAAGCATCAACAGTATCAACAGCTAAAGGAAACAGTCTAATATTTCAATATTTGAATTATCACGCGGTAATAATTACTAGCACATAGTCACTCGAATGTCTTCCACTTACTAATCGAGTGGGTGCATTTGTCTTGATAAAGATTTTTTTCCATCAAGAGCTCAAATGGACGAAGCATCCATCGCTTATCAGTCACTTTTGGAATACTCAATGTATTGCACTCGGAATAATAGTTTGAGTGAAACTTAAAGGCAGCGATCACGATATATTCAAGAGAGTTTTAGAGGAGAATCGGTGTGCTCAGTGGTACGCCCGTGGCGAAAAAAGCAGAGAAATTTGTCAAGAAAACGCAAAACGGGACCCTCTTTTTCGGCAATTGATTTTCACCCATGAACGGATGACAGCTCAGAAAGCTGGCGTATGAACGAGTTCACCGCATTACGTTTGATGGCAGCCTGCCAAGTCATGCACCAATTGAGTTGCTTCAGTTGTGCCGCTGCTGGCAATTAAACTAGTTGTAGTTCAGTTCTCCCGACTTCTACATCCACAGCTCCACCATTATGAATATTCCGGAGCAACTAGCATCCGTTTCGCTCAGACATGTGCCGTAAAATCGGCGTTCTCGGAATGAGAAGCGTTAGCAGTACCCGAGGTAAAATGCGGGCAGTCGAAGCATGGATTATTAGCAGTCATTACGAAGTTTTGGCGGCTCAAAGTCTTCACAAAAAAAGTGACGAAGGGGGTCTTTTTCTGTCAAAAATACTTGTGACCCACCCGGACAGGTAAGGTTTTGAAAATTTGCAAAATTTTAGATGGTCAACCCCAGCTCATTCCCATCCCTTCCTTTGAATGACGATTGAAAACTAGCAGTGCCTCTTATGATGAGGTCAGCATCAATTTCCGTTTTGACGAGGTAATTATTGCCCCATTTCAACGTCTGCAACTGACGATATTCGGAAGTCATGCAGTCCTTGAATGATTAAAGAAAACCTAAGTTTTTCAATTTGATTAACCCACGGTTGCTGAACTATAGACAAAACCAGGCAGGACACTTTGCCGGG
Organism: Teladorsagia circumcincta; assembly: GCA_002352805.1. Taxonomy (NCBI): domain Eukaryota; kingdom Metazoa; phylum Nematoda; class Chromadorea; order Rhabditida; family Trichostrongylidae; genus Teladorsagia; species Teladorsagia circumcincta. The sequence goes on from KZ344997.1 coordinate 350,675, forward strand.
ACTCGAGTCCGATTCTCGAGCTATTTGGGTGAGTATGAAGGTGAAACGTATCGGCAAGTACCACGACTTTTGATTAAATTTCTCGTTTGCCCATAACTCACCAGAAAAGTCATCCAAGACATGAATTGCTCCTTTAGTACAGTTTTTTGGAGTTATTTGAGCACATGCACAAAATCCAGAAATGGAGTTCATTTTCCTGAGCGTCCCAAGAGATGCCGAGAAAGAAGAAAGAAATCGGTTCAAAGTTCATTTTCAGTGATGGCAAAATTGCGCACTGTAGCTTGACCATTGCTGGCTGATGCCACAGGGCGGCAGCTGCAATTGTGAGCATGTCCAGATATCACTAACGACAGCGAAAAATGATTGATAAAACATTCCATGGAAAAGTTAGAGGATACACTCGAAGAGGAATGCCTCAAATGTTAAGAACAATATCGCTAGCAATACACTGATGGGCGGAGCACAGGCGGCGGAGGTGGAGATCAGGCAGGATTAGCAGCCCCAGGGCGCTGAGTTAGCAGGCCTTAGACCACGAAAAAGGCTACATTTCGCTTCCTCAGGCGCCTGACTAGTGCTTCCACTGGTGAATGCACTTCCACGCTTGCACTCACATTTCATCGTAATGGGCGCTAGCTCCATTATCAGAGTTCATCGGGCAAAGAAAGGGGTCTCATTTTGCTCGTTTTTGACGGGTTTCTTTCTTTCTTTCTCATGAACCAGATTCGCCCCAAACAAGACTCGAACTCTTGAGGTGCGACTTCGAGTCCCACCTGAAGCGAAAGTTTTGTTCATGACTAAATGGCATTCTTTTGAAATTTAGCAGCGCGACTGCGGCCGAAAGCAGCAGTTACAAACTTTTTTAACTGACCATCCACATCTGGTAGGTAGTCCCCATTGAATAAGTGCCAATACGAAAATAATTCTGAGAGGGCAAGCTATTATTTCACTATGAATGATAGATGGTGAAGCATTTGCTGTTGATCAAGCCTTTTTGGAATGCGGCACGCATTCTACTTCCATTTATACGTTAAGGCAATTTTAACGCGATTTGGCCTATACAATAAGTTTCGGGGGCCACCCGATGTGCAAGTAAATGTTTTTATTCTTTGAGCATGTCTGGCACCCATTAACCCATCCCTCCAGGATGGCAGGCTTGGTGGGCCCGGACGACGCACAACCCAGTATTTGATCTCCGGCCCGCGCGCGTGGTAAGCGTGACACTTGCCACTGCACCACTTCCGCTCTCTTCGCTGTAGCTGCGACTAATACGCAAACCTATCCTATTTTGAACATTCTTTGAGAAAACTGGCAGCAAATGAACAGGAACCAGTAACGGTTCAACAAATATTTGCAACAGTAAGAGTGTGGTGATTTCTGTAAAAAACGAAAAAAATAGTAGAGGCCAATGGGTCATTGCAATTTTTAGAAAGCTTTTATTGCGGATGATGCTTGGTCATCGCCACTCCACAAGGACAGCATTTAATCCACATAGACAGACCCAATTTAGCTCAGCAATTGAACACGTGTACTATAGCGGTGCATTTGCATGGAAACCCCAAGGCTAATCAAGAATTGTGGTGAAAGAAAGGCCACCAATCTTCGATTGAAGGCTCATTCTTCACGTATGGTTATATTGCTCATTATTAGCATCTGCTCGATAACGCCAGTAAAAAGGCGCAGATGGTAATATCACCGTAATCATGAGCCCATAAACGTATAATGCTCTGCTCTGATTGGTTGAAAGGGCAGTAGAAAGTGAGGAGACACTGTAGGAACTAACCCAGTTGAAGAGGTAATTCCTGAACTCGCTCAGGTCGACCAATCACTTGGTCCTCTCAGGGTCGACTACTGAGGAATTCATACTGAAGATTATGTATGATTATGTAGATTCATACTGAAGATCAGAAACACTGATTCCCGTTGGCTACATCTTCAAAAGCCACTTATAGTCAAGATAAGTACCCACTTCTCGCTACGATTTTGAATAAATGCAAGTGAAAGGCGCACTTGCAAGGTGAAACCACCATTCGCACGATTTCACAGAAGAAGTCTTGTTATTTCAGATCATTACTATCGCGGAAATCGCGATTTCACCGATTGACTGATTCACCAGTCAAAGGAGACGATCACCCTGTGATCGGTATCGCACACCGAAAGGTGCTATAAAAGCACTGCCAGGTGATTCGAGAGCCCAGTTCTTCTCTGAGCGCCTCCTGACAGCTCTTGCAAATTCGCGAAACTGCAACATTCAGCTTCTGCGATATGGCAATATTCAGATTCTGCGATTACCAATCAATTGTCCACGCCCAGTTTTTGCAGAGCACTTATCTTTACTGTTCTTTTCATTTAGCAGTTTTATTCTCAAGTGCGCTCATGTAAGAGTGACCCTTACTACGATTAGCGAATCACGTGTCATTTATCTATACCTCACTACCACCGACTCATTTTATTGCTCTTATTGCTGTCGTTTTGTCGTTGTTTTATTGTTGTCGTTCTCTTGTTACCTTGATCTCTGCTTTATAACTCTTACTGGTGCTCTAAAGATTTTATTGCGTTATTTTGCTATTCCAACACGTTATGTGACTGGTTTTGCTGTTACATGAAGTTTAATTACTCAAGTTAAGATTTACACACCCGCGTTGCACGGAACCATTTCGATCACTACAACTTTCAATTACCCTTAATAGTTGAAGGAAATTCAAACCACTGAATGCCTTATTGCCTGCGGCCGGTGGATCAAGTCTTGTCCGGACCCTGAAAGATGAAAACGCCACCATTCATCTCCGTAGAAATTTCCTGTCCAGTCCTAGCGGACCCTTGTCTCGACAAGAATCGGCATGCTTTACTTCATTTTCTCTGTAGGGCCATCGAGATCATCCATATTTCATGACAGCACCCCTGCGGATTTGCCAGTTGAAGAATAAAGAAAATTCTTCGAGCTGCTTGTGTGATTTACATTCTCGAATGCTCATCCCATCTTCAAGATTCTTCTCAACAATTGAAGCATTCTGCATCTGTCTGCCAAAGTTCAGCGTCCTCCAAATACCTCTCAAAGCATTCCCATAGGGCAAGAAGTCGGAGGGCTCCACTCAACTGATGTTTTAATACTTTCGAAGAGTGCACATCCCCTAGGATGTGTAAACTGTTCTAAAATGAAAATTGTAATGGTTGCCATAGAAAACGGCAGCAAACACAGTACGTGAGCGGAGCGCTCCCTTTTCCTGTGTCTAATTCAGGAAAATCGTTCTGCATTGAAAATAGGGCAGGATAGGAAGCAGAAAGAAAAGTTAATTTTGTAGCGATTTCGAAAGGAGACGTGAGTTTACAGCGACTGAACTCCACTAACGTTTTTGTGCTCCGAATGGGTAATTATTTATAATGCAATTTTCTGGACCCTATCGGGGGATGTTGTCGATGGACTCTCTATCAAGGGTAGAGCATTATAACCAGCTTTAAAGTTTATCGAAGCCAAAGTATGGTTGGACTGTAAAAAATCTGACCAGTTGGAAGTAAGTGCATGGAAGCTGGTCTTTGAAAAGAGTAAGGGGCTCGAATTGAAACAACTCATTACACATTTGTCCCGCCAATCTCATGAAGCTTCTGAAGAATAATTACCCTTTAGCAAAACAAGTGACGACGGCCAAGATAAAGTAATAAGAAAGCTACGTTTAGCTTGCTTCTCTTGGTCGTCGTCACTTGTGGCGTGCACTCAACGCTCTTCTCGCTTTTTAAAATAATGAGGACGTGTTTCTCATTGAAGCAACATCCCCAGCAGGAATCGGCTCGAGGAATCATTCATTGTGTTGGATTAAGTAGCCCACGTGTAGCACAGATGTGCCTTTGCAGTAACTCGAAAGTGCGCGACAACGGCGCTAGGGTGTGACGAAGCTGACTTTTGGCCACCATTCTTGGCTTTGGACGAATTACGTTGGTCACTGCGGGATTGCGTGGTCCTGGCGCGATTGCAAGTGAACTGCACCGCGATCGAAGGGATGGTGCCTGCTTTTTGATTGCTTTTACTTGCCTAATCCGTTTAATTACCACATTTATTTATATGTATCGGTGCCTACGTCTTTGTTTGTATCAGTGCATGCGGGAGTGCATTCTAAAGATGGCGCGAGCCAGAGAGAAAGGCAAACTAGTTCAGGCAACTCGTCCGACATCCCCGTCCCTTATTCCAGGGGGATCCCATGTTCGAGGGCGTTTTCTTTCTCTTTGTTTCTTTTGTCATTCGCAATAAGCTCGGCATCCACAGTTTTCTCATTGACCGCTTCTACCCCACCAACTCGATCTGGGGGTGTTACTTTGTATGGCCCGGCCGCTCGGAGTGAAATATCTCTTCAGAACGGTAATCGAACAATGCCGCTGCTGGCAACCATTGGTAGCATGCCCTCAATAGTATAAAACCTTAAAAATACGAGTCGGGATTAGGTCTCAAGGATCAGCTTCCCAGTGTAAGAAGGAGGGTCCTCAAGCGCAGGAGGCACGACATTGTCGCAACTCAAAAGTGCAGGGCTATGGCACTAATCGTAAGGCCTTGCCTTTTCTGCTGCCGGCGCTGCCACTATATCAATCGCGGCATACGTGGCGTTTCACCCTCTCGTGTACAACGTACTATGTCGCATTTTCCCTCTCCTCGCAGTGCTGTTTCTCTCCGTCATACCACGGCCGGCCTCACAAGGGAAGTTTCAGTGTTTCATTTGCTGCCTTTTGCTTTCCCCCCTCTAATATTCCTCATTGCACTTCCTGCCTAATTTTCAAACGAATAACCCACTAACTCGATCCTGACTCGTGCCTTTAAATTGCAATAATTGCAAAACAGAAAATATATACAAGGCAAAGGACATCATACATCAATTCATACAAGGATAAGAGAAGAGAAAATAAAGTGGCCTTTCGGGGTGGCTCGAAAATGAAAATGAGACAGCTCCAGGCATTGGGGCTCACTGATCATGTGAGAGCTTCAGAAGGTCAAGCAGCTCTTATTTCGCTCCAATTTCTGGCTTGATACGATGCATCTCCCGCGCTTCTATGGTTTTCCCCTCCAGTGGCCGTATCACAGATCGGTGAAGAACGCTCAAATCAAGAGACGGAGCAGTCTCACGCATGCCTTAGCGTACAGTGCTCAGACTGCTACGTGGGTAAGTGGCGGGATTAATCAGCGCCTCGTGTTCGTCCAGGCGCACCTTCAGAGGGTTAGCGGTTTCTCCCACATACTTTTCTCCACATTCTCTACATCGACTAGATAGCCGGTGCCTTGGAGTTCGCAGGACTTCTCAGATGTGCACTATCAAATACTGCTCATGGCACCTGTCCTAGTATATCCGCGATGGTGTAAGGAGGTTCTTTAGTAAAGAATGAAAAAAATGAGAGAGAAGAGCTATGTGACCTTCTGAGGCTTCTCACATGATCAGTGAGCCCAAATGCCTTAAACTTGGCGACTCATTTTCTTTTCCGAACCACCCCGATAGGCAGCTCTTCTCTTCTCTTATCCTGGTATGTATCGATGTTTGATGTCCTTTGCCTTGTATATATTTGCTGTTTTGCAATTATTGTAAATTAAGATTTTGGTCTGATGATGGCATTATTGCCGAAAACTCACCAAGAAATATAAAGATCAAGAGTTTCAAGATCACTCTTATTGAAGACTTCAGAAGCAGTCATGATAGCGAGGGTGGTGATAGGGGAAAGAAAGGAGTGGTGTCGTATTGGGGGAGCTACCCAAAACTGACTGTGGTGGTGGGGGTCGCATCGAAACCCCTCAAGGGGGAGGGAGGTAGAAAAGTTCTAGGCAAGCAGCGAACGTGATGACTGACTTGGTTATGGAAAGTGATCGTAAGGATGACCTCTATGACGACTCCATACACAGAAGTATGCAGCAGCGGTTTCAGGGATCTAACAATAAGATCGAATTTTTGATCACTAGACGTGATAGACGGTATGAATACTGGTCCTTTTTTTTGTTTTCAAGTAGAGTATGAGAACTCCCATTTGCGTCATTGAGTAGTTATGTGAAAGTTTAATGACGTGATACGGTTTTACGAATGTGCGAAACAGTTAATGATATCAGAAAAAAAGCTCCTTGAATATAAAACCATACTAAATATTAGAAGATCATAATAAGATCAACCAAGACCGCTGAAAGGAGCATAGAAAGCAATAGGATTCAAATCGGGATTCGACTGGAAGATTATAAAGATGGTATGGTAGACCACACACCGCAAGTGACAAAGGTCAAGAAAAAACGTGGCTCTTCCTTCTTTTTTCCTCTTAACTCTTGTCGCTTGTAGTGTGTCTGCATCTAACGCTCTTCTCGTTTTCAAAAATCTCGTTTTCAAAAATAGAGGGAAAGTGGTTGTGTATCAGACGTCAAGGAAAAAAGAGTTTTTTGTTAAGAGCAACTCCGTGTAAATATGTATGCTAAAACAGCTCCAAGCTCTCCAAGTGGAGATGCGCGCTCCCCCGTAAAGAGGAATTGAGGACAAACGAAGGAAACGAGAAGACTTTGAGAGAAGATTGTATGAACTTAAAGATTTGTTGCCACAGAAACAACAACCAGTGAACATGTAAAGCCGATCATACTAATCTGTGAGTGAGTCGATGAAACTAAGGAAAATTTAAGCTGTCAAGTTCATGCGAAACTTGAAGGAATCCTTCCTCCAACATGAATGCGTCACTTGTGATCACTAAAGACAACACACAAAGTTTCACGCAAGAAGATCCAGTTTTCGGAAGAAACAAACCTAAGAAAGCCGAGTTCATGGACCTTGAAGATAATTCGGGCGGAGCCAAAGGCGGGCATGGAAAGAACTGTGGCTTGGGGCGCCTACGTATTAGGAGATGCTATGAAATAATGGTGTTAAAGCCTTCGATTTGAAGAATGGAGATAAAGCAATCGATAGAATATGATACGTTAGAAGTGTAGGATGCAACTACAGTAAGTCTAAAGGTCAAAAAGAGTTATTAGTGACCGCATCAAGAGAAGCAAGTTCCCGCCGTTAGGATTTCTGACATATGCCTGGCGGGAATTTGAACGTGTACCAATCCCCCCGGTTTTTTGAATTGTTTACCAAAACAAATGCAAACTTTTTGTTCTTTTCGTTCTTATCTTGAACGATGGGTCTCAAGCCAGTGATTTATGAGTGAAAAAAGAATTCATTCAAAGGTTTCCATTTCAAATAAGACGACCGTGGAGAAACTAACAAAGGAAGGATGGTAGGTCGAAGTGGTCATTCGAAATGAAATACAACCAAGTGACAGATCATTGATCGAGGACCTCAAATCTGCATTTCATATCTGCTGAACGATTCTGTGAGCAAAGCTACAGAGCTTGTTGTGATACGGAACAGACTAAAGTTCAGCAGGACTATGATATGCGTGCCAAGCCAAGGTTAGCAGCGGTGGCTTGGTGGATACTATGCCGGTCTCGTGTGTGCAAGGACAAGGGCAGGAGTCCATTGATGCGGCAGGTTTTTTTTGCATTTTTAAGAAGTATGCTCAATGCTCTCATTAACATTAACTCATTAGGCGTTTTCGGGTCAAGCTACTACGACATCCTTACAGAATCCCTTCATCGTGAAGATAAACTTCATTTTTAACGCCGCGTCGCCAGGGCCTCTGCCTATTTTGACCGCTGTTCAAGCCTACCGCGTCCCAGTACATTTTGCAAGGGAAAGTGAAGATCCTAATTTCCCTAACACGTGTTCGTAGATGTATTAGTTAGAGCCCTGAATACGGATGTCGTAGTCGGTTGACCCAAAAACGCCTAATGAGAGCGTTATGGAGCTAATTCTTGAGTCCTCTTTAGTGCCGCTCACCCATGCAACGACTCCTTTAGAAAGAGAATACAGTTTCACCCACGCAATGGTTAAATGGCTCTTCCTCCTAGCCTTTTTGCTATACCGTTTACAGATGTTTAGTGAATTCATAGGTTTGATTTGTTTAGTGGTGGAAGAAAGGAGGGTCGGAAGGATCCACGACCGAACTATCCGAAAAGGCCCAATTTCTTTGCAAACAGCAGATTTCACCAAAATAAGGTTTCCTGTTGTGCAAAAGTGGTTCGCAAACGCATTGAGCATACTTCTCAAAAATACAAAAAACCTGCCGCATCAATGGACTCCTGCCCTTGTCCTTGCACACACGAGACTGGCATACAGTGCGTACCAAAAGTATGTGGACACCCTGAAATCGATTCTCGGGGATTAGCTAAAGATTTTCGTGCCATGAAACCTTCACCCTTCGACTCCCCGTGGTCGATAACCTACAATGGCAATTCGGGCAAAACATTTCGGTCTAATTTAGCAAAGTGTTTTTGATTGAAATTTTTTTCTTTGTATCAAAAGTATGTGGACACTTTTCGAAAAACAGAAATGTCATCAGAATCAAAGACTGGTAGGCCTACCAAAGTTACTGATAAGTTCAAACATTCTGTTTGGCATGTTCTGAACTAGGCTCCCGATACCTATTTCGTCGAACTCTTCCCAACCTGCTAATTTTACCAAGTTGTTAGGTCACTTATGGTACTACTTGATCTTCAACAGCGCACAGGC
>KZ344997.1:416584-437312 GCA_002352805.1 Teladorsagia circumcincta
GGACCGACCTAATAGATAAGAAAAGCGTTCCATTCCCATCTTTCAACCTTTATTTTATTTGCGTTGTCTTCGCCACGACCGCTACCTTCCCAGAGTTCCTAAGAATATACTATGGTTGTTGGAAGGAATGCTATCATAGTTACTGGGTATTTCCATTTCAACATCATTACATCAATTATTATTCTACCGCTAAAGTATCCTGAGCTTCAATTCATGGTGGTTGTTTTCGAAAGCGTTTAGCTCCGCATTCCACCGCGCGTATCAAACGGTGGGCTCCAGCGAAACAAGGCGTACGGTGGTATGCTGATGCGTTTCACGGAGCAACTAACTGCTGAGTTCTTTAGCGGCAGGACCCAACGCTCCACAGGCCGTCCATTTTCACCAAAGCCTACCGTGTCATGCACGCGGTAGTGTGCGGAGCCAAACTGGTATTTATTATACGCAATAACTCACCATCACCTCTGATCTCCCTTAACCACTTCGCTCAAGGGTGGACCAGACCAGCTGACTGTGCGCATTGAACCACCATCCCGCTCGGGACCATTTTTCAGGGCACCTTACGTTCGGCGTGTCCTCGCAGGGGCATGATGACAGGCTGCTCCCAGACGGAGAGCAGGGTTGGAACACAACCAGCTCTACGGCGGGCGCTCCACCAGCATGGACTACAGGGCGCCATGCCCCTTCGCCTTAGCTGGCCCCTCGCGTTGCCCGGTGAAAACCGACCTGCCACCGGTTACCAGCCTTGAGGACAACGCGTTACCTTCTTCTGCAGGAAACCTCAGCTGCAAGGGTTTCCATGCAATTTCGTAAATTACCTGCAGCTAGGCAGACAGCATGGGACAGCATGGGCACGACCGCTCACCGCGGTGATGGTAGGCGCTGGCCCCGACCGTAGGGGACGGAGCCAATGGCGCAATGAGCGCATTGCGTGGCGCATTGCGCATTGGCATCCGAGTGCGAATGGGTCGGAGCGCACGGTGCGCCCACAAGGCCACCGTCGCACCCGCGACATCGGTATTCTTGTGGCACTTTTGCAGGACAGAGTGGCCAGAAAAAGCAGTCAACAAACAAAAATAAGTCGGTATCAGTTGTTGTATTTTTCAGCGCCGCGATTCATTGCCAGTATCTCAGTGCGTCAGTCGTTGAGTGCTGATAAGCTTTGGTAAGTCTGCCATGAAAAACTAAGTTAGGGCAAAGTGCCCCGGTAGCGTAGCGTGTAGCCTACTTGCCCTGTGAATGAGAGGTGCGGGTTTGAGTCCCACCTAGAGCGAAATGACCCAGTATTGTAAAACTGGAAGTCAAGATAACAGAAACAATTCGACTAGATTCTTCTCCGAAGATTACTCGTTTTTGCTATGGTATCCTGTCTGCAAATTCACATATTCGTTTTCCTCAAGGACAACCCTGGAGTTTTCCAAACCACGCTAAACATTATTTATTGAGGTATAGTGTTTGAAGAAGGCTCGCTGTGGGGGCTCGGGCTGGTGGATTGGTAGCCTTCACATAGCGCTGCGCACATCTCAGTCAAAAGGGGATGTCCGGAGTTTTTCTTTAAGACCCAGCTATACAATCTTTGAGAAATTGTTTCCATATGCGACGCCCTGTGAATCTTGGCATGATTCGTACCGAATATCAAGTCAGTAAGGAGAACAAGCTTGCTTCCCCTTCTTCAGAGCCTGGAAAGAAGGAAACCGTTCACGAAACTACCCGTCCACAAATTATTTCAATCTACAAGAGCCACTCAGCAGTGGTAAGCTACTGGGGCTACGTCTATAGGACAAAGAGAATGGCAACTAACCTTTATGAAAGCTCAAGATGGCAGGTAGACTCATTGGTTGACTTTTCTAAAGGTAAGTTGTCTTTCTGACGTCGCCCTAGTATTAGATACCAGGGACGGTAGTAAAGTACCCTTAACTCTCAATTGGAGGTGGTGATTGAGGGCTACCATAGAACAAGAAGTCAGAAAACCACAAATTGACTCTAGATCAAACAGGAGGTCCCAAGTTATCTTCGTACAACAAAAATAAGAAAAGAAATCAAATAAAAAACTGAAAACAAGCTGCACAAAGCAGCTGAAGAATTTCCGCTTTTTTAACTCCTACTCATTCCAGCTAGTCAGAGAAAAGAAAGACCATTCAAATGAGGAGGCGTAGATACCACGTATGCCACGTTGACCCTCCAGTAAAAAGTCCTCCAAAGTACTTTTTACTGAAGGGTCAACGTGGCAAACGTGGTATCTGCGCCTCTTCAGCGCAACAGACTCTCTTTTCTCTGACCACCCTCCACTAACTACGAGTTAGAGAATTAGCTGTTATCCTATATATCCTTCAGCTGCTTTGTACAGCCTCTTTTTCGCTTTTTTTGCTGGTTTCCCTTCTGGTTTTTGTTGCTTTGTTGTTCCAAGATGTGTTAGGTAACCTCATGATTGACCTAGGAATAATTCATTGCTGTCGACTTTTTATTCCAAGATGGAGGCCCTTAATCACCACCTCTAATTGGGAGTTGAGGGTACTTTGCTACCGTCCCAGATATCTTAGTGCCATTTTTCTGAGTTCAGGAAGATTTGGAGCCGATTACCATGGAAAATCAATATCTCAGAAAGTCTTTTTGGAACACATATGGAAACAAATTTTTGCTGATTAATGCTGCGCAATATTTTGCCTATTACTTCATGTTATTGGTTCACAATTTGACTTGCACCTAATTTTCATACTTTTTTTCAATTTCCTGAGCCAAGTGTGCGAAATCTGTTTTTCACAGTTCTTTTGTAAGACAGTGAAATCTCAGGAAGGATGACAACAATCGTGGTTAAAAAGTAGGCCCTAGTTAAGCCAGTCAAAAATTGACTGTAACAGTCCAGCGCTGTTATCGTAGGACACTTTGAGTGTGATGGATTGATGATGCACAAAAGCCGACTTTCATGTGCAACCCGTTGTATAATAGTGTTGGTTGCTTTCCTGATAATGTGGCGCTCCTATTTAGTGAGAAACAAGAAAGCAAGCCAAGGCTTTACAGAGTTGGGATCCTTGGTCCATCACTAGGAAAGTCTTATGCCGTCCAGTCATCGGATTTTCGCCATGCAGACATGCATCGTGCTCGGTCACTCATCAACGAGTCACGTCCACTAACATGGCGATGGTGACGATTCTGTATCTGCGTTTACATAAAATCTGAGAAAACTAAACCGGACATCGTATCCTGGTAGCACGTTTCTGCGATCAAAACAACCGTACACCACCTTTGCCGTGCATGAAAACTTGTCGCAAAAATGGATGGGGATTATTTTAAAAATCAAAAAGATTGAATCTGAAATTTTCATTTGAATAGCTTCATTGATCATCTCTAGAGCATTCGGAATTGCTCGGCGAACACTTGTTGGAGATTAATTGAACCACCTCAAACAAGGCTAGAACGAGATTTAGAAAACAGCCAGTGAAAAATCTGATCTCACCTTCTCAAGACCACAAGCTCTTGGATGAGTTCTTCCTTTCGATATTCTGTTCCACTCAGCTAGTAGTTTTACATTGAAAATAACGCTCAAGACAACACAAATTACAGCGGTTGTTAAGCAAATGGATCCCATAACCTGCAGAACAGAATGTTCGTTTCCATATATGTACTCAACCACAGCTTTTTCAATTTTTAAGTCTACCTCTTAGAAAACTTGGTGTGCATATGCTACACTTAAAAGGTATGATGAAAAGTTGACTAGAGAAGCTTTTAGATGGATTTTAGCTTGACGTGCTTTGCCAATGTTCCAAACAACTTTTACTATTGAAGCTTATAGAATTCACCATCATCACTTGAAAGCTTCTCCCTCGTGTCTGCCTCAATCATACAAGCTATCATCAGTCCGGTAGCTTTTGTACCCGGACGATAGGCAAATTAGGGTGGTGCAGATTACCTTAGGTCCAACGTCAGATACAACGCCAGAACATAATGCTAATGCTCCGATCTTGCCTGCATGGCTGATGAGCTGTACAGTTTAGATAACATATCGGCAACTATCAGAGCACATAACAAAAGGAAGTCAGTGATTTTCAATCAGTAATCAACCTTACCCTTTTCTCACACTAAAGGTCGCAGTTTGTAAAATAGAGTTCTGTCGCTCGAGGAAGTCAATCTTCAGCAGAGCACGAGGTTGGGTCACTATCTTCGGAAAATTACGTTCACTACATATAAGGATGTTGCAGTAATAATTATATATTTGTCTTAGATGTTGTATTTCCACCAAGACTTGAAGCCACCGTATGGCACGCGACGTGTAATGAAAGGTTTGCGTCCAACGACGAACCTAGACTCATTCGTTGTGCAGAAATTGCGGGCCTGATTCAAAGGGTGGCACCCAGATAACAACAAGTGCAGGTGTTGCTCTAAAAGAGCACTTCTTCGGAGCTGTGACTTCATTTTCAATCTAAGTTGCACATGTGCAGCAATTCAATAACTGACAACGGAATCGATCGGAATGAGCTCGATCTATTTCAGATCCAAGGGTTTCACTTTCATGTCAAGTTGATCAAAATGTTGATTTGAGGAAGGTGTTCCATGCTAATAAGTTGAAATCGACATTACAACTTCTAGGCAGTTTCAAGATTTCATAACGACATAAGTCACTTTTGAAGTTGTTATACAGGACAGATGGACAGTTGCTTTTCATTAGGAAATTGGCCCCCTTTCAGATGTAAAACATTTCCAATATCCTCTAGAAAATCTATTCGCACAGCAGCGTCTAGAAAGCCTTTCCACTAACTTTGTCGAGCATCGCTTTCCACTCGTACGTAGGAGGTTCTTGAGCCTTCCCATCAATGTGTTCCTGAATATTGTAGATTGATCCGTACAACTATATATGCATTGTATCCACAACGCTAAATGGAAAGCGTCCACCAGGAATTTTCGGTTATCCGGCAGGAAACGGGATGATGTGTGCATGGCACCTTAGCGCACGCCACTTTTTTGGGATGCGGTAGTAATGGTACCAGACAAGTTTGATAGTCAGTCGTTCAATCTCTAAAATACGGCAAACTTACAAGTCCAACATGTTTTTGTAAACCTTTGAACGTATATGTTCCATCGTCTTCTCGGGTATACTCTAGTTTTGATGTCGCGATGTAAGCCGATGGAGCGAATCCCACGAAATATTGAAGCACTATGACAGTTCTCACAACCTTTCGAGACCAAATCTAGAATGAGTGTTGGGTTTATCCGAAAAGGGATTTTCCGAACCAGAAGTGAAATAGGTTTCTCATTCAGTTTAAAAGCTCCTGCACCCTTGAGACAGGCAGAAAAATGTGTCCAGCATCGCTGTAGGCGCCATTTGTAATAGTTTCTGCAAAAGAGCTGCTCTGGTTTGCGCTATTCTACTGGGAACTGTGTATTTGTTACCAGCACGCCCAGACTACAGGGTGAAATTTGAAAAACATCGACAAGGCAAGGAAGAGCCTGCTTCGCTATCAGGAAGCTGCACCAGTTCCCGTATTAATTAGTTACACCAGTCCGTATAGTGCTGATGAGCCTTTGTCCAACTGACATCTATACTTAAGGGTCAGTAGTTGCCTTGCTGACACAAAACAGAATACAAAGATGAACCTCAAGATCGAGTTCCGCCTTTCAGCTAGGAACCGCCTCTACGAGAACACGATAAACTCTGCGGTGAATCATTTGCAACGAGTTATCGATAGGGATGGTTTATATGTATTAGGTTGTGGGGGAATTTCTGGCCATTTCGATTATTTGGGTTCCATGGCATTATTTCCGGCTATCTTTTCGGCATGCTGCTATGAGTTGCCTATCATTATTTTGCTATATCCAAGTACACTTTAAAGTTTGCTCTAGGGAAAGACTTTCGCTTTTTCAACGCCTTAAATGTAATATGTACACCAATGAAATCCTCACGATTTTCTACTTTCACCCTGGCTTAGGACAGGAAGGAAGCAAGATATAAGGCATTCGTTTAGCCACGCATTTGCTAAAAAATAAGACGTGAAGCGATAGTTCGGGAATTTTGTGTAGGGATGGCGATAGACTCGAACTTGGCGAGCGCAATCGATGGATGTCGAGCTTTGGTAAAAATTGACTAATATTTCTGATGGGACCAAATGTGCTCAACACAGTTGAAGACACCGTTTCTGAATTGAGCGTATTTGATTTATGGTTTCAAGTTAGCTTCGAGCAGTACGGAAAAGTCGATACGGAGTTGTCGCGGAAAATTGTGATTTTGTATTGCCGTATGCCCTACTTCTGCAATCTCTCATCCCATGAAAACGACCCGTTTTTCTGTCCGATTGTGAGATGCATTGTGGGACCGATTCTTCTTGATAACCAATGAACTTCGACTGAATTGTTCGACAAAGACTGAAATGAGCGAATTTCTACGAAGGTGAAACTGCACGTGGAGAAGGTTGTTCTGCCTGTTACGCGATCTGCAGTAGGCGCAGCTTTCCGAGCACAGACGGAACTGTAACAGTGGGACAGTATTCCTTGCATGGTGCCGGGATGCCCCTAAATCTTGACACTCGCTTTCAGCAAGGGCTGCCATTAAGGGCCGACTCTTCTGCGCGATGCTCCTCAGCCGCCGACCGCAGAATATACCCTGAAAAAAAGTAACTGGCTGAGGTACTAAACTATGTCCTGAACGTCCCACTCTCAGTCTCTCACATATTCACCGCCACTTTTTTGACGGTCTGGATAGCAAGAAGAAATGCTACAAAACTAAATGGTAAAATCACCTTCGCCGAATTCATCACCTCTAGTACTTCAGCACTTCCGGTGAACAGATTGACCAAACACATGTAATGCTCGCAAAGTAGAGCAAGTTCAAATGGTTTGTATTACGATCGAAAACGTTGCGTTTGAGTCAAAATGTGCACATTTGCCCTTCAGGGTCCGGAACGGTCAAATATTTCCTTACAACTTAATATTAAGTGCTTCAAAAGGTTCTGCCGTTTTCTGACACTACACAACTGCACCCTCATTTTTTAAGATCTAGAAAACCTGCGATCGTTGTGGATATCACTCTAAAGAGCATATTCTCTTAAAACACTTTCATAAAACTTTCACAATAGTCGAATGTGGTATACTCGATGAGCAAGTAAGCATTATTTTCTTTTCTAGCATTAAATAGCCCAAAAAGTAGCGAACAGGTCAAGTTATGAACAGTGCAATTGGCTTAGATTTGCGTGGAATATGCTACATAGTAGCAGTAGTTTGAAACGTTTTGGTAACGAAAGCGAGTGTCTCGGGTATGATGAGAGTGGTGATCGCATATCGGACGATGCCATCCATTAGCAAAAAAAAATTACGATCTAAGCACTCGTGCGCAGAACCATTGATGAGGTTTTGCCCAACCTTGACGTGAATGGTTTGTGGAGCCAACTTTTACGGAAGTAGTTGGGAAGTCCTAAAACATTCCAGTAGAATTTCACTAGTGAAGAACAAATTTGATCTATTCTCCAATGTGCTGCCTTGCACTTCGGAGTCCAAGTAATCCCAAATATAATCGGTTCAATTTTCATAAAACCCCGTTCTCTCATAGCATAACACAATTACTCAACAAATTGCTAATCTCCCTCGTGGATACGATAGCTAGAATTCTATCTGAAATTGTGGAGTTTCCAAACTTCTGACGTGCCTTGTCCTTGAAGCAACACTCCCAGATCAATATGGTGGGTAGAAGCGGTCGATCATAAAGCTGCGGGTGCCGAGTTGATTGCAAAGAAACAAAGAAAACCGACGATGAAGCCCTCAAATAAGGAATTCCTTTAAAATAAGGGACGGCGTGTCGGACGAGTTATCTAGACTGGCTTGCACTTCTTGCTGGAGCAAGCCAACAATAAATGCAGCTACAACCGCGTATGCACTAATTAAAACAAAGGCCCAAGCAACAACACAAACAAAGAAATAAGAAAATTAGAAGGATCAGGCGAGTAAAAACAACCAAAATACAGGCGACATGGCTTCGAACGCGGCACAGTTCACACGGATTCGCGCAAGGACCAGGCAGTAGCGCACGGACACGCAGCCAATGTGATCGTCCAAAGGCCAAGATTAGTGGCCAAAAGCCAGCTTTGTAAGACAATTGCGCCGTTGTCGCGCACTTTCGAGAAACGGCACATCTGTGCTAGACGTAGGCTACTCTATCCCACGCATTGGATGGCTCTTCGAGTTGAATTCTGCGAGGGGTGTTGTTTCGAAATATCTTACCCTCAATTATGCTATCCAACCTTAAAAAATTATGTAGCGCTTCGTGTTCTTTTCTTGATTTTGTAAACAGTTTGTGAAATTGAGAAAATTTCGTCGTTAATTGGCCGCGCCACGTCGAAAAATTTTCCAAACCTGGGACCGCTACTCTACATGTACTACTAACCGTAACTCGAATCATGACCATAAACCTCACTATCAAAGGCTTGTTGCCAGCCATTCAACAAAGAGGTGATGCCGTGTTCTCAAGCTAAAAAGGGCTATTAAGTCGATTCCGATAATAATCTTCGAAGGGTATTCTTTGTACGCGTGGTGACTGTTGAGCAGCAAGAGCACATGGCTTCTGGAAAAAAAAGCTAATTGAACTGTAGATCCTGTGGCACTCGCCCAATAGGCTTCAAGCCGAGCCGTCGTTGAAATCTGTGGACCGCTGTCGTTAAGCAGACACATTTTTAGGTTGTATGCGCATTTGGTGCAGTTTCCCTATCAGCATCTGCCGATGGTCACGTCAGACCTAACCAACTTCAATGCCGGAGCAAGGAGTAGTTTGCGGTGGTAAATCGCCGAACGCCTAGACTTACTGCATAACTCTTTGATGATCAGACTAAATTTCGTGGCTTCCTATTCGACATAGCTACTAGCGTTGCCGTGTATGGTCAACATATGTCCGTCTCTTCTCACACGCAGTAAAATCACCAGTTCGTACGGGGAAGCTGTGGAAGGAGTATCATACCGCCTTCGTCTCACACTCATGTCAGAATTGATCATTTGCGTAGGAGCGCAAAATTCCATGGACTGCGCATCTGGAACATCTCAGTGTGGTGGCCGCTGAGCCGTTTGACTCATGGCCTATGGGAGAGCACTGCTTGTCCAACTACGACAGAGATGCCCTTCATCTATCACAGCGTATTCTTGTGAGCGAAAGAAATCTAATAAATCTAATACCGCATGGTAGACGACGACAAGCAGATTCCACGAGAGAAATTCTTTTCTGCCTTCTCTGTGGACCAGCAGAGCTCATAAATCAATGTGTGGGCGGAGTCATTGTTTCTTTCCTGATTTTGAGCTCGAAAAAAGCAGGGGTAGAAATGTTTTAAATATAAGTCACTTCACATAATGCGCTCTTCGTAGCCTACATGAACGCGAAAATTATTATAGATCAGGTAGGTTCCTGACGTGAGATTCAAAAAAGTGGCACGTATTTTCGAGACACAATATTATATTTTGGTGAAAGTCTTCCAGTCATGCTGTTGTGAAAAACGACAAGAACTGCAACTTAGCAATGGAATCCATACTACGACCAGTTCTTTGCCTCCGATTTCTTAACGATCCCGACAATGCTAATGCTCCACTTGATCTCCCTGGCCTTGCAGCTTAGGGGAAAGCGTGTAAAGAGCAGAGGCGTTCAGCGTCTATAAGCAGATTTGCAAGCATAAGGGATAAGCTTTTCAGGGCGCGTGAAGGAATACACATCTCATGTTGAGCGATCATGGCGACCTTCCTTATAAGCATGAATGGTGAACGATGAACGCCAACTGGAGGAGTTTGTTATGAACATCTTGATTTTGCACCAATATGTCATTGATAGACACAGTAGCAACCAAAATATACTACGACAGGGGTGGCAGACTTGTGATGGTTAGACAAATAAGAAGTAGACTCCGTAGTAGGCAGAGCGTAGCAAAGCTCGGGTCAAAGCAATGGATTGGTGCAAGTATGCAGCCTCGCAACTGGAAAGGGTTCCGCAAGGAAGCAACATCAGGAGATATCTCAAATAGCTTGGGGCAGGCCCTCGTTCACAGCCCTCACGGTCTTCAAAATACGGCGTCATCTATCGTCGTCGTCGAGCTCAAGGTGGCCTACAGTAATTGCTTAAGCCTGAAGCTCTCACATAATTTCTTGAATCGATTCATTGTGGAACAGATTCCTAGGGACATGAACTCTGATTTTGTAGACCCCCTCGGAGCCCGCCTTTCGGAAACCTTCGCAATGGTACACGATCCGTTGGAGCACTAGTAGAGCTCACTGAGCTCTACTAGTGCACCTTGTTTCGGAGGCAATTTTTCTGATGCGGTCCACTTAGATGGCAACTATGAAGAATTTCTTAATAAATAAAGTGTGCTCTTCAATTCTAAATTGAGTGCACTCGCTCTGAAACGAGCGAAGTGCGATTTGATTGATTCGAGTACATTTTTTCATTGCCTCCCCCTGTATATGGTGAGGGCGGTCTATACTCCTAGTGGGACGCACAGTAGTGCACACCAACACGTTTTATCTTGTATCTTTGATTAGCATTGCGGAGATAATCGCGACTAGTCATTCAGTGTATAACAAGGAGCTTTCTGAACGCTTGCGCTAGAAAAGAATCTATTCTGATAACATCGTACCTCATCATATGTGCGCATGAAACATAAAGACGAAAATCGATTGATTGTGATGAGCATATTTCCAATCAAATGTACAGTGAATGCTCCTTGAGCGACTGCAATACAATATAGGATCATACATTGGAATTCAGGACTCAGTCTTGCTTCCAGGTTCAATCGAAGAAAGAAGCACGAGAGAAGAGATGTTACGTCTGCGACGCCTAAACATTGCACATACACATATGGAAAAGGGCAGAACTTGGTACGAAATTTTTAATAAAATACTGGCTTAAATACACCGTAGAAGACAACTTCGACTATAGCTCGTGTAGAAGGTCTGCAATGGTGCTCTCCTTTCTCCAAGAGCAGAGGAATTCCGAGAAAGAACAAGAAGCATTAACATCAGTGGAGCTTTGATTCTGCTGGTTTTGACCAACCGCGGCACTCTTTTGCTAGCAGGCGCTTGTGGGGCCTGTTTATAACTGGGGCTGCGTGCCGCATCAAAAGTAGAAACATATCATCCACATCATCTGTTATATAAACGCCCTTGATACAGTTATGTACAGAATTTACAAGTTTCACGTGTGACCGTTTGACGGAGTTCTACAGGGTGTCCCAAACTTATGAGACGCTTCAACCGGAGTATGCCAATTGAATCACCTCGTTATAACCACAACCTTAGTGTATCGATTTGTTTGCTTGTGTGTGAGCTTGTATGTCTGTCCGTCCGCGTGCCAACAGACTGTTTAGCTCGCAAGGTTTCCCTATCAATGTTTTGCAATGGCATGATTGTGGTGACACCTCAACGGCAACATAAACACCTACGCAGCACATTGCCGGTCATTCCACAGGGTGCTGCAATGGCAGCTGGAGAGCCGTAGTGGGAGGAGTGGGGGATAAAGAGAGGAGAAGGAACTCAAAGCTTATACAGAGAAGAGAGGTTCTGGCGGTTGCCGGAGAAGCAATCCGGTCTGACCCATCATACGTAAGGGGGACAGAAATATTTGGCGGGGACAGAAACTGATAATTACTGTTAGAACGCAGGTGAAGTGAAATTCACAGCACGCGGACCAGCAGCCGTCAGGAGTTAATTCCAGAATATATTATAGGGGGTGGGACGGGAACATTTCTGTGGGAGCACGATGTGACAACTATTGATAATATGTGATAAGGAGCGTTAGAACGCAGATGATGTAAAATTCATAGCGCGCGGACCAGCAGAATTTAGAAGTTAATTCCAAAATATGATATAGGGGAGGGGGGTGACGGAAACGATATATGATATAGTTGATTCCAAAATATGATATAGGGGGGGGGGTGATGTTCGGTAGGTGACAGAAAGTGATAGCAACCGATAAATCAAGAATAAGGATAAGGAGCACTTAGCTTAGACTGAATAGTCCCTAAGGTGATTAATTATTTTCGTCGACAGCAAAACCTTCGAAATCAAATCGAGCGCTAACCTCCCCTGAGTTCTTAAAATGGTCTATGTTTGTTCAAATAGGATAAGCAGTGAGTTTTTCTTTTCACCATCATTGGCTCGAAAAGTGATTCAACCGTTATACAATCCCTCCATTCAAAGCATGATGTTTATTTGCAGATATGTGATTTTGGGAAGGTAGTCGATGTGCAAGGCTTACTTACCCGCTAAATGATATGAGTCCCTGAACTTATTATGCCCTATGCACAGTACCTTATACATCGCGCTGTACGCCTGAACGTGGAGCCAAAGGGGCCGGCCACGTGGTACGAGAGGGTTGGCGCAACGGGAGAAGAGGGAGGAAACTGACCACGGAGGAGGCTTTGTGGAATGTAGGGGTGTTCTCAATTACAGCAAGTCTCGGAGACAACACTAGCATGACCTCACGCAAGGAAGAATCGCTGGGTAACTGGAAGAGGAAAGATTTGTCGAGGAGGCCGGTATTGCTCACAGCATTGTTTTGGGCGCATGGGGAGCAATACAGACCACAGCCACTGCTGCCCATAGAGGAGTAGATGGTGAATCACAAAAAACAGCAACAGCAAGTGATTGCTACGCTTTACAACAGGCAAAAAACCCACGTCAGTCGCAAGCCGCAGTTACAATAAGATTTATCAGGATTGTGAGGCATGTAATCCCGGGCTGAATAGTGGTACAGTGACCATATAAGCTTGGTCTCTCTGAATGACCAACAGTATCCGGTGTTCCTTCAGAACCCGCGCATCGGCGGGAACATTTGCTAGGTGCCGCGACACTAGCGATGGACCACCGATTTGTTTGATCGCGTTCTCATCTCACTTGAGATCAAACTGGGTGTGATTAGTGATTTTGGACTCACCCGCACGTGGCGAGAATAGGAACACGTGATGCATCCAGGACCATCGTTTAACGTGATTTTCAGATAGTCCATTCGATATGGTATGGGGAGGCATAATGTTGCAAAGGCGTGTCAACCTCCCAACTCCTGGTCGCGGAGTGCTTTCTGATCGACGTTATTGTGGCGTTATACTTCTCACTTATGTGCATCTTTTCATGGGTGTCTTTGACCTCAGCTTCAATCGTATGAAGGGAAAGGTGCGAGAGCATCGAGCAGTCCAGGTGGAAAACTCATGAAAAGCGGGGATATACGGCGATTGATGAAGTCTACCCGCTTTCCCGAGTCAAATTCTATAGGGCACGTGTGGCATGCATTCAGGAGAGCTGTTGTAACGCATTCCCGTGCGTCAACAACTGTCCAGCAGTCGTCGATCGCGGTCTTCAGAGAATGGAGCGCTTTTCCACATAGAACTTTCAACCAACCTGTTGCCAGTTTTGGAGCTCGTGGCAGAGCATGCTTTGCAATCCGTAGTTTTCATACACCCCATCAGGAACCAGCTCCTCTTTTTTGAATGCCTACCTTAAGTAGGAATAGCCTCACCCATCGACCGGTTGAGACAGGGTATTTGAAGAAAAATGTCTTTTCTAATCGTTTCGTTGCGCTTTTCTGCTAATACCTCTCTGCACTGTATCGCAACATTCACTACTATGTATGTGCCAAATTTGATCGAACTAGGTTAGCTAGCAACCAGATATCATGCGAAAGTTTAAGAAATGTTGTTATTGATTATGAGTAGCGAACTTGTTACAACTTGACCTACCTGTTGCCACGAATAATAGGTAGAAGGCGTTCTTGAAAACTCTCTCCTTGGATGTAACGATAGCTGATAAAACAAGTAGGTAGGAGAATGCAATCCAAGCTTCCAACACTGTTTGAGGTATGTTTAAAACCATTCTTTCTGAGATGAAACAGTTAGAACTGAATTGGTAAATTTTCGTTGGAACTTTCTGTAAACAATGTTGAGAAGACCGTTGTTCTGTGATTTCACACCTTCATGAAAGCAATGTGATGAAAAGTCATAGCGACTCTTATAATATCAAATGATGAGAAAAGTTCTCGTCGTTCTTGCCGTTCTTGACAGTCAGTCTCAATGTACACATCTTATAAGATTTTTGACAGACTGCAACATTTTGCTCACAACGAGGAAGCAAGATTTTAGGACTTCAGGCTACTGCAAGCTTCGCACTGGAACGACTAGTTATACTCCCGCAAACACACAGTTGGATGCGACATGCCCAACGAACAAATCCGGAAGATTTCTTTCTTATAACCGGAATAACTGCAAGAAGAAAAGAAACATGCTTATGATACGAACTACTAATTTGCTCCTGCATCTACGAAATATTCGATGTGAAGCGATATTTTAGAATGCGTAGGGATGGCGAGAGCCTCGAAAATGTTGAGGGTGGTTCCAACGTTGAAAAATTAATTAAAGCATCTGTAAAAGCATGTGTGCTTTAAACCAAAACAGAAGATTAGGGGTGACTGATTTAGGGTTTTGATTAAATTTAGTAATCACATTCAAAAGTTAGGAACAGTCAAAAAGGTAAGAGATAAAAGAGTGAAGCCTCAAAGACGTCTGCCCATCTTCTACCGTTTTTATATAATGAAACGACTCTTTTTCAAATGATGACGTGCAATGGAGTATGTATGTATACTTGGTAACTACCTATGAACCTTGGCCAAGTAGTTCGATCAAGACTGAGGAAAAACTCCGCGAAGGTGAAACTGTACGAAGAAAAGGTTACGCTGCTTGTTAAGCGGTCGGCGACAGGCGCAGCTTTCTCGGAAAATGCGAAACTGTTGTACTGAAATAGTACTCAATGAAATATGTCGAAAATGCGGAAACCTCAAAACATGCGATCAGCAAGGGGCGTCATGAATGGTTCAACTCTTCTCCACAATTCGCTTCGGCCGCTGACCGCAGTACCAACCCTGCAAGAAATGAGTAAGCTGAAATGCTTAACTGTACTACAAACACTACAACTGCACTGTCTGATAGCCTCCTCCTCATGCTACTAATTCCAAGATCATGTTGTCACGACATTTGCCGAGTTCGTCGTCTCTACAGCTCCAGTAATGTTACCGGCGAGTTTTCAAACACAGTGAGTGTTGGCAAGAAGAGTTGCTTGTAGTGGTATTAATTAACAACGAATTGCATTTGAGTTGAGAAATGCATGTATGAACCATGATCGTCGGAGCAAAACCTTTCCTTGCAATCTGATATTTGCCTCTGCTGTTAATAGTCATCGAAATGTACATAATTCTTCGGTTGCATAAATGAGAACACCTTACGAAGAAAAAGAGATCAGATTGGATACCACAATGAGGTGCCATTACAAGTCTAATCTCTTCAACTGATGGAACAAACTTTCAACACTCCGCCTTGGACAAACAATCTAAAAACTGAGTAGAAATACGCTACTTTGAAGCCACCGAGAATGGCATACTCAAGGACAGACTACTGTGAGCCGCGACGACGAAGTGGGCATGAATTTGCTCACAGAGAGTAATTGGTACAATTAAACTATTCTGGTACTTGCACCCCCCAAAATATGCTTTACAAACTCCCAACTTGCTTTGATCTGTTTCACTTGCACACATAGAGCTAAATTAATGAACGTATTTCATGCATATTGCATTAAAATGAGAAGCTAATGACCTCAAAATTGAAAGTGCGGACAAGGTCGATCATTGATAAAGGTCAAGAAAATCGGCGGCAAAAACGGCAAACCAAAATTTCGAAGAAATATCTGCAATGTCGGGGTAAGGAGGAAGTAGACACGGAAAATATGTACGTTGCAATCGAAATCGGGATCGAGAAGGTATTGGAGATATCCGTCGCATTTCGACTGTTCGGCATATCATCGAGAAAAACAAGGTTCTCATAGGCAACGATTTTGAAAATATATTTGCAGTCTGAAAAATACCACTTTGCGCTACAAATTATTATCTTATCAGATGTTCGAAATAAACAAGAGCACCGTAGACAGAGTTGTGACTATAAGTGTGAGGTGTATCGGAACACAGCTTAGGTAGTTTACATCGAAATCCCGGTCAATTCCGAAGCCATCATCGTCCATTGACGACACGTTGTCATGCAAAGTGTTGAGTGCGCAATTGAACATGTCCTTCAGCGGCCCTGCCATCCTTGTTTGAGAAGCTCACAACGTGACACGGTAATATTGCTTTCGCCACATCTGAACCTCAACAATCGGCAATGTGCCCCTTTGCTGGTCGGAACATCTGAATTTCTGCACTTCTGCGGTCACCTTTCATGTTCTCTCTCAGAGCGCACATGTAATGCAAACCTAAGTTGTTATCCATTGCGTTTGAACAAAGTGAACAAATGAATAGCCACTACCAAATTCCTCCAATCTCACTGAACATGCATTATTAAAAATAAAAGATTACTACTATTGTTTGAGAAAGTGTGAAAAAGGTGCGAAAAATCAAGCCAAAAAAACACAAAAATAAAGAATTCTCCTCTGTTGAAAACTAGAGATATTGAGCGAGTTACGTCGAGAAGTGCTCTGCTCAAATGGATGTGAAAAAAGGTGGGAAAGGACGATAGAGGCAGACAAACGCTTGGTATCACAGCCGCATGAGTTATAATAGATTTCCTACGTGCGAACTGGAAGGGAAGTCATACGGAGAAGCAGATTAGGTTTGCTGCCGTATCGGTATACGAAAAGAAAGGAGTTGCGGTAGTCTTTCGTTCCGGACCATTTCCATTGGTCAGCAATAAAAGTGGAAACTGTGAAGGGACCATTTACACTTTAGAATTCAAGTCAGTCTAAAATTAATATTCATGTTACCGTCAAACAATTCTTGCCTCGTTAGGCTGTATTTGTGGCGCCGCAACACAATGCGTCACAATCGATTTTTCCGTATTAAGACCCAAAGGTAAATCTGATCACTTGCGCATCACTTCATTTTTTCTTCGCTATCAAATCTTGTATAAATTCAAGAAACACATGGCACGATCTTCGGAGATCTCAAACTCAAGTATGTTGAAAGTGTCATGGGCATGACGAGTTTGACGTTTCAGTTGCTATTCTGGCGTTGAAAAGTGTAATTGCTTCGTGGGCTTCGTGGAACATGTAAATAAATGGCTGCTCATGTCGGTGAACCTAGAAAAAAAAACGAAAAAAAGAGAAGTTAAGGATATTTACCTGTCCAACGTGACCTCGCGTATGGTTTCGGCGTTCGTGAGCTACGATATTTTTAATTCACTTCGGTCGTGTTCGCAGGTCGTCCCTTCGCTACTACCAGCTAAGGTTTGAAGTGAAAAAGAAGCTGCAAAGCAACACTTAGAAGTTGGGAGAAAACAAGGTGCATCATGTTGCTATGGTACGGAATTCAGGGAATTGAGAGATGGCAAAGTAACGGAGATGCGGGTGCAACATCAGCGAATGGCATGCTATAAAACCTGCACAATTCACTTGTACGACAAAAGTGAGAGCAGGGTCAACCGTCAAGTTGGACCGATTTCAAAAAAGTTTACGACCCCCTCCTTTAGAAAGCCTGTGCCATGACTCCCCCCAACACAATTATTGCTGTCTATGATACTGATTCATGGATAACGGCAAATCTGTGAAATCCCACAACCCCCTGCTGTGAAACAGAGAAGTTAACATATATGTTGAGTAACTGGAACTGAATCACATTATACCATTACCTGCAGGGCATCAACTACACCATTCAAAACTATGGCATTGGAGTATAAGCGTGGCAGAGTTCAATGTTAGGAAAAAAGCTTATAGTGCGCTTTTTCCTGTTCACTGTTAGCAATGAACGATGCGGCACGAGGATAGGAGTGATTTGCTAGCGAAGTTGTTGTCCCTTTTGTTCTTCTGGTGTGACCAAGCACAGCAATACCACTCGAAATCTGATAAAAGGACGCTTATATATTAGGTCGGTTAATGAGTCTTGCAACAAATTACATTCAATGCAAGGAAATCTTTTGGAGATCTGCGAAAATTATGCGACATGTATGCTGAGTTAGCACTCACTTTTGCATTTCCAGCCAACCGACAAGCTCGCTCTCTCGCTGCTTGTTAGAGCTACCACACCGATTCCGCAGGAAGCTCTTCGTGCCCTCAATTTTTTAGGAGCACTGCTCGGAAAGTTCTGCAAGTCATGCCACACCAAGGAATGACCGGAGGATGGTCAAGGACACGCTCTCTCCATCCACGGTACACCAGCGCTCAATCTGCTCAGCTTTGACTTTTTTTATCTAAAGATGATCCACACTACAACCACCCGGTGACTGGCAGTCACGATGCTCTCACTGGCCCTGTTGAAAAGGGATCTGGGTGGACTATCGATCATTTGCCAGACCAATTCTAATGTGACAAGGAGACAGTATCATGGTATCTCCAAAGACTCGTGAAGATCCGGAAATATAGAGATCGGATCCCACATGCAATGAACCAGTATAAGCTCCAAACACTATCAGACATCCTCATGTTTAAGACGACCCACTATGGTTCCTCCCATTGACCATCCATCGCATTGCAGTTGATGAGTTCAGGGTACAGTGTGTTAACAAATAAACAAGCGGCGATAGTCTAGCTTAAACGCTTTGGGAGTTCTGACTGCTGAAGTACAACCTCGTCCAACTTAGGCCTACCCGGATTTTTACTGGAATACCAGAGGAGTTGAGCACTGGAAACTCCTACACTAAGATGTTACAGTCTGCATGAAAGTCGATCCTCCACAGCTCGATTGCAACACATTGACCATGAAAGAAAATCCAAACGAAGTCTACTCTTTTGCGAAACTGCTGAACCACCCGTTGCTGGGAAAATCCAGAAAAATTTCAGGACTCTCGACCGGAAAGTTTTTTATATCCACGTTATAGCCCTAACCTCCTGCTACCAAAAGCCCACCACCTTCCCTCTCGAGACCACATTCTAGAGAAAAAAATCTATTATGTTCCTGTTACCATCATGATGTCAAACTCGACATCCAATTTTTTCGGTCAGCAATCTACAGTGTTCCACAAGAGAGGCTTGGAACAGCTTCTGTTGAGTGAGCAATAAGTTGTAGATATTGATGATGTGTATCATGCTGGATGAATGGAACAAAAAGGTAGCAAAAATATTAAAACCAAAATTATGCCAGTTTGTTGCAAGACTTATGGACCAACCTAATCCATTACAGGTGGATGTAATGCTCGAGTCTCAACTGCTGGAAACGAAGATCTAATCAATATTGAGCTTTCGAATCTTAACTACTGGTAACGAGAACTATTGACTAATGAACATTCAGTGAAACAGAAACCAAGAAAGCTGTCGATGAGGCTGTGGGCCTGAATAAATACAAACATTAAGATAGAAAGCCTGCAAGCAAAAAATGGTCACATCGATTATTACTGCATTTCACATGTAGGTATTGGAAAATTGAGTAGGTGTTTCAATTGTGTGGCCATTTCGCGAAGACGCCATAGATATACTACTGCAATGCCTATCAAGGAAGGACGACTTCAAAAGCCGCAGCAATGTCGTGTCCGATCACTGTGAAGAAGTTCTTCTAGTTTTTCGTTTATCTGCCATCGGAACGTCATTGTTTCTGGAAAAAACTTCTTCGCGCTGATTGGGTCTTTTAACAGCTCCACAGCAAGAAACTCCTTACCTGACAGGGAATATGATCCGTTGTATACCACAGAACATGAACAAATGGCCAGCGATCCGAAAAACCGTAATACAGTGAAACTGAATTTGAGCGTGTGGGCGGAACTTTCCCGCCTTGGGACCGAATCGAGCACGGGTGGGGAGAGTTCGCAAAATCTTCTCCTCGGCCCAGCGTCGGATGGATTTTTTCCGAAAGATTGCATTTCTACTCGTCATAAATATTTTCCAGAACACTAAGGAAATTCGTAATCTACGTGACCGCTAATTCCAGAAAATACCACTCTTGTGCAGCATCTTTAGAAATTTCCTAGTTATGTTTAATTATTCAGAAATTCACAACTTCACGCGCACTTCTTCAGTTGAAAGGTTGTAATTTCTTCAAACATTAGAGTGAGAGAAGTTTTGAGAGAATTCTAAAAGTTCAGGTTGTTTTCATCCTAAAAAAATGCATCAAATTTTGCAAAGTCACTTTTCTTTCAAAAATCGCCCCGTTGGACCATTTTTTTTCTTCAGAACCGGGTTCACTAATTTTCAATGACTATAACTCTTCCAGTATAAACCTTTCACAATCCTTGTCCCCGTGGGCTCAACTAGAAGGTTCGAGCTTTCGAATGAATGCTTTATCTTTCATCAAAATTGGTGGAGTCAAAAAAAAAATGCCCCCGTTGGACTGTGTTGGGGAAATTGTGGACCCGTTTTTCGCAGAGCCCTGGTTTTTTGGCTTTAAATGTTATAACTTTTTCCGATTCAACTTTTTGCAAGTCTTGTCCCCCTAGAAATTAGAAGTCTAGTGCTTTATAATCAATACCTGATCTCGTTTTCGAAATGACCCGCTCAAAATATCGCCCTGCTGGACTTTTTTCATGCATTTTCGGAGCTGCTCTCCTAAAAACACGAGCTTTCAACAGTCAAACAGTCACTGTTCTTTCCAAACTTGATTTTATGTGGGACAATGATAACATAGCATCGCACAAGCTTTGTGCTTCATGACACACGCTAAATCTTTTCAGGAAGTTGTAGAAAGCTAAATTTTTTCCAAACTATTCTCGTGAGACCTTAGTAGTCAATCTACACTAGTGATCACTTTTTCACCAATTTCACTAACATAGTTCTGATATCCACGGATCTCTTTCACTGAGGGTCCTCTCTCACTGAAAGATCTCTAGCCGGT
>KZ344997.1:439280-450007 GCA_002352805.1 Teladorsagia circumcincta
TGTCCCTACTCAGTACATCAGGATTCTTCGTGAAATCTACAGCAACTTTACGACCAGAATTAACATTGTATAAAGGCTACTAGCTTGTAAACTTTTTGGGAAGGGGAGAGAGAGAGGAGGGGAAGAATAAGAAATAAAACAAGGATTAGAGGATCAATTGTCGGCCAGCATTGCAAGTCATCGTGCGGAGGACCAGCTCAGTAGCTATCAAAACTCCTTCCTCGACCACATAATCGACAGTGGAGTCTCTACATGAAGCAGTAAGAAAGCACAGAGCAAAGGAAAATACAGTAGCGGTCATAAGTGTCAGCCGAAACCGTAATTCGTGTATGTTTTTGTTTCCACCTGAACAGTTCCATTCAGCTGTTAATAAGATATGTCCATAAGTGTTTCAAAATCCTTGAGTGTTGAGCATTCAAGATATTTGGAAGGAAGGTCTTCCTCTTACATTGGGTTTTTTGGGAAACTAAAAAGATTGCACGGAGAACCGTTTCGGCGATCACTTTTGACAACATGTCATTGAAGGACAAAGCAAATGCATAACAGGCGCAACAAATTAGCTCCAAAAAATGTAAAAGGAGATCGCTCATTGCAGTAAGCACAGGCTTAAGGAAAGACATTACGAGAAGGATGTATGTATGAGTGGAAGTTGATAGCTGCTTATATTAGTAGGCTAGGCGTCGTTGCAGAGCAAATACGCATCAAGCTCTCCAGAGGCACTCACTCTTATTAATCAAAAGTCGCTCTGCCTCAGAACTGGATTATGCGCCTCGCAATCTCTGTGATGCTGCGCCTGAAATGCGTACAGATTGTTGTGTTGTTTGTTCATGGAGTGGCTCCTAGGTATTCATCATGGGAGCTCATATGCAACCGTGTGGGTCACCATGCAGCCCGTGGTTCTCTGCCCAGGGTCAAGCGTGTGCTGAGGATTCCTTGACGAACAAGGTCGTATTGTCAAGTGATATGTATGAGCGTCGTAAATGTCAGAAAGTGTGAAGTGTCAGTGATTAATGGAAGCAGCAAAGCAGAAATATTTATGTAACAGCTAACGGACATAATTGCAGGAAGTACACAGAAGGAGAAAAAACTAAATAGCCAATAGAAGAACAGAGAGTAAGGATGAATGCACGGCGTTTCCCCGTGGGTGACCTCGACCAACGCCTTGCGCTTCATTTCCCGTTCCTTGCAATGAAAATGTCAGTTTAAGAAACATCAAGAGGTTCCCCGAAGGCACTAGAATTAAGGGAAGTAATTCAATACTCAAGAAGAAATGCAGGTTTCATCATCAACTTCATGAGCATGCAAATGATTTCGGTGGTAGGGTCGCTTCTGTAGCCGACACCCATATGATATAATCCCTTTATTGGGAACGTTTCGGTCGTGTCGAATTCGTCAGAGCCTGGAAGCAAGTCAAGGATAAGTTTGTATGATATAATAAATGTGTGATAGTCTTTCCTGTTCAGTCAGGAAAGACGAATGCCTGCCAATAACTAATGAACTTGTTCCGTTTCTTGACCTGAGCGCGCTTCGACCGCCCACGGCTTCATAGGGGGGAGGGGGGCAGGCCACCTGAGGCCACCAACTATCGGTCAAATAGCGGTGGTCTAAGCACTAACCTGTCGTGTAGTTAGAGGTGAGTCTAACGAGTGCTTGTGTCTTGCCCCTTCTATCTAGATGCCTTTGGTCTGGAACGAATTGCTCTGTAGTTTGAAATTGTGTTGGAGGTTACGTCGCACTTATCTTTGACTTACTTCCAGGCTCTTACAAAGGCGATACGGCCGAAACGTTAGCCAATAAAGTGATTATATCATCTTGGTGTTGGCTTTAGAAGCAACTCTTCCAGCCTACGAAATGCCAAGATTTATGGACACTCGAACACGGAGATTTCGGTGGAACACTTCTCCAGCGGTAACCTTTTTCTGCTAATTTATGTTCCCGAGAGAAGCCCCTTTCTTTCAAGAATCTGATTGTTGGAAGGGAGGAGAGTGAAAATGACATGATTATTCAGTGTAAATTCGCATCCATGACCAAATTCCAAGCAAATTTAATTGTTGCGGACGGCTTAAAATCCAACAAAGCAATCGGCCGCTTGATTAATAACACTAATCATATTCGATGCCTTGTCGTAACCTACTACAGCCGTTGAAACGTTAACAAGGCTCAGGTGTAAATCAGGTTAACGACTTTAATGCCTATTGGAACAACTTCTTCTATTTTTTTTTCGAATGTGACGAGTTCGTCGTCCATATTCCAGGTTCATTTATGCAGCACAGGTTTCGTGACACTTCCTCTTCCCATCATTGTGAACGGCGCTTGAGAAATGAAAGTCCGCTGGAAGCATGCCATGCAGAAGAATCCACTCTCGCGCAGTGGCGGTGTGATCAGGTCCATCGCCCGTGCGCACTATTCGAACGACGGGGTCGCGTTTGCAATTTTGGGAGGGGATCGAGGATATGAGGCTGAAAAAGGTCAACCCTCAGGGAAAGATGCGATTGGGTGGTGGTACTTGTTTGCGGGGTGTTTGATGAACTTGGCGAAAAATCACAAGTGAGGTAAAAACAGACAAAATTGAAAAATGACATATTTGCGCCTGCTCGACGGAGTTGAGATGTGTCAACTGGTCTCAGGGTCAATTTCTATAAAAATAGCAATGATGCCAGCCAGCCGCCAAGGGTGGTGTTCGGATGTGGCAGAGTGTTTGGTCGCATTGGGGGAGCCTTCCGAGGCCAATGGTGGTGGAGGAGTCGCATCGAACTCTCCTGAAAGAGGGGAGGAGGAGGGAGCGGGGAAAGTCGCAAAATTTTGGAAAGGTGGAAACGACGGTTGACCATGGGTGCATTGTGTGGGTCGCTCTACTGCTAGAAGATATGGTCAGCACTGTACCGGTGTTATTTGTGTTGATGTACAGGTACGGCACCTTTCAAATAGAATATCCCTTCTACATGTGATGCGCTAACCATAAGTCTGTTTGTCTGGCCGTGTGTGTGCAACGAAATTCATAGCGCACATCCCAGCAATCGTCAGGAGTTGATTCCAGGATATGATTTAGGGGGCGGAACGGGACATATTCGGCGGGAGGGGGTGGGGCAAAAATGATAACATCCGATAAGATTCGATAAGGGGCGGCAGAACGCAAGGATCACAAAATTCATAGCGCGCAGTCCAGCAGTATTGAGGTGCTGCCTGTGAGATGTGATATAGGAGGCAGGAAGGGAACATTTTCGCGCCTGACAAGGTTCGAGAAGGAGCGTTAGAACGCAAGGGTCACGAAATTCATGCGCGCCCAACAGTCGCCAGGAGTTGATTCAAGATATCATAGAAGGGAATGGAACAGAAACATATTTGGCGAGGAACAAAAAGTGATAAATGGTGCCAAGATCTGAGAAGAGGCGTTGGAGCGCAAGTATTCGGAATCTCTCAGCGCTCAGGAGCAGCTGCCTTTTACGGTTGATTTCAAGATATGATATGGGGAGTGGGGCGGGAGCATATCTAGCGGGAGACAGAAAGTGACTCCTACTGATAAGCATTGGTAAGACGCGTCAGAACACTAAGCCGAGACATTCACTGTGCGCTGCTCAGCATCATTGAGGCGCTGTCATTCAGACATGATATAAGGGGTGGGACGGAAGCATAGTTGGTGGAGGACAGAAAGTGGTCAGAACTGATAAGGACGACGGGAGCAAGTACCTACGCGATTATTTTGTCAACGATCCCATTCACCGCTAACCTGCCCTGGAGAAAGTAGTCGATGTTCACTCGGGTACGATCAGCAATAAATGTTCCTATTTTACAATCTAGGCATCAAAGGTAATCAACTGCTAGATACATTCCGCCATTCAGAGCATGGTATATTACAGAGGAACGATGATTATTGTTGAAGTAATCAGCTCGCCCCCGTTAATCGCCGGAATTTTGCATTCCTGCATTTCGCTTTCCGCTACACTCCTTTCCACCGCTGGCACAAATTCTCGTAGAACGGATGCGTATGCGCAGAAAAAGATGTAGGGAGCATCACCACTGTCATGAAATGATCTTAGACGACATCTCAATACCGAATTGTACCTTGGTGTTAGGGATTTGTTTTCCTTCTCTACTTCCCATCCTCCTCTTACTCCTCCTAGTCCCCCTCACTACCCTCCAGCTGCAACTCCAGCCTCATGTGGAATGACTGAGAGTGTCCTTGAGAAGGTGATATAGCTGTTGAGGCGATGTCACAATTACGCCAATGCAAAACACTGACAGCGCAACTTCTGGGAACTACCCAGATTTTCTTAGCGGCTTGGTTATTCCTTGAGCTTCTCTCTCATTCATTTTCATTTTTCGGACTGGCATACATACACACAAACATACATACATACATACACGTACACATACATACATACATACATACATACATACCTTGAACACCTTGCTGTCCGCTCTACAAGGGTGATTTCGCCATCCTTGCAGGACGAATCTATGCCATTCGTTACTATTTCTTGCCATTTGTTGCCATCTCTGTCCAAATAGTTCCTTAAAAAGATCACTCCACCTAGCTGGGGTCTTCCCTGCAGCCTTTTTATTCCGCGGGATGCCAATCGGTCATTCGGGATGTCAAACGATTATCGCTAAGACGAGCCACATGTCCTGCCCGTCGCTTCTCCGAATTGTGGATGGTCTCAATCTCATCTTTACCACCTGTTCGCCTTCATATTTCACGAGCAGTAAGTATATGCATTAACGTAACAGTGCACATCGCTCGTTCCACAGCTCTCTAAAAGGATGCCAGTTTTCTTTCTTCATCTGTAATTGTGCTCCATTCACTTCCATTTACACCAAAGCCGGTAGGACGTGGGTGTTGAACACTAGGGCTCTGATTTGAGTGTCAAGCCGCTTATCACTAAAAACATCACGATTTTTATTGAATGTTGCCCAACCTGCCTTGCGGCGACCGACCTATTTCAATTGTAAGACCATTGTCCAAAGTGAAAGCCTGGCCTAGATAAACGTATGACGGAACTTCTTCAACGACGGAGCCTTTCATGCGTGGGCAGTAATCTCTTTTGAAATTGTTCTTCATCCACTTATCCTTTCCTGGGTGGATTTCAAGTTCAATGGAGCGGGATCCATTGCTTAGGATCTCCAATGAGTTCTCGAGTCACTCGGATCATTACCAATTAGCACTATATCGTCTGCAAACATTGGAGTTTTTCACCATCCACATCGATGCCGCAGGACAATTGGATATTCGGAATTACAAGTTCTAGAGGAAAGCTTTGGAGAAATGACTTCGCCTTGTCGTACTCCGCTTTGGATCTTGACATGTATTGGGTTTTGAGTAAGTTGAAGTCAGTGTAGCAGGGCGTGTGCATTGTTGTGTTATTTCAATGTATTTCCGAGGGCCGAAGGATCCGACGGCAATGAGCGCGTCCAATACTGCCTTATATTCAACCGTATAGAATGCTTTCTTGAAGTCGATGAAAAGATAGCATAAAGAAATTCGATATCCTCGGCATTTTTCTGTAAGTTGAGAGACGACATGGATTTTATCAATAGTAGAAAATCCTTCCCGAATACCGGGTTGCTCCCGTGATGTATTCATGTTGAGTATTTGATGGATACAATTCCGCGTGATGCGTGAAAAGATCTTGAGCGCTATCGAAAGGAGCGCTAATGGGCTATTATTAGACAAGACATCACGCGGTCCTTTCTTATGTATCAAAAGAGTATTGGAGCCTAGCCAATCTTTCGGAACTGTTCGTGATGCAAGTATTCCCGTGATTATGTCCGCTAGTGGTCGCGCAATATATTCTTGCAGGCATTTCAAATGCTCTGTTCGAATCTGATCTGGCCCGGGTGTTTTCCCACCTTTAGTTTGTCGGATAGCCAGTGCCACTTCCGATTTTGAAACTCGCCAATCTTCCTTATTAGATTGATCATTTTATTCATCTAACAACACCGTAGACGGTCGCACTTGTACTTTACTAGAGAACAATTCTTGGAAAAAGCTCTGTATCGCCTGTTCCATGTCCCTTCAGTTTCACACTACAGAACCATCTGCCTTCGTCAGATAATCAGGTGTGATTGTCTTTAAGCGAGTGCTGATAAATGTCTTATTGATGTTTGCCGAATTTTTAGCAGTTTCACGCGCTCTTCGTGCTGCATATACTTTATAATCATTCTTGACTTCGTGTCGTGTAGCCCTGTTCGGTACAGTTCGGGTTACTGTGGTGAAAGTTTTCCCTACTTCTTTCCGCGTAGCTAGCATTCGCATGGTATCAGCACTTGCAAGGGAGGTCGTTCAGGGTGTGGGAAGCTTTCTCAAAACGGTTTCCTTCATGTTATAGGAGCTTATGTGTGGGCTACAAAACCGCGGTCCATTTTCGCTGAGCGGCCCCGCGAACCCCGAAAAATGATGAGAAAGTGGTTCGAGGTTCAATCCTTCGTGATGACGAAATTTTTGCATCAAGGTTGAAGCTTTCAAATTCGCTCTAAATAGCGCCAGCGCCAACAGTAGATATTATATTCATTATGAACATCACCAGTAACTTCTACTTTCAGATTTTTACCGGAATCTGACCGAAAAAGTTGTCACGCCAAATGGCGCCGAAGTGGCGTGAATTGGGGTCTTCGGGCAAAATGGATGCCATATTCGTAATCAGAACACTCGATACCCCTTATATCAGAAGTTTTGGGGAAACCTGAGATTTTGACCCAGATCCGAAAATTTGGCCATTGATAGTGGTCAGTAGCGCATAGGTGCCTCCAGCCGGTGAATTGGAAACGATTTTCTTGTTTTCCTTCTCGAACATTGAGATGTTCCACTACCGAATGGCCAATGGCGGACACTGAAGCGATCGATGTATTATACAACAGGACTCGCACGATGTTGAAGTTGACAAATGCTTCTCTTCATCAAGATGCGACATGTTGGGTCAACGGCTCTTCCACTTGCGGAACCTTCACCCCGATGGCTAGAGCGATTTCGAAAGCTGCGACGTGGTGTGGGATCTTCTCTATAAAGCCAAACTTCGGATTCTGTGAATCATCAGAGCATTGCGCCACGTCTCCGCACCGCGCCCGTATCGGAGTCACCCGCCAGCGTGCATGACGACCTGTAGCCCATGGTCACCTCCCTTTTCCGAAGTTATGTCAAAATCACGTTTCTTCCTGGAATTCGGCACCGGAGGGTAAATCAGGGTCCTGATCACGAATATGGCGTTCGTTTTAGGCGTCGGCGCCATTTGGCGCCAGTATGACGCTGCGAACTTATTCCGCCTGTTGTCGATCGAAAACCCATTTGCATGAACTTTTGATGGCTCTGATCGTAAATAGTGTGCTGGATTTGATGCTGGAGCAGTTCGGAACCCATTTGGGAGTCAAAATCAAAAATGCAATAAAACCGCCTGGAGCGGAACCGAACCACCACCGCACAAACTCAAGTCCGGCACACTATCCACTTGACCACCGATGCGCTCCGAAGGTCAGGATGCCGATGCCCCATGAAACCACCGCCCTTTCTTTAGCACTACCACTAAACATTACTTCAGTTCAGAGGGAATTTCACGCTGTTTTCCCTACCACCTCCATCAGCACCCTTCTATATGCACGTGATCTTTTCTACGGGTCCGAAACGTCACTCCAAGGCAGTAAAAAACCGCAAATTCTTAACAAATTCTTTTCGACCCTTTTCTGGCCTTCACGAGGCCGCTCATCGAAAATGAAACACAGTATGATAGTCCACGTTAGAACTCCTATAGCATGCACAAAACCGTTTGGAAAAAGCGTCCCACACCCTGAACGACTTCCCTTGTTAGTCGTTTTCTTGGTCTTCTTTGAACACGCTCATCGTCAGAAGCATTTTTGACGATGACGTTTGAATGGTAGAGATTATTTCTTCGTATCTGGTGAGTACATTTCCATGCCCCGCGAAAAAGTCAACAGCGAGCGGGATGGGAGCGAGCGCTTTCAGTCTTTCCTCAGATAATACATAGTGAAATCTTCGCGAGTGGTACGCTGCCAGTCGTCATCGTTCTTCTTTGAGTTTGACTGCAACTGTTACTCTGGCTAGTTGGCGGTCCGAGCCTATGTTGAAATTCGATTCTCCGATGACCGTGACATTACGAAAAAGTTGCAGGCAATTGGTCAGGAAGAAGTATACTCCGTGAAACATCTGCCCGTTTGGTGTATGATATGTCCAATGGTGTCTTATGCGTTTTGGAAGAGCGAATTGGCCACAGCTAGTTGAGATCGTTCACAGAACTGGGCTATAGTTGCTTCACGGTTACTTCTTCCTGGGATTCTAAATGGTACGACAACTTTTCTTCAAGATCTCCTTGTCCTAAGTGAGTATTGAAATCGCCAGCGCAAACAATGTAAGTTCCCTCTGAAGAATTTCTTAGTGCCCTCTCCTGCGCATCACAGATTTCTTCTACAGCATCGTCTTCGTTAGCTCCAGTGGGTGCATATGGCATTATTATCTTCATCGTGGTATTTTTGCCTAATTCAAGGAGGGATGCCGCAATTCTCTCAGAAAACACCTCATAATAGGATATTCTCGATCTCCGATGTGGTGTATCACAAAGCCATCTCCACCGACTCTTCCCTTATTCGAGCTTCCTTCCAAGATTATTTCATGGCCTGTATGATATTTTCATGTTCCTGCCTGATGCCTCAGCGTTTCCTGTATACACGTAACATCCGCTTCACATCTGTCCAACTCTGATATCAATTGGCTAATTTGGCATCACTGGTAAGTCTACGAGTGTTGATTGCGGTGATATTTAGGAAACAATCTGATAGATCGCTTCCCGTGAGATTTCTTCCCACTCTGCCGTTATCCTCTCTTCCAGGAAGGACGGTGGCTGCACGGGGCTGAGGGTATATTTTCTTCGTCTTCACTCATAGGTGCTGATGCCTAGACATTACACACCGGCCTATTAGTATTACTTCTACCGGCCTATTAGTATTACTTCTATTATTTCTAGGTTGGTTGAGAAGATTTTGAAAAAGAGAATATTGGAGCACTTGGACAAACACTGTATCATTAGTCCCAATCAGCATGGGTTTGTTAAGCATAAGTCCACTGTTACCCAGCTTCTAGAAGCGCTTAACGATTGGACATTAGGGATTGACCAAAAGAAAGAAGTTCACATTATCTACTTCGATTTCTTGAAGGCACTTGATAAAGTGCCCCACTTCAAATTGTTCTCCAAGCTCGAAAGTGTTGGGATCAATGGACTGCTCCTGGAATGGTTACGCGAATTTCTCACAAACCGCACCTTCCAAGTTCGCATCAATGACTCTTTTTCTTCTGTAAAGGTAGCTCAAGTGGTGTTCCACAAGGTGGAGTGCTGTCGCCTCTACTTTTCAACATCTACACTTTTGAGCTCAGTACTTTAGTCACCAGCCTCGGGGTAGAAGGATTGGGAACTTCCTCTATCAATTGACAAAACCAAGGTTTTAAAGCTGTCTTCATCAACTCCGTCCTTTAATTTTTGTTACAATATTGATGGGACGGCTGTACTGACGGTTGACAAAATTTCCGATCTTGGTTTTATTGTTTCACGTAATCTAAATTTTGATGACCACGTAAACATGATCATCAGCAAGGCTTCCAACAAAATCCATAATCTTTTCAAGGCTGTTGGCTGTAGGGATCCGCAGGTCCTCCTTCGTGCCTACAAGACCTATATCCGTCCTATGCTGGAATACGGGACTGTTATCTACTCTCCCCACAAAATCTCCCTCATCAAAGCACTTGAAAAGGTTCAAAATGACTTCACTAGGAAACTGATGATCCGAATTCATGGCTATAATTATGCCAGAATACCTAGCAGCTTTGAACGTAATAAAAGGCTGGGTCTACCATCACTTGAAAATAGAAGGAAAATAAACGACCTATTAATGCTCTATAAAATACTTAATGGTAAGGTTTTGATTGACAGAAATAAATTGTTCGCGGCAGGTGATTTACGTACTCGTGGCGGAGATGCCAAGGTATTCATTGCCAGGTCTAACTCTAGCCTTAGAATTCATTTCTTTTGCCATCGCGCAGGTTTCGCTTTCAATAAAATCATTAAGCGGGGGAGCATGCCTAAAACGTTGGCTCAATTTCGCAAACTAGTGACCCAATTTCCGTTGTAGACGTACTTGTCCACTCCTCTCTCTTAGTTATATATTTTATAGCTATTTTCTCCTTGATTATTTTCTTTTGTTTTTTTTCTGCTGCTTTTCCTGTTTTTCTTTACGTACTAGTTTAGTCGTTTCAAAGGTGTTGAGATTTTGATGAATTCGTGTTCTTGGACATTTTTATGCTTTTTATTTTATGATCACATGATGCACTCGCTCATGTAATAAATCAAATCAAATCAAATTCCCCTCACCGCCCAGCCAAAACTGGCGGTAATCCACTGCCGGAGGGGAGGTGGATCTGTCCATGATTGGGCCGTTTTTAGCCTCACTCGACACGTCATTGCTCCGGCGACAATGAGTGACCTTATCATCGAGTGAGTTTACACCATCCCACCCCTTCGAGGTAACGGGGCTAGGGATGGACATACATACATACATACATACATACATACATACATACATACATACATACATACATACATACATACCTACATACATACATACATACATACATACATACATAAATACATACATGCATGCATACATACATACATACATACATACATACATACATACATACATACATACATACATACATACATACATAAATACAT
>KZ344997.1:451752-464437 GCA_002352805.1 Teladorsagia circumcincta
CTTGATGTTTTTGTTTTTGGAGTCTTTCGACAGTGATTCATCATCGCAACGAGCCGAATACGACCCCCCCCCCCTGTCGACCTATCGAGGATTCCTCAACGCACGCTTGACCCTAGTAAAAGTACGCATTAGCCGTGGAAAACGTCCTGTAGGTTGCTTAGATCAGCTCAATCATACGTTGTTATGTACGCGGTAGCGAGCGGAACAAAACTGGTAATTATATAGCCCACATTCACCACTTTTCGAATCCTATCTAATATATATATATCTCTTATCTCTCCATCCCATCGAATTCGTAGTTTGTAGTGAAAATTGAGCTTGTAAATATTCTACATATACCTGATTTCCCTTGATTATTATTGTTGATTACTGTTCAACCACTCGACTTCAAACGAGTAAAGAACACAAAACAAACAATTCTCGACATTTAATATATATATGAATATATATATATATATATACATACATACATATATCTGCGAGGTAGTCACCAACAAGAAAGGCTCAGTTGGAAAATAAAATAAGCCTTCTCTGAGTGAAAGCGTGAGAGGCCATGCATGCATAGCGTGTAGCACAGTAAACACGTGGCCACGCCTGTTCGCTATTGCAAGGGCACCTAGAAGACCATGGGGCGCCTAGAAGAAACGCGTTTTTCCGTCGAACGTGCTCTAGTTGTGAGTTTCCGCGCGGCTGCTGGTAATTAACGAAATGCTTTGGCGTCCAGAATGGGATCCAATTTCATGCGACTGGGAGCTATGTCTAAAAAAGTTGAACTGCGAAAAGACATTGGAAGTTCTCCCAAACCAAGATCTTCAAGACTTAGATTGTGCTAACCATTCGTCCGTCTTTAACGTGGACAGCTACACCAAGGCTTTGGTTGCCACGTGAATTTGGCGCATTACCAATGTCTATGTGGAATAGGGGTGAGATGCGCTGGAAAGTCAATTTCCCCGACCAGTGAG
The DNA here is from genome assembly GCA_002352805.1 of Teladorsagia circumcincta. NCBI lineage: Eukaryota > Metazoa > Nematoda > Chromadorea > Rhabditida > Trichostrongylidae > Teladorsagia > Teladorsagia circumcincta. The sequence continues at coordinate 452,715 of KZ344997.1, forward strand.
GTGAAACAGCCTTTTCCAGTAATGATGCCTGGTTACATCTCGCATAAACGACTTGACAAAAACTGAACAAAGTGGGGTACGAGACATTGCTTCACACGTCGTACTCAATGAGCCTCGTTCCCACCATCAGACACTCTTCCAAGCGTCTCGACAATTTTTGAGTGGGAAACGCTCAAAGGGTGAAAGTGATGCGCGAATGACAGTGGACAATCGATCACTCCTGGAAGTGCTCGTTTTTAACTTGGAGGAACCCTTTAGTGTGCTTTTCATGGCACTGAAGTGAGTGTATTTGCAGTGTTTGCAGCAAAATTGCTTTCCGATCATTTAAATATAAAATGATTCGTTTATCGTCCAAACAGGAGAAGCTACTTGTAACGAGGAGTAAGATCAGGCAGTTGAAGATGGGACAATTAATTAGCTAGCTCTCCGCTCAGTACACCGAATCATAATAGGGAAAGAACGATAAAGCCAATGAAATCAAAACCTGACCTATGTGCGAGCCATAAAAAGTTACTATATACATTGCATTTCTCTCTCTGAATAAGAAGTCAAGATTGGAGGGGTCAGAAAAGTTTCCTAGGCAAGCGAAACTTTGAGGGAGAAAAGTTGCGTACGCCGAAAAACAATAAATAATACTTGAACAAGAAGGACACGGGTCAGGACAAGAACTGATAAAATGTGTTTCGACTACTAATATGGGCTGAGCTGCACTCACAGGGGTTGGGCAACGCTCTTCAATCGAGTAGACGCGCCGCAAGACCCCCGGCGTACTATTTACAGCGATAACTGGCTTGCATCAGCTATGCTCGCCCACCTCCGGAAGTGGTGCGCGGCTGGCATAATCTGTGAAATCCGCTAGGTTTATTGCCGTGTCAATCGATGGGAGGACTGGCAAGTACGGAAGACTCGTTTGGACGTACCTCTTCCCCAAGCCAGCCTCCTTTCCTGCTAGTGGGTACAAGAGTTTATTTTTCCACGTTGTCGACGGTTTCTTTTCGTTTTTTCTTCTCTCTCATTTCATGTTGCATCTCTATACTCAGTTTCAGTCGTCGTTAAACCCGTATAGAGCTCAATATCTGCCTTTAATAAGTAAATAAGAGACGAAACAAAAGAATAAAATAATAGCAATAACAAATAAAAAATTAAATCAAGTAATAATAAATAATAGTGAGATGATCGAATGAAAACCAGATTGTCATAAAAAAAATCTCAAGCGATTGTATGAAGATGCTAAGAGAAAGGAATCCTACAATACATGAGATTTATCATAGATCACGAGGCTGTAATTTACTGTTTTTTCGGATAAGATCCGGGTACGACAGCATTCTTTTATAGCTGGGTTTGAGACTCGATGCTAAAACCTGATTTCGTTTGCCAGAAACTCATGAAGCGAAGGTGCCCTACAATTGGCAACAAGCCGTACATTACAAATTGCTATTGATCAGAAACTTGTAAAAATGAAGTGCAACAAGTAGAGCATTTCTGGAGAATATCTTTTCTGAATTGATATCAGTTCTGTGTCAACTGTCAGGCTGTGCCTGAAATGTCCTCGCTTCTGATTGAAAATGTACAACATCGACGAAAGTTAATAACACCGTGATTTTGTTGTTCATCTCGAGGTAAAGGTTCTAGCCTGTAATCACGTGCGGTTGCTTGAAAATTGACACAAGTATGCAGGAAGAAACGGGTTTCCGCTCGAGCACATCCCTTTGCAAAAAAATTTCTTACCTTGTCTAATAATAAGAAAAGAGGGTACGACAGAAGACCGGGACCTTATAAATATTTTGAGAGCAGCCTGACGAAGGTCCGAAGAGAGCAACATCAAAAAATTGGTGGAACACTGAATATGATGTCACCTGTCCAATAAATCTGTAAATAATGAATTTGAGTTTAGCTCAACATAATGGTTTTTGGAGGCTGTTTTCAGATCCAGTTCTTACAAAAACAGAGTAGAGTGGATTGGGACTGCTACATTTCCCACTACTGAATTCCAAATTGGAAACTCGAACCTTTTCCTGCCCACACACACACACATCGTTTCTATCTAAGTCCCATAATGCAAACAGAAGTCCACTATTATCACTCCCTCTTTACTAGCCCACACAACGCGATGCTTATAACGATTAAAGTCATTCGCGGTTTCCCAATACCTCTCCCAACATTTTTCTGGTTGGAGGCAATGCGATTTCTTCGTACAGTTCTCTTTAGTTCACAACAAACGAAGTGATCGTGTGTCCCTTCAGAAAGACATCAACTCTTTCTGATTGATTCTGATCACAGTTGTGCTACAAGACTTTCCAATTTTATACTGAAAATGACAGAGGAGAAGCCAACTAACGTTATCACGTACCCATACGTACAGATCGTGTTCGGCAATAAATGGACCGATTGTAAGTACAAGTATCTGCGAGCACATGGCCGACGAGATGAAGGCAGTAACTATGTACTTCAGCAGACCCTGAATCGCCATTTACATAGACTCCTTTTCATTGACAATGGTACAAGCTATACGTGCCCGACTACGTCACCATACTGTGAGCTATCATGAGAATATTCGGACGAGGTGACTTCCACGGAGTCCGTGAAATTTCTTTCGCTTCGTTAATCAGGTGCTGTCTTCAGCCGAAGATCGCTTTGCGAAGGTCTTATAAGAATAGCAGATTATGAACGAAAACCTTCGAATCAGGCGAGACTCAAAGCGACACCTTTCGATCACCGTGGAAGTGCGCTAAATGCTACGCCACCGGGGCATCGTTTAACTTAACTTCCCGCTGAGGATTGGCTGAATCAGCCTGGAATGGCGTGGAGTAGCGATCCTGAGCCAAGAGCCGGATGCTTTTGCCTTGGCACAGGAGGGAGAGAATAGGTTGGGTGGAAGAGCTCAACAATGGGTGTATCATTGAAAAAAGGCTTGGATGTCGGTGGTTCCTCATAAATATTTATAATATCAAATCTTCTAAGTAGCTCTGTCGTTTTTTGACATCACACTTATATAATTTATTGTTTAACTCCAAGCTAACTGTCTCCATCAAGAATATTGGTTTGAAACACTCGCAAGCTGCAGCTAAACCTAGCAGTTAGCTGAAGTTTTCAGCTTTGCGGCTCATTTCCTACATCGACTGACTAGCTCATCTCATTATACTTGTGATTGCTGGCTATGGTAAATTTGCCATTAAAACCTGAGTTAGGGCGGAAGGTGCCCTGGTTGCGAAACTTGTGGCACACCGCCTGATAAGTGAGAGGTGGGGTTTGAATCGCGCCTGAGCAAAGGTTTTGTTCGCAACCCAGTATTCTGAAGAAATTTTCGCAAGGCGAACTGCCTCCAGAAACAGCAGCTAAAAAGTCAAAAACAACTCTTTTCTGAATGCAGACGGCTATCAAGAAATATAAGTACCGTCGCAACGCGTCCGCTGAGGTTGGAGCAGCTTATCTGCTGGTGCACAGGCAGGCAGGGACTTGCAAGGGCTTCGAAAATGACGGGAGGAGATCTACCACTAAAAAAGGGCAGTTTCCAGCGTCAGCTCCATAAACGTATAACTAATTACGTATAACATCCATAAAACCAATAACGACACCTTGCCGTATGCTTTTACACTCATTACATTAGGGAGTTAGAGGGTAAGGAAGTTGTGGCTCTTGGGAGTGAAGGAACGAGAGCTTTCCGAGTCCTTGTTGGCTGCCCCAAACAATCAGTATCCACCACCATTTTTTACAATTTCAATACAAGTTATCCAGCACTCGTTCGGTAATCTTCAAATCTTTTCCAGATTTGAAACTCGCCCTTTTTGACGAAGGTTTTGGCCTTCAAGTGCTATTCGCTACTAGAAGCGGGACTTTCCTTTTGTACTTGTTGACGATTTCTTCCGGTATTTTCGTTACTGGCGTTACCTTCACATCTTCACTTTCACTTACAAGCGCAATAGCACCCAGACTCGATCCCAGACTTTGCCTTTAAACCCTAAAGCCCTACCTCCTCTATGCTTAATAATAAGTGTAAAAGCGTGATGTTGGAAACTGGTCATTGGCAACAGTCACTGGTAGTGATGGTGCATATATTGATGATAGATAATGCTGTACAGGGGAGTCAATAAAAAAAGACATTTTGCCTGCGCACTCAATTGGATTTATTCTCACTTTGCACAACTGAAAGCGAGTGCTTCCAACTTAGAACTGGGGAGCACCTTTCATTTCATGAGAAATTCTTCATAGTGGCCATCTTCGTGAACGGCATCAGAAAAATTTGCTCCGTGGTCTTGGTGCACTGGTCGAGCTCAACGGGGTCCACCGCGAATCGTGTACTATTAGGACGCTTCCTGGAAGGCGCGTTCAGGAGGCTTGCGTAGTTAAAGATAATGTCGCTAGCAAACTATCCCACATTGAATCGATTCAAGGAATTATGCAAGAGCTCCTAGCTGAAACAGTAGCTGCAACTGTAGAGGGACGTCTAGGGAATATGCTGCCGTCAGCGACGTCAATCTCTGTGAAGAAAAAAGCCGAGGTGCGGCATGGGCAAAATGTCTTTTTTCCTCCCCCTCGTCCTACTTAAAATAAAGTAGGCTCAAAAAATAAATTCAAAGTATGCACGAACTTTTGAGGCAACCCAGTACTTACTTAGCATTAATGTATTAACCTTTTATCTTTTCTGTTGATTATTTTATTTAAAGAAGACCTTCCACTTGTTTGAATGAGATGACTAATACTAGCATATTTCTCGGTGCATCCACACTCAATCTACTAACAAAAACCGTTCTGCAGAAGCTTCGATTTGGTCAGCCTTTGATGTTTGGTGTAATAGTGGAAACGTGCTCAATACTTATCCAAGTAGAAAGGCCAGAAGGAAAACTTGATCGTATCTTCTCAAGATGGCCAACTCTGGAAGCATCTCCTTCTTTTGATATTCCATTCCATTCAGCGAGCAGTTTCGCGCTGAGGGTAACGCTCACCGCAACACAAATTGTTGCGATTATTAAGAGGATGCATCCGATGATTTGTAAGATTGATATTCACACTTTAATCTCTTTCCCCTTGTTTAATTCTGTTTTACTTTCTAGGTTCGGATTCTTGGTACTGCACATATTTATGTACACACATACACATAAATTTATGTATGCAGAATGGCGTAACCCGTGTGTTTATGATAGAGGTGTGTGTGTGTGAACCGCTGTCCCCCCATAGCGAAGGTTCAAATTTCAAAACATCAGAATAAAGGCGTAAAACGTTATTCAGTCGCTGAAAAATGTCATCATGAAGGTACGAAATTCTCTCGCCTTATCTGCTGGGGCCTCACAAGTCCCTATTCAATACCTGAATTTGGTTTTGAGAACACTGAGAAGAGGGGAACCTCCACTCATTACTCGGGTAGTGGACTTCACGTGTTGTTCTGTGATCCACCATACACACATATTGTTCAATCTGTCATGCACCGGCTTAAAAAGGGCAAAATTGATGTAGCAAAGTTTGAGCAAGTTGCTGTAATAAATAAACACCACAGATACTCAGATCCAGGCTTTCTCAAAAAATGAGTTTTCTATGGAGTGCATTCTATTGTGCACCGCACTCTATATAGCAATGATGTTCTGCCTTCGGAATTCTATCCTTTCACCCTTTCCAGAAAACAGGAAAAAAAAAGTCTTGCCGTACTCTACTACTACATCTTCTCTTCTGGTGAGATTGAGAATTACGTTACCAACACGGCATTCAATTGGAGATTGATTGATAATCAGAACAAACGTTAACGGACACTCCGCTTATCGCTCTGATTTGACGACAAACTTATATCCTCGCTTTAGTGGCATGGAGAGAGAAAACTTAATTCGCGATCTTTTTGGGCTGCTGGATTGGTACTCTCCGCTGCGAACCCTCCGACATACAACCTTATAAGGAATACCAACCTTTTGCCCAGACATATTTCCCTTTCTTCGACCTCCTACCTTACCGTGGGATCCTCTTTTACGGTGTGTTTTCTTCTCGAATCCCCTTTTTAGAGAGTTTTCTTGTTCACTCTTTTGTCGCAGTCTTGAAAAAAAAAAACAATCGAAATTGATACTGTTGATCGATGTTGCACTTTTTTTCCAGTTGTGGAAGAGCGAAATGATGAGGAGGAATCGTCATTTTCCACGGTATTACCCTGTCCGCATTGCGTGAAAGGTAGATGAGCCGGGAGCGTTAAGCTTCCGGCAAATGAAATCAGATCTGGGGCTTTGGCGGCCAAAGTTGCTGTTTGCCAGTAGCAGTGCAATTGAGCCCCAACCGCCGTATCTTGCATGTTCTCGTGTCATTCTCATTCCATGACAAAACACCCGACATGCGAACATGCAAGATACGGCTGTTGGGGCTCATTTGCACTGCACTCTACAGGGGCAAGAGCTAAAACCTCTTTTATTGTAGAATGATCAAGTTCCATAAGTAACATTAAAAACACGTCACATGCAAACAATTACATTTCAGGATGAAACTCGAGTGCATGGCGCAATCCTAAATTAAGCAATTTTGAAATCTAGTAGCAGATTCTTGTAGAACTCGAAGAGCTGACTTCCGTCGTCCTTTCTGATTGAGAAATGCTTCACTACAAAGCGACTTATATCGATTTCACGAAAATAACGCAAAATCGCGGGATTCGCGTGAATTTTCGATTCCTTAGGGCGAGTACTGTAGTGTAAGTAAGGAGAATTTTGAGGGGTGTCGTATGATTTTGCAACGGCTTCAAAACTAAAAAAAATATCTGAAATTACGGAAAACTAATCGGATCACACGGTGACTTGTGAGTATAGATCTTCATACAGGGGGTCCTAATTTCGCAGGTTGCGATGGGCAATCTTTTCAACAGCCGAGATTTTCATATTTTTGGGGGGTGTCCCATGATTTTGCAACGTACTGTATAATCTCATGAGGCAAGCCAATGTATGGCATTGCAGCATGGTAGCCCATGTTCTACCATTCACAGAGATCCACTTATTTTTTTCAGCAGATCACGTCATGACCAATCATAACGTGATCTGCCGATCTGTGCAAAATGTCTTTCTTACATGGGACTGTAATGGTAGCACTGCCTTCAGTTTTCGTGTGTTCAAAGCGGACGTTGCAAGCAATTCGCCTCCTCTTTTATTTCACAATCTTCTATTCCATTGAAAGGTTTATGCAGAATACTTCATCAATTGAATGCGTTTTTGGTTCAAAATTTCGTACGACATGTTGCTCATGATGTTTGTTTTCCTGTTGTGTTATCGTTGCTGCCTCGAATGTGATACGGCGCCTGAAATATCTCCACACATTCATGACCTTTGATGGGAGTTCTGTTGTGATCCTATCTGTATTTTAAAGTTATTGATAAATATAGTTATGAGGGAAGTTCTCGCCTTTTTTCGATACTTCAAGTTCGAAGGCATTATTTCTGATTTGCTTTTCAGGATACTGCTACAGTTTGATGACCTTAAGAGTGCGTTTTTTGCTCTATACAAAGATCTTGCCAGTATTGCTCAAGAACTACGGCTGCGGCTTTTTCAGATCCTCGAATACAACATGCTCAACAGACAAAAAACTCAATAATCAACCGCACTTTTTTTCTTTTTTTTCTTCTCAAAGTAAGGCAGAAAAGAGTGGGATCAGCTCACGATATGAATCATGAGTTCCATCTCGCACTCACGGAAATGTGCTGTGCAGTGTCATTTAGGTGAGCCAGTGTAGGGACGGCTAGGGCCTCGAAAGAAGTGAAGGTGGTCGTTGAATATGAACGCTTATAAAAATTAGCTGGAAGAATCGAAAGGACCAAACGTGTTTGAAACTGTTGCGAAGACCGCGTCTGAATCAACTATAACTGACTTGCGGTATCAGGTCACATGGGATCGTCTGAAAAGTTCGGTAAAGTTGATAAGAGGGTGCAGCAAAAATCGCGATTTATCCAGCGAGAACGACACTTTGCTTTCGGATTCGTTGATTTATTTTTCTGCAATAACCTGTTAACTCCTCTGAATAGTTCGATTACGGCTAGGTCCAACAAAATTTTGCTAAGTTGAAGCTGCATAGGGAGAAGTCGTGATAGCTGTTACAGCCTGCAGCTGGCGCACCTTTTCGTGTACTATTCAGTGCAGAGTATTGTATGCCAGGTGTCGAAATGCTCCGATACCTTGATACATATGCCCAGCAAGGGGTACCATAATTGGTCCGACTCTTTTCTGGGATGATTCTCGACCACTACCCGGAGAACCAACCCTGCAAGAAACAAGCCAGCTAGAATACTGGAGTATGCGCTAGAGATCCCACTCCCCAGATCTCTCTCCTTTTTGGTGCCGCTTTTTTAATCGTCTGTATAGCTTCTTCAGATGGGAGATGCTGCGAAATCCATTATGTGAGGATGAATCGCCTTCGCCGAATTATTCACCTGAACATTTCACTCCTTCCGACGAACGGATCGATCAGGCTAGGTGTTGCGAAGGGAAAGTAGATTGCAGTGGTTTCAACTACGTACGAAAACGTTGTTTATGAGTCGACATACGCAGATTTAAACTTTAAGGTCTGATATGGCAAGAACTTCCGTTATAACATAATATTCCAGAGATAACAGATCAACTGTGTTATGTCCATCGTGAAAAATTTTTCAAATTTTCTTAACGGATCATTTGCAATGACATTCGAAGGTGTATCAGAAAACGCGTGGAGGGTGGTTTCATAAAGCGTTTTTTTTCAAATTCAATTTCTACTATGCAATAAAGAGTACGGCTCTTTGAAATAGAAGACTCACATTCGCTCAAAGTATCTTTGATTTGATTGCTCAAGCTTAATTCGTAAAAAGGAAACAGGCCTTAATGAATAGTGGAGACCCCATTCTGTGATCCTCTGCTATGGAACATTCTGAAAACAGCTTGTCGAAGGTCCGATGAAAGCGAGAGCAGAAAAATCGGTGGCACACTAACAATGATGTCGTTCGCCCAATAAAACTGGAAATATTCAATATTGCACGATATTCAGCTGAGATGTACTCACTAATCCTATGAGATTTCGAGCCCTCTGGTGTAGGAGCCTCTTGACTAAGTTGTTCAGAGTTGACGAAGACCTACAAAGTACCAGTTTTTCCCTCGGCAGCCCGGGAACTCTTACCCCACCTGCATGCTTTGGAATTTGCGCACTTGCGAGGTCAGCACAGCGCAGAGGGGAACCTTGTGCACAGAATCAATTTCTGCTAGAGTAGATGGTCTTATTGCGATGAGGACGGTGCGGTAGAATAAAACACATTTTTGGTTTGAAGCTATGCTTAGTTTGCGATTGACTCGCTCCCGCTTCCATTCTCATCCAGTTACGAGGACGGCAACATGAGGAATGGTTGAAACTACGCTCAATCGGTTTTTGTATTGCCTCTAGAGTGTTATCACTACCACGATATCGTGAAAAATTTATACAATCAGGAATTTCTTTGTAGGGACTTCTTCTAAATGTGTTGTGAATAAATGTTAAATGTGAACTAGATTGGAGCTGTGGGGAGCAGTTGAGAAAATTAACAGTGACGTGAAAAATTTAATTTGCTGGCTCAACTTTCATGTATGCTCCACCCCATCACACCGCTCGACGATGAGTGACACTGAACTGTGTCGCGTTGGACTAAGATGTTCAAAGACACTAACTACACAATGAGGTTCAAACTCTCTCGGCCTCCACATTACCCGATCTGGCAGAGAGAGAGTATTAGTTAGGTGTACTTTATGATACGGTGTCACCACATTCACAATAACCGGATAAATTGGGGACTTGAAATCAAAACGCACCCTCCTTGTTTTAACAATTGGTTTCCCTTGTTTCCCACCTTAGCACACCTGCGGCAACTCAGGGAACGGACAGGCATTCGGAACACATAGATATAAATGTATGTATTGGGTTGTCCAAACAGGTCTGCGACACTTTGTCATAGGTTTTTGATGCACTTCCTTTTCGTGGATGAAACATTTAATGAGCAAAATTATCAACGTGTGCGTGTAAGTGAACGTGTTTTTCTTCAGGCAGGCACTCATCTCTTTTAAAGCCATAAGTCGGGATTATGTCCCAAGTGTCAGTCCCTCCTAGGGTGAGAAATAGGGGTCCCAAGCGTGGGAGTTGTGACACTGTCGCGACTCAAAAGTGCGAGGCAACAGTGCTGAGGCCTTGCCTTGTGTGTTGCCAGCTGCCGGCAGCACGGCAGCGTGGCATACCAATTCTCTGCGTTCTCTCGCGTACAACGTAATATCTCGCCTTTTGCCTCTCCTCGCAGCACACTGTCTCTCCGTCATACCACGGCTGGCCTCATGGGGGTAATTTTAGGGTTTTCTATGGTGCCTTTTCTTCTTCTTCCCAATAGTGTTCCCAGTTGCACCCCTTGCCTAATTTTCAAGCAAAATATCACGCTAACTCAATCCTGACTCATGTCTTTAAGTGAGGATGCCGCCGTTTGCTCTAAAATGAAGCAGCCTATTTTTGGGCTCAGTCATAGGACTTCTTCTCATTCCAAAGAAACTTCATTAAGCTAACTGCGTAATGGTCAGAAGCGAATAAGGCGGGCGATTGAGTTTAGCTCTGCAAAATTTCCTAATCAAAATTCATGAACTCTCGATATGTAATCCTTCGCCACATGCCAATAGCGTTGAGGAAGACACAATATTAAGCATTTCCAAGCGACCTCTATGCATGGTTCGAAAAAATAACCTCAAAGGCAGTTGGAGCCGATAAGGGTCGCCTCCACTGTGCAGATATCCAGCAGCTTTCTTCAGAGAATCAGTCAGCAACCTCATCATAACCACAGAAAGCCCTTCTCTACGAAGGCACGTTCTGTACCTGCAGGTAGCCTTAAGTCGAATCCAATTGTGTATATGTGTAGAGGTTACTCAAATTCTGTGCTATCTTTAGTATTCATCATTTTTGTCAAGAGATATCATTGACGCGAAGGTGGTAGAGAAATCTCAACCGTGGTCACAGATTCGCCTTCCAAAAATGGCGCAACCCATACCTTGGTACCCACTGCGAAACTACCTCATCGAAGCTGAGATTGTGGGAATCCCTCTGCCAGTGAGTGCCTTTCACCGCTGTTGTTAACGCACGACTGGTACTTAGCTTTGCCTTGGAAAGTTGAGTATACGTTCACCATTCGTCGGCTGCGGCCGAGTAAAGCAATGCTTCAGTTCAAAAGGATATCCTCAGCTGCAACTCCCTGCACACAACGAGTCACTATGTCCTGCTGACAGGGTGAATATCGGTCGAGGAATTCCTCGACGGGGGGTCGTACTCGCTCCTGTGGGAAACGCAGGGGGTCGTAATTGTCGGTGTCAGTATCAGACGTGGCATGGTATCCAGCACTGGTAGATGTGAGGACACTTCGGTTCTTATTAGCAACTCATCATGCGCACACATCACCTTTCAACTGACTTGAAATTCCGAGCGAGGATCGACGGCATGGCGCATACTAGACCAAAATCAAACGAGGGTAAGTGTCTCTAATTGTATCAGCGATAGCAAGAAAATGCGCACCTAATGCATTTCAAGAGGTTTCAATGAATTTCCTAGCAGTAGTGTGGAAAGAATCCTGTTTTGAGTGAAGAAAATCGCCCCTCGACTTCTCCTCGACGCAGATTTCTCTTTAAGTAGGAAGTATTCAAAGCAGATCAGGCAGTCATTTGAAAGAGCAGATCTTCTACTATCCAGAACTATCCAAATCTTCTCAAACAACTGAGAAATCAGAAATTTATCGTCTTGAATACAGCAAAAAT
>KZ344997.1:478407-489426 GCA_002352805.1 Teladorsagia circumcincta
TTATGTATGTATGTATGTATGTATGTATGTATGTATGTATGTATGTCCGTCCGCAAAATGAAAACGAAGTGATAAGGGAGCTCATGGGATAAACAGGCCGCTAACAAGTCTGGGTAGCTCGCAGGATTTTCGCTGCCAGTGCTTTGCAATGGCGTGATTGTGATATCACCTCATCGGGCATATAAACACCTACTTGAGTACACTCTCAGTCATTCCACATGATGCTGCAGTAGCAGCTGGAGGGTTGTGAAGGGGAAGAGGAGGAGCGGGAGGAGGACGGAGAGTACAGAGAAGGAAAACCAATCCCTAACAGACGCAAGCTACTTGAGTACTGAGTTTTCGTCCCAATGTCATATAAGACTGTGATGATGTTCTCTACTATATAAAACATCTTTTCCTGTGCATATGTATCCCCTCTATTTTTGTCGCAAGTGGAAAGGAGTACAGCGGAAGGCATAACGCAGGGAAGCAAGGACCCGGCGGTTGACGGGGTACCAATCTTGTGAACAAATAACAGAGCGAACTCAACTCAGAAAAGTTTCTGATGTAAAAGATAAAATAAAATGAACTGATACTCATCGATTAGTTCGATTCAATTTGTTTCTATAGTGAATATCATAATTCATTGGGTAGACTGTCTTTTGATAGAAACGAGCTGCAGGTATGAAAAGAAAAAGCTAAAGATCAAAAAGACATATAAATAAGCAAGCTAGGAAAACAGGGAATGAGAAGATTCGATAGATAAATAATGAACAAATAACAGAGCGAACTCAACTCAGAGAAGTTTCTGATGTAAAGGAGTCGAGTTCATGTAATAAACTGACACTCATCGCTTCAATGCATAGAGAATGAGCTGCGGCTTAATTCACAGCTGTGGAGCCTCGAAATTTCCGACCAAATAAGGAAATATACTATAAACGTGTTTTAACGTGCATTCGAAGCCTCACATGCGCTGAGGGAAGGGACGCGTTCAATGAGAGAAAGAAGAGTGAGGATGTCTGCATTCGATAGCAGAGCCGTTTTTTATGAGAAAGAGCCCCCTTTTGACTATTCCATTAGATTCAGTGTTGTTCGTCCATGTGTTTCGGCACTTGTCAGAAATAAACTGTGTTCCATCGTTTACAACCGCTAATGCTGCTTCCGAAGAATAATTCGAAAAACATATCTAGGCAAAACTGGGTGATTCGACGTGTTCAAGTAGCCCTTCATTTCACTCTAGGCGCATAAGGTTCAAAGTCAACTTTCTTTGGGGGGGGAGGGCTCCCGCGACTCGGAGTGCTGACGCTCACAGGTCTTTGATCAAGGAAATATGGGCAGGTCTTTGATCAGAAAATCCGGTTGGGTTGAGCTATGGGTATCGGGAATTGCCGATGGAAAGTATTTCCAAGAGAGAATATGATTCGTGCTAACCATGCAGATGGTTAGTACGAATCATATTCTCTCTCGGTAGAGGCTAGTGAGTGTAAACCCTTCAAGGCAAACTTCGCGTGAGTCGGGACCCCGAACAAGACTGACCTCGTATCTGATGAGCCAAAAAACGTGATTTCGAGGGCTACTCAAACACGACTGATTCTCCAATTTGGCCTGTATTACTCTATGTATTCTATCAACAACGGCAGGATCTTTCTCTGATTAAGCGTTTTAATTGCTCTAGCCTGGATAAGGGCTAATGTTCTGGTGCTCCCTGCTTGGCCCATCGCTGAGTGAAGGATTTCCTTATTTTCACGCGTATTGCATCGAAATAGTGTTTGAAAGAGGAGACATTCGGAGGAAACGCTAGAATGGCTATTGAAGCAATCCACTTTCTTCTAGGAGAAGACAGCTTTTTGAATTCACACGTTTTAAAACCAAACATGATCATTCCCGGTTTTCAGACACGTCGGGAACGATGGTTGCTCTGTCAGCTTACGAAATTTTCAAGTAAGTCCGAAGAATCAAAAATTTTCCTCCTATGTCCATGTTCCCTTCGCAGTAACTTGCTGAGAAACATTAACAGGAATGAACTTCGGTGGGACATACGCTAACGAACTCAAGGAAAGCATTGGTGTATAGATCATATAGGACAGAAAGCCAGTGAATTCGAGCAAAATGCTCCGCGCCTAGCAGGTAGCAGATTGACCTGCATCGGAAAGCTTCTCCCTTTCGTCACTGTGTTTAGTATAATCGCTAGAGAGTTGCGAACTTACAAGAGCATCTCTTCGTTGTAAGCCTTCAAATAAGTATGTTCCATCATATTCTCTAGTATAAACCATTTTCGATGTCATAATAAAAACAAATAGAGCGAGTCCCATGAAGTATTGAAGCATTATGAGAATCCACACAACTTTTCGAGACCATATCTAAGATAAATGTTGGTGATAGGACTTTCGGAAACATTACTCGCAGGGAGCACGGCATGGTTAGCTGATCAGTCACGATGGGAGCAGCGTGCTCTGTTTCCCGCGTAATATAGACGCCAGAGTTCAACTGTGCGAATGATAGCTGTTTCATGCCTGCAATTGGCGTCCGCTGTGATATCTGGAAAGTGATCCATGCCGAGTAAGAAGTCAGCGGAATAATATCCTCATTTTATCTAGGCGACGGGTTGCAAAAACCGAAGTTAACACACGGGTTCGTCCCTATAGAAAATGTTTCAGTGGATCTCTGGCAGGTCATCTTGCATTCTTTCCCAACAGAATGCATCAGATGTGATCGATAGAGGCAACGTGCAAAGTTTCACGCATGAAGATGCGATTTCGGAGGAGAAACAAACTTATGAAAACACACACCATGGACTGTCGAAGGTTATTCGCGAGGAGCCAAAGGCGGGTCATGGAAAGAAGTGCGCCTTGGGCGGCTACTTATCAGGCAATCCCATGAAATAATCCAGCCAAAGTGCCCGATCTTACAGTATCGAGACAAAGCCCGATAAAATATGGCGCAGTAGAAGTGAAAGATGTTAGTACACGAAGGTAAAGGGTCAAAAAGAGTTTATAGTGACGGCGTTAAGAGAACTAAGAGGAAACGTTCTTGCCGTCATCATTTGTGACAGATGTCCGGCGAGGATTTCAATGCCAACGAGTTCGATTTTTCAAAATGTTCGCTAAAACAAACACAATTTTTTTGTTCCTTTCGTTCCTATCTTGAAAGATGGGTCTCAAGCTCGTTATTATGACCGAGATGGAGACATGATTTTTTTCCTGAAAGGATTCCTCCAATGTGACTCATTGGGCAGCAGGCTAGAATGCGCGACAATGCCAAGCCCACTTTCCGGAAGATAAGCCCGAGCTGTTGCCACGCGAAAACACCATGGCTCCTGCAGTGTGATTGCATACACCTCGAGACTACCGTACTTCTACCTATAAGAGTAATTCGATGTCCTGGTTACGAAAACGACATTCATTTCTACAGTGACGCCAACTTTCGCCAGCTGGCGTCACCTTGTCACAACACTTCTTTGTTTTGCATCAGGTTTGGTATGGTATTGGGATTGAATCGTGCCCTAGTTTCCCTCATTTGCGTTGTTCAACGCATATTTCAAGGTATGACTAGTAGGAGAAGGCAGAAGCGTGGACAATAGGATAGGTGCCAAACGGCGCCAGAGCGAAGAGTGAATGTCATGTGGCATACAATGAGGCGATGTCGCCTACTGTCACCAACTGACGCCGAGACTGGGATTTCCTTAGGGGGTAGTACACGGCTAGGGAATCATATGACATGAAGAGGGTCGACGTTGCGCATTGTCGCCCACTGTCGCTAACTACGCCGACTGGGCTTTTGTTAGGAGGTAGTGCACGGTCAACGGAATTATATGGCGCAAAATGAGGTGATTTCGCGCATTGTCGCCTACTGTCGCCAACTGTCGCCGCTGGGATTTAGGAAGTAATACATGGAGGTATACAGTACAGTACGCTTGTACGAATCTTTCAGTAGTATCAACACGTTCAATGACAAATGAAATGTTTTTAAATATTCTCGATCACACATTTGAGTATTTGTTCCTCTTGAGGCTTAAAAGACGAATGTTGATCAACTACCATAACACTCAATCGGGTGTAGTCACAAAAAGAATCTAACTTGGAGTAAGCTCATAGCTAGCTGGATTGCAGGAGAATGTGACGATTATAACAAGATTAGTTCCACTTTCGCTAAAAAGCTGAATAAGTTTCGCAGTCGAATTTCAAAAGAACGTTATTAGATCCAAGACCAAGAATGCGTTTGTAGATTTCTTGACTCGAGACAGAAGAATAGCAACGGTTCCGGTCTTATGTTTGCAGAAGATGGGAGAGCTGTGCGCCGAGATACGGATAAAAACGAGCTATTGGCCAGCACTTTTGACAAAGCTTATCAGAAGGAGGTTGATCTCTGTGGAAAGGAAGCCAGTCCTACATTGCCTATTATAAGCGTTATAAGCGTTCTCTTTGGTTTCAGCGAAGAGAAATTCACAAGTTATCTGCTAGATGGCCTAAATCTCGTTCGGACACACCTGATCATATTCCACTTGTGTTTGTCAAAAAAGTGACATCCGCAATTTCGGAACCACTGGCGTTTATCTCCAAATCAAGCTAAATGAAGGCAGAAGTACCAGAAAGATGGCGTATGTCGTTGTCACTCCCATTCCTGGAAAAGCTTCGCACTCTTGCTCCTCCAATTGCAGACCTATTAGTATAAGTTCCATCCTTGCTGGTTAATTGAGAAAGTTTGAAGAAGAGAACTGTAAGTCACTTCGAGAAGTACGATGTTATTTCTGAGCAGCACACGGCTTATAAAGGCGTAAGTCTACTGCGCCGGCCATGCTGCAAGCGCTCAATGACTGGACATGTTACCTCGATGAGGGGCTACGAGCGGACGTAGTTTATTTGGACTTCGCAAAGACGTCTGATAGGATTGGTTTTGGAGGTGTAAAATGTGTGGCCTTTGCGGATGACTTCAAATCATACCACCCGTATTCATCCGCTCATGATAAAGAGTTGCTGCAGGGAGCCATAAATGATGTCAGCGATTGGGCAAGGCAATAGAAATTGCCCTTATCTGAGGAGAAGGCCAAGGTTTTACGGATGGAGAAAGTCTCTGTGAAGTGTTCCTGCTCACGATCTCAGTTTTGAAGAGCATTGTGCTATAGTTGCCTTTGAAGCAACGAGTGTAATGTATAATATGTCCTGATCCTTAGTGACGAGGGGCCCTCGTTCTCTATGCACCGCTGGTAAAATCTATATCAGGCTCATACTAGATCACCTAACTGTAGTTTTCAATCCTAGCAGAATAAAAACTGTGAAAGTATTGGAGAAGGATCAAAATAGTTTTATTGGAGAAAATTCATGCGAAGTGTTGGATTCAGGTATGACAGTTACCAAACAGTGATGTACGCAATCCCTACGTCAACCTTGAGACACTTGCGGCTAGAAGGAAAAAAATCGGTTTTTGGTATTTTTTTATCATTCATTTCAAAAGTGGTCTCAAGCCCAACACCTTGTTTGTCCTAGGGAGTCAAACACGAGGGGGAGTTCTATGAAGGTAGTAGCTCGCAGGGCAAAACACAACGTCAGGCACATTTCTTCATAAACAGGACCTCTCTAGAGTTCGAGAGGCTGGTTCGAATGGGGGTATCCACCAGCAAACTTAGTTTATTTGAAGCCGCTTTGGATAAGCATATCACATCATATTCTTTGTCTATTGATTATACTACATCCTGCGATGTTTTCCGCTCTTCAGGTTTGTTCGCTTCCTGTTTTATTCTACGAATGTTTCGCTTTGTGATTTTTGTTTTTGTTTTCTTTTACCATTCGTCACACAGAATTACCTGTTTAATTAAATACAAACAAATACACGGTGAATGGAATTATATGACATGAAGAGGGTCGGTAACGCGCATTGTCGCCCACTGTCGCCAGTAACCACGGTCAAGGAATTACGAAATATTACTCGGATACGTACGGTCGACTACGTCAGAACCTGAAATTCGAGAATCACTCATCCCCATACCTCTTCCATATTTTATCGAGCTTTCTCTCGATACTGGAGGATCAGACACTTTGGCTGGACTATTTCATGGGATCGCCTGATAAGTAGCCGCCCGAGGCGGACTTCCTTTTTGACTCCGTGCGAATAACCTCCGACAGTCTATGAGGTGTGTTTTCTTGAGTTTGTTTCTCCTCTGAAATCAAATCTTTATGCAGACTTTGAATGTTGCCTCTATTGGTCACAACTGACGCATTCTATTGGGAAAGAATACAAGATTTCCAGAAAAAGATTCCTTCAAGCCGGTATCAGTTGCTAGAATGGTAGCGAAATGCAAACCCTGGTTGCGGCGTAATGTCGCAAACTGCCGCCAAGCCTTGAGTTTCACCTTGAATTTTTGATCTTATTTTTTTTATTTTTTCACGATAGTATACTTGGAAACGGAAATTGTACGGCACAAAATGAGGACATGTCACCTACTGTCGCCAACTGTCGCTGAGGCTTTATTTCGTCAGGAGGTAGTTCACGGCCAACGAAATCATATGTCACAAAATGAGGTGATCTCGAACGTTGTCGCCCACTGTCGCCAACTATCGCCGAGACTGGGATTTTGCTAGGAGGTGGAACACGGTCAAGAAAATTATATGACATAAAGAGGGTCGATGTTTCGCGTTGAAGCCTGCTGTCACCAACTGTCGCTCAGACTGGGATTTCGCTGGGAGTGCACGGCCAACGAAATCATGTGGCACAAAATGAGGTGATGTCGAATGGTTGTCATATAACCTGGAGAGGGTCGAAGTCGCTAACTGTGTCGCACCGAAGCCGGCTATAAGCATCTTTCTGCAAAAGGAAGGCTGCACAAATAGGGTTATGTATGCATCACCTAAAACAATCACTTCCTTGGACTACGCTCGAATGCATGGCTCAATACTATTGAAGCTTAAATTGGAAGCATTCAGTTCTAAGCGACTCGCTACAAAAAGGAACGCTAAACCGCGCTTTTTGCCTCAATTTCCGAAGTTTTACGGGTAGCAGCATACGGGGCGAAGTTCTCGAAGGAAGGCGTTACGAAATTATTAAGGCGTTAGTAAAGAGCAGGCCCCCCAATCAGAGAGATAACGGAAATGACGAGGGTCGAAACCGTTAAACGAGGGATCGACGATAGTGTTCATGGAACAACTTGGTAGCTGTTTAACCTAATTCGTAATTCTGCACACAGCTAGACTCGCCACAGAGAGGCGTGTGTTCATTGATTAAGAGGTGCATCATTTTACCACCTTCGGGAGAGTTATGACGGGGCGACCGTTTGCGACGCTACAAATTCGTAGCTCAGCGTCGAATTGTCAAATGATAAGAGCGGTATTGTACATCTTGAATGCTGCTTAAATATGTAGATAGGACACCAACGGGCAATATGACGTGGACACTTCGACCACTTATTCACTAGCTGAAGCAACAACCCCAGCAAAATCTGTTGTACTATAAGTGGTTTGGATAGATGGAATAGCCCTGGTAAAAAAACATATAAAGCGTCACAAAAGAAAAACTCACTTGGATAGACGCTGAAACCCCTTTTTATCAGCATCGGTGATTGCGTGCTTCAATGCAGGTCCTTGCGCGACTGCTTGTAAACTCATCCACGTTTCGAACTTGATGCTGCATTTTTCAAGTTGTTTACTTGCTTGATTCATTTAGTTATTGTATTTTTTCTCTGCAGTGATACATAATTCTCTGTTTGTGTCAGTGCAAATCCGAATGCAGCCCGGCAAAGCAAGCTAGTTCAGACAGCTTGTCTGACACGCTCCTTTCTTCATTTCAGAGACGAAGAGATAAGAACTTTCTTGAGGACTTAACCAGTGGTTTTCTTCGCTTTTTTCAATTAGCAATCGAATCGCCATCTACAACGTCACTCGACCCCTTTTTCCCCGCAAATTCGATCTCGAATCGCAAAATGGTGTATGCGGCCACCTTATGGAGCGCATGCAAAGGCTTCCTCTAATAGTAACAACGAACCTTATCGTACATGTGCATAAGACACAAGGATGAAAGTCGATTGAAAGTGATGAGCATGTTCCCAATCAAATGCATAATAAAGCATGATTGCCCGGCTGCAAGAAAACAGAGGATCACGTACTGAAAATCAGGGCTTAGCCTGAGTTCCATGTTCATCCGAAGGAAGAAGCACGATACAAGCGATATTATGTCAGCAGTGCCTAAATACATATAATATCACGATTTGAGAATGACCGAGCATGCTAGGTCTCAACTTCCGGAAAAAAGTAACGTGCTAGGTCCTTTCCGATAAAGAGCTGTTGTTTATAAGGATGGTTGTGCGCAGCGCTATATAACTTACTTCAGTCTCTGTCGTAATGAGGCACAATATCACAAACCAGAACTAGACTTCGGCGTGACTCGAGCATACAGGGGTGGCAGAAAACGAGACACTTCACTCCACATTTCAGACAGTATTAATCACACTTTGCTGAACTCAAATCGACTGTTTTGAGCTTAATATTGAAGAGCACGTAAATCTATCAGAAGACCATATAATAGCTTTCTGCATCGATGTCATCACAAGAATTTACCTCACACCTACTAATTATTTCATAGGAACCTTGTGCGCGGTTTGATCTAAACGTGTTCCTCGACGGATTATGAACCATTACGACATTACCTGAAATAGTGGTCGGAAGGGGTGTTGCATATTCAGAGCTAATGTACCTAGGAAGCAATCTTTCAGTGACTCAATCAAAAAAAATTAGTAACAGCTCCAGCTACGGTTGTGGTGGGCCTTGTTGAGCCAAAGGATGATAGAAAATGACATCATATTCTGAGGACGGTGAGGGCAATGGAAGAGGGTCTACTCCTTCATATGGAAGGACATCTAAGAAACACTTTGCCGTGAATTTTTTATCAGTAGCGACCCCTGTGCGAAGGAAAGCTTGCTGAAAAAAAGAAAAAGGAAAAAAGAAAAAGAGAAAAGCTCTGCTGCGCGCCATGGGCGAAGTGTGTCTATTCTACCACCCTTACACAAGCAGGAGCAACTCATACGCTCCAGTCTTTCTGATGTGCCTGACAGCAGGGTGAACAACGGTCGAGGAAATTCTCGACAGGGGGACGCACTAGCTTCAAAGTGAGGTGAGGGGTCGTAAGCGCAAGGACCAACAAGATTCACAGCGGTGCTGTTGCCACTCACTTGCTGTGCCAACACTAATTTAGTATTTCACTAGTTTTAAGACAAGTGGCATCATAGGAGGGTATTGAAATAATAATTTGAATGAAAGGAATTTGTTGCCTTGCTAAAAATGATTAGTATAAGGGCATAGGGAGGATACGCGCCTTGTAAGAAGAATCATACTTGATGTAATGTGAAATATTCACAAATTAATGTAAGCACTTTGAGAACCTTTGTAGGAGCAGGAACTCCGTAGACAATTCGAAACATAGAGATCCCCAGCCTTCTTATCGTCATCACATGCTGCAGCCGTGAACACAGCCATCGGAGCAAGGTTGGAAAAGGTGCGAGTAAATGAAGGAATGATCACATAATACTATGGTCGTAAGAGTTTTTCTGATTAATCATTAATCAATTAGACCTGTTACACTTTTTGGCTTGCACAAGCAAGCTGTCGTTCAGACAGAGCACCTTCTAACTGACTCCGTGTGGGATACTGCGTGACGCATACCAGAACGGAATGGATCTGCACCAAGTGTATCATTTTCATTCAATCCATACCAAGATGATGCATCCTAAAGGCAATATGAGGGTTTTGAAAAAAAGTCTTTGGCATCGGCGAAGGATGAAGGGGTTTTCGATAGTTTGGAGAGCCATCCTCGATATAACCTCGACGCAAATTTCTCGCAAATCAGTTAACTTTTGAAACAGCTGCAGAGCCTGTCAGGAAGAGAAAATCTTCCTCTTCACAATGATTTCCTTGGATTTTCAAAATGTCGTAACTTAAGAAAGTTATTGTGTTCCAAAGCAAGAAAACTCAAAACTCGCATAAAAATTCCAACATTCTCGACAGATACTCGACGTGGCTGATTCGCGTGGTCAAACGTGTTTGGAAAAAGGATCAGCTCATTCTAGAAACAAGAGATCTCGTGTATTCATAGCCTACCTTCCTTTTCTGGAGTGGTTTTAAACAAAGAAAGTTATTTTTAGTCAAATAGGAGATAAACTCGGCGGCTTTTCAACTTGTGCGCTCCAAATGAAAGGCGGCCGCCACCGCTGCGCTAATCTACACCGAAGCGAAGACTGTTCAGCTGCCTGTTTTCACAATCTATTTCCTCTTTTCACGTCCTGGTCATTGTGGCATAGGCTGATCTGTCCTGATAGGATAAAAGGAGAAGCCAGTCCAAGCAGGATGTGGTTCGGAATTCAAACCAGGGAGCATTCGCGTCCCAACAGCGCTGCCTTCCTCTGCATCTAACGCTTACGATTCTTTTTTGCTATTTAACGGAAGTGCGGAGTGTAGAAGGGGGTCGTGGCGGAACCTCATCCAAGGAAGGGGGGTCGTAGAGATGTGACCACTTCCTCGACACGATTTTCACCCTGCCTGACAGCATAGAGAAAAAAATTTTGGCACTGCCCCAAGACATCCAAGGAAGAGTTTGAGACTTGCTATCGCAAGCTCACAGTGGAAGGATCGTAGGTCGACGTGGCCGTTCGAAATGATATTCTTACCACCTGATGCCTCTTCGTGCGCTGATTCCAAATTTGCTTCACAAAATTGCTGAACGATGCTATGAAGAAAGTCACGATTTTTTCCGCAATTAGTGTGATGTCTCAACGGGTAAAGAGGGGGACTACTGAGCGAGCTGATCCGATCTCCCGACTTGTAAACTACCTCGGGAGATCGGATCAGCTCGCTCAGTTTACTTTGCTAATTTATTAGCACGCTAACAGGTAGAGATTGTCGTTTTCGATGAATTTTGCATTAATTGCTTAGACTTTGGCGCTAAGTCGCTAGACCCATTGGAAGCCAGCAGAGTAAGGGTTTCTAATGCAAAGGTAGCAGGAGAGATCAGAGTTTTCAGAGGAATAGCCCAAAGAATTAAAGAGAATAGAAGCACTGGAGG
>KZ344997.1:501365-516837 GCA_002352805.1 Teladorsagia circumcincta
GAGTTACCGTGAATAGTGTTGGTCGACATGATGATTTTGAAGAATTCTTCGCCCAGGGCATTCTATTCCACTCCGTGAGGGCCGGTGTGAAATTCTTCAGCTGTCCTTCCTGTTCCAATCTTAGCGTTGAAGTCGCCCAAGATGACCTTGAACAAGGTATGATCTTCTCTGTAGCACTTCTGCAATTCTAAACATACTTATTGATCTTTTTTGTCGTGGATGGATGTTGGTGCGTAACAACGAACATTGTCAAAGCAGGAGCTGAACAACATTTTCCCATCTTAAATGTTCGATTCAGGTCGTTAGGCTTTCGTGTCCAAGGACAGTTCTTACCCAGGATCGGGAGCGGCGTGAAGCGGGCGGTGCCTTCTCGTCTCCGTCGACGACGTCATACTTGACCATTCTGGCTTGCATCATCAGATCTCCGATATGCGCTTCGGAAGTAGCGTTCGTACGTTGAATAGTACAGATCGCTCTTACCAGAAAAGCCTTTCCGGTCATGGAGCGCTTTCTCAAAACGGTGTCTTGCGTGCTATAGTGGTATGTGCGTGAAGCTTAAAACTGATAATCATTTTTGAGCGGCCCTGGCATGGCCAGAAAAAAAGGGGAGGAATATTCACTCTGCTATTTGCAGTTTTGTATTTCTGGCAGACTCTCAGCATTCGTAGCGGAGAGGGATTGCATAATGGAAACATTTTGTACAGTGAATAGTACCAGACATATATGAGCCTCAAATAAAATAGAAAGCAGAGAAATGCACAAATTCGTCTTCGGTGGGGATCGAGGCACAATTCATGGCTTAGACATGTTTTTAGCATTCCCGGAGTCACTCAGAAGAAAGTGTTTCCAGTTTTATGCTACCTCCGTGTGCCTCTATGACATGGAAAAATTGTACCTAAAAAGCGAAGCCAATTTGGTGCCAGCGCTAAAAATGGATGTCTTTTTCGTGATCAGGACCCTCGACAATCCCTGTAGGTGGAGTTTCAGCGAATTTTTTTTCTGCCGAAATTGACTGCAATGTTTACGAAATCGGTGCAAAGGTGACGAATTGGGGTTTAGAATGACGAAACTGGTTGCAACATATACGAAATGGGCTGGAAGAAATACGAAATGGGCTGCAACGTTTACGAAAATATCTGCTGCTTTGACGAAATCCATTGCAACCTTTACGAAATGGGCTGAAGCGTTTACGAATTGTGATGCAACGTTTACGAAAATTACGAAATGGGCTGAAGCGTTTACGAATTGGGATGCAACGTTTGCGAAAATATCTGCTGCATTGACGAAATTAATTGCAACGTTTACGAATTGGGCTGAAACGTTTACGAAAATAGCTGAAACGTTGATGAAATCGCTTGCAACGTTTCCGAAATGGGATGCAAAGTTTACGAATTGGGGTGGAAAACCCTGTATTTCGTAATCCTTTCAGGCATGCCCATGTGTGCATGTGCACCGATGCTCTGGAAGAGTCAATCAGAATTCCTATTCCACCATATTGTAACTAGAACGACCAAGGGAGCGTGCATATAGACTCTGGCCATGGTCAGGAAAGCAGTGCATCATGGGAATACTCATAAATCGGTTTGGAGAAAGTCTACAGAGCAGAAAAAAATTGGTGTGGGGAGGCAATGCCTAAGCAAGGGAAGCAATGTATGCTAGCGCCTTAGACATCCGTACGCTAAGAAGACCTCAGACACACTATATACGTATGCTAGCCCTTATACACATCTGCGCACAATGGGGGAAGCATGCGCTGAAGTGCACAACGTTTACAGAAGTTCTCGCAACTCGGTCAGGAGAAGCCTTCGATATCGGAAAAAGCTGGGTAGAGGTAAGAGAAGGAGGAAAGGCTAAATGCCAGTAGTGAGCGTGGCTTGCTCAGAAGTGCACCGAATTTGCTCCCATATCCATAACTCGGTACTAAGAAGTCCCGGAGGCTGGGAACAGAGTGGGTAGAGGTCGACGGTGGAAACATGTTCAAATGCTGTTGGAGGGTGGGGCATGCACCGGAGTGGGCAAAGATTGTTGCCGGACTTACGAAGCGCCTTCAGGAAGTTGTAGGGTCTGGCAGAAAAGTGGATAGAGGAAGGGAGAGGGAATGAATTTGTTGTGTGTATTGATGATCCACTTATCACAAAAAATGACGATCTTATCGATATCATCGATCGTGCGGGAAAACCGCCTACATAAACCTTGGACCACCAGACTGATGACCGTCTCTCTTCGTCTTGTGTGTTCGTCTCGGATCTGCCTATGGATTTCCCCGTGTTCCCTAATCGTCTTATTCACTGCATTCACTGTGTCAACTAATAAATTTCTGGATCACTATTAGTTGCAACATCTCGGACCGGGCCCCCCTGCTCTGGCAGCAGGACACAACAGTGGCGATCAGGATCTTTGAAGGGCTCCGCGTTGGATATACGACTCATTCAACCTATACGAGTATTCTTATATATCCAGCTTCGACGAGGACCAGAGGAGAACTCGCAGATGAGATTTTCCTTGTTTTTGTTTCCTATGAGTGGCAGCTGAGTGAGACAAGCCTCACTCATTCGGAAAAAGAATCTCTCTGCTTTTTTTGAAATTTCGCTTTCTTGTTCGATGTTATTGCTTCGGTGGAACAACGGACACGGCAACCCTTCTATCGAAGGCGAGGCGACCGCTATGCACGCCAGTGCAAATTCAAGCCTTGGTTCTACAAGAGAAGCGGAAAAACTAGCCACGAGGAAAAATTTTGTGACCTTGTGAGAGAGAAGAGCCGAAGGTCCAAGAAGAAAAGGCGAAGAAAACGCAAAGCAGTGACCGCGAAAACAGAGAGCGAAAAAGTGCTTCAAGAAGACCGAACACTTGAGATTGCGAACGCGGCGCTTGAAGCAAACTGTCCCGCATGTACATCGATGCAGTAGTACTACCATGACGTGGTTACGACATCACGCTGCTAAACGAGAAGAATGGAAGGAGATGGGATCCCCAGTACGGGGAAGGACTAATATTGTTGTGAAGATAGCCAGCGGAGAACACAGGAAGATCTATGGGAAGTTGAAATGCAAGATCAAAATGAAGGAAGTCGAAACTGAAGGTTATGCCTATGTGACGCCGTATAACTCGCTCATTGGTCTGGAATGGATACGAGCGAACGAAGAGATGAGGTATCACCTGGAAATGATGACAGCGAAAGTAAAAGTGACACACGTTACCGAAATAGAAGAAGGATTGAAGAAAACTCATTTGGAACTTTTTGAAGAAGGTTCAGGATGCCACATTAAAGAAGAAGTTCATTTGCAGCTTGACCAAAATGTGCGCCCAGTGTTCTGTAACAGTCGTCCAGTACATCATGCTGCAATAGAAGTTGTAAATCCAGAACTATATGGACTTGTGCAGATGGATGTCATTGCACCAGCGAGCCATAAAAAATGGGCCGCACCCGTTGTTTGTGTCAAGAAGCAAAATGTGAAGTATGTCTGATTTCACAAGCGGGCTTAACAGAGACCTGCTGTCTTTCGATTATCCCTTATCAATACCGGAAGAGATTTTTGCATCTCTGAACGGAGGAACGATCTTTTTGCAAATCGACCGTTCAGACGCGTATCTACAGCTAGAACTTTCTGAGGAGTAGAACAAGAAGGTCATTATTAATACGCACAAGCGGTTGTTATGGTACAATGGACTACCATACAAGATCAAGTTCGCACCAGGAAGTTTCCAACAAGTAATGAACAAAATGGTGACTGGATTGCATGGCGTAGCCGCCTACTTGGACGATATCTTGGTGAGCGGCAGATTGAGTTAAGAGCATAAAGAAAATCTGCTAGCAGTATTTGGAAGAATAGCTGACTATGGATTCAAGGTACGTCCAGACAAGTGTGCATTTTTGGAACCAGAACTGCGATGTTTCGGTTCTATTAGATGCGTTGCTTAAGGAGGATTTGAAGTCAATTTTGCTCACTACGACCGTCAGCACAAGATTGTTGTGTCAGCGGAGGCTTATGATTATGGTATCGGATGCGTCATTTCGCACACATACGCTGATGGTTAGGAGAAACCTATTGCACATGCTTCAAGGTCACTGTCAGATGCTGAGAAGAAGTACTCTCAAATCGAAAAAGAAGCTCCTAGACTTTTTTCGTAGTGAATAAGTTTCATAAGTATTATTCGAGAGAAATTTTTTATTGTTGTCAGATCGAAGCCATTGTTAAATCTTCGGAGACAAGGAAGTAGTTTCGTTTTACTCCGGAAATCGGATAATGAGCTGGGCCACGATTATGCTCGGATACGATTTAGACATTGAGTATGTCAAAATCAAGTTCGAACAAGTGGATCTATCAAGATTGATGCAGTAGCACCAGGATTCAAATGAAGACATGATAGTAGCAGCAATTGAAAATGACGTTTCTAGATCACTGAAGGATTGCATCAGAAGACTACCGCTGACCCATGAGCATGTCGGAGATATTATAGGAGAGGACTCCTTGCTCAGGAACATCAAGTCATATGCAAAGTCCGGGATATGGCCGAAGGTGAATCCCAAACTGCACTATTTTTCAACAGAAGAGGAACACTTTCGATCGAAGATGGATGCCTCATGACAGCAGAAAGAGTTGTAATCGCGGAAGAATCACAATCCAAGTTGATCAAGGAGCTGCACGCTCCAGGAATTGTGCGGACGAAGAAGCTCGCCAGGAATTGCGTGTGCTGACCCAACCTTGACCAGGATTGCTATGAAATAGTGCGCAATTGTTCATGATGTCAAGAATATGCAAAGAATCCAATCGAGGCTCAGACAAGTATTTCTGCTAGCAAAACGGTGAAGGAATTGAAGAAGATGTATGCAAGATACGGAATCCCGCAAACTATCATCAGCGACAAAGGAATCCAATTCACCTCGGAACATTTCAGGAAGATGTGCGAACAAGGAGGAATAACACACCTGAGGACTGCTCCTCACCACCTGCCGTCGACAAGCCTGACGGTTCTCTAGAAACTAGAGGGGAAGGAGAAGCCCTCGGAAGAAACGCATAATGTTGTTCTTTAGCTTACCGAACCACTACGAACGATTGCTCGAACAAGAGGACGCCAGCTGAGGTATATTCAGGACAAGAAATTTGCTCAAGATTAGGTCTACTACTTCCGGTGAAGAAAGCACCCACGCCAATGTCTGAAGAATTTCGAGAGAAAATGATAAAACAGTTCTACAGAAGAAAGAATGCTGTTTCGAAAGATCTTCAGATATGGAAGGCACCACAGTTCGTATACAAAGAAGGCATCATCACCGAAAGAATCGGCAAAGTCAACTATGAAGTCGACCTGAGTCAACGAGGAAGCATTCAAATCGGTTGCGTCGAAGGCACCTCCATGTTGTGAAGACAACTTGTTGCTGATTCTATTTCAGACGCTCGAAATGGATGACAGTGGACAAGGAAACTGCACGAGCTACAGATGCGACTGGTCCAGGACGACAAGCCCACGGAGCCGGTGTGCCGCTGCGACAAAAGGATAAGAAGCTGGTACGGAGATACCCAGATACACTTCGTTAGTTTGATTGTTGAGTGTTGACTGTGTTTTGATTTGTAGAAGTAGAAACTTGATTGTGTTGTTCTCACTCTTTCTCCTGGCAGAGGTATTGTGTGTATTGATGATCACATAATCACAAAACATGGCGATCTTATCGAGATCATGATCGCAGGGGAAAACCGACTATATAAACCTTGGACCACCAATCAGACTGATGACTCTCTCTCTTCGTCCTGTGTGTCGGCCTCTGGACCTCAGCGTTTCCTAATCGTCTTCTTCACTGTATTCAATGAGTTTACTAATAAATCTGTATCAATACTCCTTGCAACATCTCAAACCGGCCCCGGCTCCGGCAGCAGGACACAACAAAATTCAATCTCTACCCTGGGCAGGGCGTGCAACGAAGTGAGCGGGGTAACTATCAAGCAAATAAATCGGCAGGGAAACACTTCAGAGACCGGGGAAAAGATGGGGAGAGGTTGGCGATGAGGGAAAGGGTGAGAAACACTCCGAAGACTAGGGAAAAAGTGGGGGAGGTTTTCGACAAAGGAAAGGGTTGGTGAGACATGCACTGGAATAGGAGGAATCACCATGGGATTTATCGAGAGGCCACTCGGATGGGAAAAGTGGACAATGGTAGACGAAGGAAGGGAGAACAAAGCCATTCGTAGACGGGGCACGGGACAAGCGGATAGAATCTAGCTTAAAAGTCAAATACTCGCAGTGTATTGTGCCGAATTTAAGGAAGTAAGCCACACCATTTAGTATTACCGCAAAACTGTGTTATGCCGCGACGACTTATAAATTCACAAGAAAAATATGGCTACTTATTTTACCAAGCTTCAGCAAATATAATTATATCATGTCTACGTCCTTGCCTCTGTTCAACCAGAGTACAATCGGAAACGCAGTCTGCCTTCTGAGTGCTAGAGGAAGCAGTGTTGCTTGATTGGATTAAACTTGTTCCTACTTCGATATACCAAATGTTTGTCAGCTCGATATTCGTGAAGCTTTGACTATGCTATAGATAACGCGCTCCACTTACATTACTGAAAGAAGCAACCGCAACCTCAAAAGAGTAGATTGTAAGTGACTCGTATTAGGGCGATCAGGTGCCAACGGGAAAAGCCACAAGGAAGATCATGCGAGTATTGAGTCGTCCCATAACTTCTGTTCAAATTTCGACACTTTCTTATCTTCAACATTTATCTTTCATTGAAAGCCAAATGATCAAAAACATAACCAACACCATAATCACTGATACGCATACTTTTGTCAGGGAAGCTTTGGGCGCTTTGCTTGCAGAATGAGTGAAGCTTAGAATGAGGAACTCGGCAACGTCGTTGTTGAGGTAGTTTTATTCACTGACTTTTTTCTCTTGCCGCTGTTATTTCAAGGCACATTCCTCTAGCAATGTGGCGAGTTATCATTGCAATGTGAGGTCGGGCGTTGATTTGGTGAAAGCAGATCTTACGACGTTTAGGACGCCTCACTAGCACTGCTGCGTCCGATCACGGCAGCTGTTCTACGATTCGCAATGCTTGTCAGCACATAGCAGAGCGGTTATGAAAACTGGATAACCACTCTATCTTAAAAATCAGGAACGATATCCTCCGAACATAGCATTTGAGAATTGCTCAGACTGGTGAGCCCTGGTTGCGAAGTAGCCACCAGGCGTGCCGCGTGTTGCTGCAGCAGTGGGCACTTGACTGGCCCACTGCTGCAGCAACACGCGCCACGCCTGGTGGCCCACTGGTGAGCGACTAGGGAAAGTCCCGCCTGTGCGGTAGCAAGAGAAGACATCCGCGGATGGTCATACGTGCTTCTTGGTCGTGGTCGGACGGTGCATGCCACTACCATCGAGGCTTCATTCTGCTGAAGTCGTGTTCATTCAGATGGCGACCGATGGTGCATCGGATGTGCCAGAGTGTTTGCAGTAATCCCTGGTGGTAGCGTCCGTGTCTCCTTCCAGCCCATGGCGACAAAGAGTGGTGGCCTAGGGTGAGGTTGAATTTCACAGCTTCTATCGTCTTTGCCACCGCGACCGAACCACTAGCTCAGTGGCTGATCAGTAGCAGAGACGAGCCAACCACAGCGTGATATTCACCACTGTCTTTCTTGCAGCGTGCCCCTTTGGGGATCGTAAAGCATGACCTTTAATTATTGTCACTAGTCTAAATCGACTTTTAGTTAGATATCCTGATGCGGGTTTGACATTCAAAAACCTCCTGGCAAACGGGCTATATGCCCTCTACGAAATACAAACATGTTTTCCAGTGACACTAATTTGGCTTGAAGAAATTTGAATTTGATCAAAAATCAGACAGGAAGTATGGGAGAACCCATTCTTGTTCGATGTAGATTAACTATGATCGCGACATGCAGATACCCGAGTCAAAAGGAACATGTGTCGCAAATAAAATCGGAATCTGAGGAAATCTGTTGTTTCATGTCACACTACAATTGACTAGTAAATCCTGTTTTCCTCCATGTCTGTGCGAAAATTGTAGCCATTTGTTATTCATGGCGAAGAACACGAAAGTTTTCATATCCAATCGTATTTGGTTGAAGGGGCTAAGGAAAAAAGAAGCACTGCGTGCAATGCTGCCTCAACTAAGGGGAAGGAACATTGTTGCAACAGACAGCTCCGTTGGTCGTTTCGGGAAATTTACATGTTAAATTCAATCCAAGTTCATTGGACTAAATTATCATACAGTGACAGTCAACTGCTTCCACCGTCACCAGTCACGGTCGACCCCTGCTAAGTGCCATTGCCTCAAAAGTAATGTGATGCCTCTCTAATTTCCGCATTCGAACAATTTTTTTGGGCAGTCCTACGTTGACAACTCTTTTCGAATCCTTAGGGACTTCTCCTTGGTTCCACCTACGATTGAATAGATGAGAATCCCACCCTCTTTCAATGCCTGTAAAACGTTCTGCCTGATACTGCTAGGAAGATCCAAAGCGCCATCAACAAATATCTATGAGAAGATCAAGCAGGGTTAATGGCAATTCATGTTGTAAGCAATAATATCGAGCAACAACAACAATGCCGCCCTCCCTCCAACAGTTTCATCGATTGGAAAAGGTGTTTGGTACGGGGTTGATGCATAATTGTTTCTTGTTGTTTTTTCAACAAATCTCACTCGGCAAAAACGATAAAAAATACTTGACAAAAAATGCTTGAACGAATACTCCGAAGGGTAGCAACCATCAGCTTCAAGATTTGCTTCCCATTTGGCAGTCGGGCGATTCTACAGGCGAAATATTTTTGAAGAGGATTTTTGAAGGCGATTTAAGCTTTAATATGAGCCATCGAGTCGTCCAACTTGTCGTACATTGCGTCGTTTATTCGTTTGCTAGTTTTTCAACTGCGTGGTATTCTGGGACGTCGGCTGGTGGAGGTGGCTTCTCGAATCTCTTGAACCATCGTTCTTTCTACTAATGTGTATCGTAAATTATACTGATCATGTGGAAAGCTGGTATTCTATAGGACAATGTTCTACTTAAAAAAGGGCGTTGGTTCGGTTAAACTAACAGATGAGAATGTGTCGGGCCATTTGGCGAACTCAATTCCCCACTATCAAGTGAAATGTGAGCTGGCCTAAAGGATAGTCTAAAGACTACACCACTCCCCTGCGATAGCAAGAAATAGTCGATAAGGGATTTTAATCACGTTAACGATGCAGGCCAGGTCCGGTGCAAGCCTACCCTCTTATTCACTTCTACTTCTGATAGTGTTATAAAAGTGGTTACTAGAAGGGGGTAAATGCCGCACCCTCAAAAGGGCCAACAAGTACTTCATTACGCATACTTTCACCAACACTGAAATATTAAAGGCTAGGATGTGCTTAGGGCAGCTCCCTTAAAACTTACCATAAGTATGTGGGTTGGGCCCCTCACATACTCCTTACACGGCCTACTACCCAAAGTGCCACTAGTAATAATTACTGCTCATATCAAGTTTTACAAACGAAAGGTAAACAACATATATAATCTAGAAAATTTCGGTAATTATTTCAAAGCAGGATGTGGTAAATGTAACATGATTGATAAAGAAAACTACATCATTTCAAATACCATGAATTTGAAAATTAACACATACACAGATAATAATGCTAACTGCTGTTAAAATGTAATTTATTGCCTCAACTGCTTGAAGTGTGGATGTCAGTATTTAAGTGTAACCAACAGGAAACCTGAAGAACGGTTAACAGAACATACAGGGGTGGCCAAAAAAAGAGACACTTTGCCCATGCCACACATCACCAAACTTTTCTTCCCCTAGGGTGCCGCTATTGATGGGAGTTTTACGGCTAAGTATTCCATAGGTGTTCCTTCATAAGCAGACGCAGCTTCTCCTCCACTGCCCTCACCCTCTTCGAAATATGACGTCATCTGTCGCCGCCATCGAGCTCAAGGAGGACTTCAGTAACCGCTCCATTCCGAAGCAGCGACAAAATTTCTTCGAGAGGTTAGCTGATGGATATTTTCCCAGGAACTGTACCTCCAACTATGCAAGATCCCTTCCGGCCAGCGCGTCCAATGATCTCGTAACGGTACATGATCCGTTGAGGACCACGTTGAGCTCGAACCAAGCACAACGTTCCCATGGTAAATTTTTCTGATGTTGTCGGTTTAGGCGGCTATAATGACGTTTGCTAACACTACGGGGTATGCTCTTCGATCTTCAATTGGGAGCATTCGGTTTGAATTCAGCAAAGTGTCATTAGTGCCGTCCTGAGCGAGAGGTAGAGTGTCTCTTTTTTTTTTGGCCACCCCTGTATATACCATATATACACAACTGACTTCAATAAATACATATATACCCACTTCGATGATAAATGCACGAGAAATGTTTCTCTTTCACGATACTAGAAACAAAGACAAAGTTATTTTACAGAGTTTGACAAAGTTCGTTTATTACGCAAATTTCAATTTACATCACTTGAAATAAACAACACTAAAAACAAAATAAGTGTTTGCAATATGTCGACCTCATTAGTAATTTTTTGGATTACATTAATACTAATAGAATAATCAATTCCAGAAACATTAAACAACTGATTAAAAGTAATCAAACAACTGATAAAAAGTACGGTACTCGTCGTGAAAAATTGATAAATCACGCGAAAAACGCGATTTCGCGTTTTTTTCGTTTTTTCCTTGTAACTGATATTTTCAAATCTGAAAAAAGCTGAACCCAGCTCGTCGATTATTACAAGAAGCTGCCCGAACGTTTTCTAGAGGCACTATCCTAGATTGCGCCATGCACTCGACATTCATCTCGAAAACTCATCCTATGTAGTTGCTAGTAGTATGCAATGTGTATATAATACGCTGATGCAAACTGACCGCTACACAGAAGATGGGTCTCAAAACTTGCCCGAGAATGCGCCACGCACTCTACTCCAGCCAATGCACTATATGAAATAGGATCTCTGTAACTATTTGAAGTGCTGAATGACCAAATATGTAGGCCCTAGACTCGACACCCCCTTCTGTCGCGTTCAAAAAATCATAGGTCAGTTTTCAGCAGGGTAACTAGAGGTATTCCAATATTTGAGGTAATCCCAGAAGTTGGCGCCGAATATTTCCACCATTGTAGAGTATACCCTCTTCTGTGAAGAAACGAGGTGACAGACTTGATCGCAGATGAGCGCTCCTCGCATGCAGTGGCCTCGAACAGCCTTCCGCTTCAATCTGTACTGATGAGGTCAGGTTTTCTATTCTCTTTCAGACACAGTCACGAAGCTGATATGCACACTGTTCGATTCCTTAGAGAAAATTCTATCGAACGATATCGAACGATAACGATGTTTTGAAGAAACCCGAGAAAGAAGAAACGAACTCTCTTTTCTATCGTAGTGAACTTTGACTTTCGTGTTAAAAAATGATGATATACTTGAGCGCAAGTGATTGTTTCTTCTCTAGTGTGGCCTCAAAAATCGCTCTCCGTCATGCCTCAAAATGAAAATCAGAATTTTCGCTCTTCCGGATGACTCTACAGAGCTGAGGGGTGCACCATTCGATTCCATGCAAAATGCTATCGAATGGTGCACACCTCAGTTCGCATTCAAAATATCGGTTTTTCGGCGTTTTCGGCCTTTTCCTTACTGCCGTTCGCCTTTCCCAGCCCTTGCTACCCACGTGAGATTCACGAGCGCGGTGCATGAAGACTTTATCGCGCACTTTCGACATGCATAGTGATGTACCGATCGGGCTGCCCGCCAGCTACGGAGAAAGGCCACCGACCGTCACTTGAGCTGTCACGCACCGCGCAGGTGGGTGGCAAGGGCTGGGAAAGGCGATCGGCAGTAAGGAGAAGGCCGAGAACGCCGAAAAACAAATATTAATGCGATCTGAGGTGTATACCATTCTATAGCATTTTACATTTTGGGAAATCGAATGAAAAGAGAGTCTGTCCCTTCCTTCTCGGATTTCTTCAAGAGATCCCTTCGAAAATTGGGAAATGTCACAAAATGAATCTAGTGGCAGGTAAACTAGGTGTTCGCCACGAAGTGGATGTATATCGTTCGATAGAATTTTCTCTGAGGAATCGAACAGTGTGCATATCAGTCCGTGACTGTGTCTGAAAGAGAATAGAAAACCTGACCTCATCAGTACAAATTGAAGCGGAAGGCTGTTTGAGGTCACACCACGGAAGAAGCACTCATCTGCGATTAAGTTTGTCATCTTCTTTTTACACAGAAGAGGGGATACTCTACAATGGTGAAAATATTTCGTCGCCAACTCCTGAGGTTACCTCAAATATTGGGATTTCTCGTCCTCTTTTTGGAAATATCCTGAAAACTGATCTATGATTTCCATTTGAACGCGTCAGAAGGGGGTGTCCAGTCTAGAGCCTGCATATTTAATCATTCAGCACTTCAATTATAGAAACCCTCAGATCTGGAAAAATTTCATCCAATGCAGTGGACAGGGTAGAGTGCATAGCACATACTAAGGGAAGTTTTGGGACCCATCTTTCTGTGTAGCGGTCAGTTCGCATTAACGTGATTACATACACATTGCATGCCAGCCTACATAGAATGACCTTTTGAGATGAATGTCGAGTGCATGGCGCAATCCAGGATAGTGCCTCCAGAAAACTTTCGGGTAGCTTCTTGTAGTACTCGAAGAGCTGAGTTCCGCTTTCTTCTGATTTTGAAAATATCAATTGTACAAACACCAGTTCAGCTTCGCACTCCACCGCGCGTATCAAACGGTGCGCTTCAGCAAAACAAGGCAGTCTGTCAAAGGTATGCCAACGCGTTTCACGAAGCAACTAACTGTTGGGTTCATTAGCGACGTCCTGACGCTCCAATGGCTGCCCACTTTCACCAAAACGTACCGTGTTATGCACGCGGTAGTGTGCGGAGCTAAAACTGGTTCTAATATAAATTATGAACCCATTAGAGGAGAAATCACTAACCAGGAAGATCTTTGATGACATGGAGCGCTTTTCAAAAACGGTTCCTTGCATGATAAAGGGGTGCATTTATGGAGTGCAGAACTAGGCTCTATTTTTTTCTGAGCGGCCCCCTGAATGCCAAAAAAGGAGTGAAAAGAGTTTTTCCTGAAATCGAAGTTTTCTGACCTCCAACTTGATTTGTTTCACTCGTGGCGTTGAGTGGGGGTATATCAGGAGGTCTGCTTCACCTGAACATTGGAAACAACGTTGAACAAAGCCAAAAATAAAAATTGCACATGACAAGCGCTTAAAATTACAAGGAAGTCTCATCAGGGTCGTTGAGAACCCTATGCTATCGGCGGTCGGATGATCGAGTGGTTAGCGAGATGGACTCTGGTCGGCACGGGTTGTTCGGGGTTGTTGGTTCGTTTCTCCCACATGCTCGGTTTTTTGCATTTTTTAAATTATCTCTGTTTTACATTCGCACGTGTTTGCGCGTGAACTTAACGCTCATAAATCATTTTCGAGAACATTCTCCCCCAATTCTGCGATAGTTTCTCATCATCATGTGTTTTCAGTTATGTTCGAATTCAAAATTGCATTTATTAGCAAATAATTAGCAGTTGTGATAAAACGTAATGAAGCATCTGAAGCACAGACGCCGATCACATCAACTGCACCTAACGAATGTCAAAAAAAGTGCAGTTGCTATTTTCTTCGCACATAACAACAATCTCATTTCCCTCGAAGGCATATCCTGCCGGCGTTGAAAAATGTCCAGGATGTTTGTCGACGTAGTCAGCGGCCACCCAGGCATACGCCATGCATCGATGATAACAGGTGGTGCGCTGGACTACCCCCTGGGCAGAAACTGCTATCATCTCAAAGGTAACTCCAAGTAGGCTGCCTGCGTGGCGTACTGACTATGGGCTTACCCATGGCCCAATTTTTGAATTCGGGTCAAAATCTCGATTTCCTGTAAAACTGCAGCTATAAGGGTAATTATAGGCGCTGATCATGAATATGACGTCCATTTCTGATACGAGCGCGATATTGGGCTATTTTAGCCTCATTAGGCATCATCTCGGCGCCGCTTGAGCGCCATATAATTTTCACCCCTAATTTGGGCAGAAAGCTGATCAGAAAGGTTAGTGATGACCCCAAGTGTAAGCATAGTATCTGTTTCTATCAGTGGCGATATTTGGCGTCATTTAACAGGCGCTATCGGGAAATGCAAGATTTTGTCATCAGCCGGAGCTATCCCTCGACCGATTTTTCACTCCTTTTTTGGCATTCAGAGGGTCGCTTAGAAAAAATAGAACATGGTTTTGTACTCCATGTATGCACCCCTTTATCATGCAAAAAACCGCTTTTAAAAAGCGCTCCATGTCCTTAATGACCTTCCTGGTAAGTTCCTATACAACTACATTCCCTCATAAGTTGCCCTTTGGATAAGGCAAATGGTAAGTATGGGATTATATGCAAAAATTGAATGTAGTGAACATTATCAAAGAAATGGGTATTGAATATAACACAGCTAAATATCAACGGCTCCAACAATACATATGCCTACATAAACTCTACAATTCTTGATGATATTGTTTACATGCACATGGATCTCAATAACAACAACAGCATAAAAATTTGACTAATATGAACGTGCCAATAATCTATGGCATACCCGAACTACTTAAATCACCGAATAAGTTCAGATTTGTAACAGGAACCAAGAATAGTAGCCTCAAACCATTATCTTTAGAGCTTACAAAATTGCTAACTCTCATAAGAACACACTTCGTCAACTACAACAACACCATAAAAAGCGGAATCACTCAGTTCATAGGTTATTGGGCTATTAATAGTATCGGTATTAGTGAACAACTTCAAAATCTACATATGGAAAATATGAAGCATTTCTCAGCAGATTTTACCAATATATTTATTAATCTACCGCATTCTCACATACTGAACAATGTTAAAGAAATACTAAAATTATTTTATAATAATAGCAACAAAAAATATATTGCACACAATGGTCAAAAAAAACTTTCTATACCGGCAAAGTAACTAACGGGATTCACAACTATTACACATTCACAGACGCAATTTATCTATTAAATTACCTTTTGAAAAACAACTATTGTAAACTGCAAGAATTTCTGTTCATACAAAAAACTTTAGTACCACAAGGAAGTAATGTTAGCCCTTCATTAGCCGATCTTACATTATCACATCTCGAACACATTTACTCACTTAATAATAACAACACAAAATACGGCCCATATCCCGAAGCTATTATAGGCGTGTAAGTGTAAGTGACGTGGCTGTTACCGCACTCGATAGAAGTTGCGTGGATAAATTGTTGTCAGCATTCTTCGCTGATATCCAGCAATATGTGTTGGAAGCAGCTTATCTACACAGCTTCTATCAACTGCGGCAGCAGCCACGTCACTCCCGAATACCCTATTCGGGATATGGACTGTACCTGCAGCTGAAACCCTTCAGATATATGGATGATATTCTTGTTGTACACAATACAGATACGCA